>VZSV01000243.1:858997-871994 GCA_013398735.1 Nothocercus julius | reverse complement strand
CAAGCTCAAGCTGGTAATACCCACTGCCTACGTTTTAAAAGCTGCGTGTCTGATGGAAAAAAAAAAAAAAAAAAAAAAAAAAAAAAAAAAAAAAAGAATGATTCTGCCACATATTCAATAACAGAAACTCCTCCTATCTGTCCCACCTCACATGATGTTATTGTTCCTCTCATCCTTGCTATGAAAAATCATCCACCAAATGATACACTCAGTCTTTTTGTGCAATCCCAGGTCACACAACGTCAGTATGTACCATTTTTTCCTCTATTTACTATTCCTCTTTTCTGCAGAAATCATACTGAAAAGGATTACCTGAGAATGAAAACACTTGTCTAATATTCACGGCCTTTTGCTCCAGCTGGCAATAATTCCGCTGAAGGTTGGCTGTGCAACCAACATCTCCGCCTCTCTGCCGGCCTCTGCTCAGATCCCATGCAGAGCAGAGGTGGTGCTTACTTACCTCACGAGACTAAGAATACACCTATTCATAACCAAAGCGTTAGAGGTACATTTGTAGCGGCCTTGGGAGATCAGCTACCTCCTTCCAAAGAAGTTCCAGATAAAAGAAAAGGCCATGGCCAGGCATTTATCTGGAACGCCTCCTTGATTTTGCAGATCCTTCTAGTTCTCTTCCCCTCTGCAGAGCTCTCTGGCTTCCCAGCAAGTGCATCTCAGCACCTGTTGATTTCCTTAATTCACCTCCTCTGCCATACAAAGTAAAAGGGAGGTTCTGATCTTGAACACAGATTCAGAAACCTGTTGAATTCCGGTATTAAAAGGCTTGTGGTAAGTCTAAATACTGTTAACTGTGCCCTCCGGACTGTCCTGCCAGCCCATTTTCTGGTGTTATCTGTGGCGTGGGAGCAGCAGGGATCAACTGTCCTGTCACCTGTGAAAATGCTAATACCTGTGGTCAAGAGAGCAAAGTCCTTCCAAACTTAAATTGTTTTAAATCACTATTTATCTGAATGCCTAAGCTGGCTCATAAGGGTTACTGAAGGCACATTAAATTGTCATTAAATTGAAGTTCTCTTGGGCAAACTCACAGATTTCAGTGAAGCAATAAAATTATCTGCACTGGTGCAATTTAGTTCAAACTCTAAGCATCTGTGTTCAAAGTATTTGTGAAATACAAACAGAGAAAAGTGAGAAGTATGAAAGGAAAGATCCTAATTGTATAAACATTGACTTTTTAAAAAAAAATCATATGTTGTATCCCTGTCAGACACAGCTGTCTAAGGAAGAAAGGAGCTATTCTAAGTAGCCCCTGTAATAGGTAAAACACACCTCAGCCTTTGGGCCACAGATCAACCTCTACTTGTTGAAGACGAAGAGGAGTTTGCGTGGAGATTTCTTTATGCTTCATGCTCTGGGAGTTTTCTTATTGATTTTAAAAAAAGAGGAAGGTCAAGCTCTAGCTACCAGCTCCAGGGTTTCCTCTATGTAACATCTGTGTCTGATCATTGCTGGATACAGAATAATTAATTAATTTCCCTATGCAAAAAAAAAAAAAAAAAAGTAGTGACTTTTCGTTCTCTATAACACAAACATAGCTTTTTTAATTTTAAAAGTAACACATAATTAATCACAGATAAGCATGAGCTTCTGACTTTTATCAAGACACTTCATTTTTCTTGTTGCTTTCTTAAATGCAAACACTATTTATACCTGATTATAGCAATGACTGGTGCTATAAAATGCTGCAGAATAACTATATAAATCTGTAAAATTAATAACATAGTCATCGTGTTTTGCCATTGTCAACTTACAGTTTGAGCTAATTCCTGCTGAAATTAGTGGACACTTCATCCACTGCAATCACCAGAAGAATTACTGCAGCCTTCTCTGGACCAAGTGAAAACCTAAATGTAGAAGATGTGATGACTGTGATATGCAGGGAATATCACAGACTGATATAAAATTGAAGCAATTACAGTTAAACATAATTTTCTACTCATGACTTTTGGCATGTATATATATATGTATCGTATGACTAGGGAGTCCTCTCATATTTTATGGAATCCTTCTCTCAGCAGCAGGGAGAGGGCCAGCACAGGTTATAAATAACAATAAGCTAAGTGTCTTAACTGAAACTTCTGAAAAAAACATGAACTATACAAAAGCTTTGTAGAGAATGTGCACAAATGGAATCCATTCATAGCAGTTATTTCTCAAGGACATCTCATTTGGTTAAAATACACAGATTGCAGACACTCATAATATGAAGTAGAAAAATATGTGAAAGTTCAAAATATGAGAAAACAGAAACTTTAACCTTCTTGACATTTTCGCATTAGCAGATTCTCCGCCCTAGCTCTTTCTCTGGGTATTTGCATGAATTCTGTACGATCACTACTTCCAAGTGACCATAGTGAGAGATCTGAAATTCTGGCCATTTTTAATTTTGATGTGCAAGAAATAAATCAGGAAGAAGTGGAAGTCTCTTTCCAGCTGGAACATCGCACTGAGAACATTTCTTCTCTGTCTTCTATTTTTAAGGACAGAGATTGTTCTCTAAGGAGTGAACAAGAAATATGTAAAGAATCATCCAGGCTCACTTAGAGATATTTTTTCATTACTATCTAAGGAGAGGTCTCTGTATTCTGTTGTTACATACTCAGATTTTCCATTTTCTCAGCCAAACCTTTCGGTCTTTTCTCAATCAAAATTCAAATTATTTCAATTGATTTGCCATTACTAGTTTTGACTTAGCTTTAACATCAGGATTACGGCCATGATATTCTATTTCATGAAGTAAGAGTTCTTTGAAGAATGGGTTATTATGTGGAATGCTGTTGTCCAGGTTTTACTGAAGGTGCTCACCACAGGCTGTTGCTTCTTGTCTATAGCTGTGATTATTTTTATGCAGTTTGTTTTAACATATACCCCAAATATTTATATGGACCCCACCTGGCATTCGGCAGTTTTGCAATGCACTACATAGGTCTTTTCTTCCCTGGTTAATGATTGATGAGAATTTCACGCTTTGGAATTCAGTGGCTGACATGTTTGTTGGTTCTGTGGATCTAATTCCTCGATTCCTCCTGCCTGGGTTCCTCTCTTATTTTCAGATCCTCTTTTTGGGTCAACCACAGCACACTTGCAGAGTGCTCTGAGGTTTCGTGCCCAATACATTGGAAATGACATCTTGTATCTTCCCCTTGTGAACTCGGAGAAATCCACCGGGAGTCTAGCGACGTCAGCATCTCCAATATTTTTGTTCACCAGGAAAAGCTTACCGGTAAAGTTAACCAGTAAAGCTTACCAGCTTACCAGTAAGGAATCGGTAACCTGATGAGGCGCAGGAGACTTGATGCTAATAGACTGGCGGCTGTCTTGGTATCCTTGTTGTTGCGGCTGTTTTGTGCTTACAGTTTCAGCAGTTTGGTCACAGTTTCCCATAAGCTATCCTGCAGCAAGCAGTGTTCCTAAACAGGACAGACCAGCTCTTTCAGAACTGTTGCCTTTCTCCCTGTGAATTCTGGCATTGCCCTTCATCTGTCCACTGTTAGGTGTAATTTTAATTAAAGATATATGAGAGGTAGCCCTGGAACAAATGTTGATCACCAGTATGTCGTGCTCAGAAGCATTCTGCGAATCCCTTTGAGCCCTGGCTCTTTCAAAGAGTAAGAGAGGATTAAGTGAGGGACATTCTCAGCTGATTTTGGTTTTGCTGGAGCAAAGGCCCCACTGGCCGCTGGTAGCTGAAGCCATCCAGGACCATGTCGGGATACCTTGCAGAAGGTGCACGGACACAGGGCAGTCCAGAATGGATATGTGTTGTACGTCCTCAGGAGGAAAACTTGATCAGCAAATTTCATCACTTCTATGTGCTTCCCTGCATTCCCTACATGATTCTCTAGGTGGCAGGTGATACCTTATTTAATAGAGTTTTTCTCAATATTTGGGTGCGCAATTCTCAATCCTGATTGGCACTTAGAGGTTGAATAAGACCATAGGACTACATTTTGTAACAAGACTAGCCAATATTTCTTCCTGTTTCAGCAGGATTGCTTGAGAGAAAAGCCAGAGCCTGTGCTGTCCTTAGCACAACCAGGTCTGTGCATGGTATTTGAGCCTACAGGTTTTCTGGGACATTGCTGAACAGCCTGGGTGAGTGTGCATGCTCATGTTCAGACATATGAAGAGCAGAATTGTTTCACACAACAACAAACTTTACTCTGCAGTGTTTAAAACTGGCTAATTCAGCACCCTGTATGAATAAGTAGCTGGAGGTTTTCTTTTTAATTATAAGGAGCCACTTTTGTCAAATAATGAAAATGGTGGATAATGGATCTAGTGAAAATTAGCAGGGACCCTGCTTTAATCAGACAAAGAAGTGCTCTATTCCACAAGTAGTTTCTTTGGTTTCAGTAAAATTCAATTCGAATATAAGCAATAGGTCCGATTTCTGCTTTCTTGGCTCTGTAGAAGACTGGTACTTCTTAAACACCAAAACATGATAAAGACCTCTTAATAAACTTGTGGCCAAATCACAAATGACATTATCACAATTTGTACTAAATGATCCCTTTATTGACAATCACAGCCTAATTATCAAGGGATAGATGAACCGTACATTCATGAAATGGACTCACAAATTTAGGGTTGATGCCTTCTAGCCATAAAGGAATATAGGGGCTGTATGCAGAGGTACCGGTACTGTTTCTGAATCAACTGGAATACCTGTCTGTCCTTTTTTTTTCTCCTTTACTAAGGACAATATCTCCATGTGCTTCTTGTATGCTGCATTGCACAGACATGCCCATGATCTTCAAAGCTGTCATATCAACAAGCAGTAATGTTCAGTTAGAAGAGTAAGCACAGTAGTTTCATATCTGATCTAAATCAGTATAGCTTCAGTAGCGTCAGCAGAGAGATGCTGCTTTACAGACAATGAAGATCTTGTCCCATAATTGCAAATATTTTAAATGAATTCTATTACTACTGTGCCAGTTCAGACATCTGGTGATTACAGAAGAAAAAGCACATGAATTGTCTGAATATATGATCTTTGCCATTGTCCTAAAGTGCAGTGCCCAGAAAGAGGCTGCACAACTAAAACGTATTTTTTGTCCTTTATAAAGCGGTACACGCTATCCTGTGTACAGAACTACATGATTACGTGTACTCACATAACAAATGAATACCCACCTTGTCCCATGCCCTCTAAAATTTCATAGTATTTTGAGCTTGTTACAGCAATCTATATTCCTTAACCAAGGGCAGCACAGCCTTCCTGCAGGGCTCTGTTTGCAATGGGAGATGAATCCCTGCAAACGGCTGCCAGTAAAACGGCCCTCGCGGATCAGAGGCCTTGGCTGCCGGGCCCCGGACGCTCAGAGCGCTGGGTGGGAACTGCCCTTCGCGCTTGTTCAGAGGGGCCACAAAACGCCCCCTGGCCCCACAGCGCTACGGACCCTCTCAGGATTCACGGGCTAAGAGGTATGTGCGCTCGTATATATGGAAGAGCAGAGGAAATTATTAGCAGTGATTAGGCCCTGGGAAACCTGGAATGGTCAAGAGCCTTTTCTCAACCCTCCAGCTTTTCCAGAAAAATCACACCTTGTGTTTTGCTGACTTTGCAAGATTCGTGAATGAGGAAATCACAAACAAACCCTAGTTCACTTGCAAACATTTCAGATTGTTCTGATTACAGCTTGTGCTTTTGCTTTCTTTGAGGGATCCAGATGAAATCTGGAATGACTTTTAACCTATAAAGTACTCAAAGAATAATCATTTAATATGTAGTTAAGGTTATAGACTGTCTTCCTGTTTGTCATCTGAGTTTACTTTGCACTAAAACTGCCAAAATAAAATCAGCCATTACGTTTGGGCTTTTTATCGCCTCCTATTCTAATATCTAAGAAGTCTCAAACGAAATGGTGGGTAACCTCATGCTACGGGATACTAAAGTATGTAGAGCAGCTTTGCAGTGACGTTTGCTACGGTTTAAGTCAATAAGAGCTCCCAGATGCATCTTCTGATTACAGCCAAGTAATCTTCTCCTTTATATTTTGAAATAAAATAGATAAGGTGATAGCTGGAAAATAATGGGAACCTTTTGTGTCCCGAGAGTCCCTTTTCATACAGCTGTGCAGTTTTTTCGATGTGGCAGCATTAATGCTCTGAAGAGTTTCCCTAAATCTATGATCACTGCGTATTTACTTCAACAGGGAGCCGAACACCTCTGTATCCTGTGAGCTGCTAAAGCAATTCCCGCATCACAAATGATGGGGAGATGCACGGGTAATAAAATGCCTATCACAAAATGACCCCCCAAATACCTCTCCATGTAAGATACCTGGGCCGTGTTTCACGCCATGCAGGACTTCAGTTTGAATCTATTGCTTCCGCCCAGCAGTGATGCAGTGTCAGGTATATTCATGCAGTGGTTCTGAAACAGAGCTGGGAAGCCTTATAAAACATATTTACTGGTGTTATAATTGGTGCTATTCTCAGGGGACGGAGGCCTTAAGAGTAGCAGCCAGTGACACACGTGCGCATTATGATTAGAGCATCAAATCTAGCTCAGCAAAGTTTTTGTTTTATAGAGACTGGTTTTCATATTCGAAGTGGAAATTGGCCTCAAGGATGCTGCTGGTGCCTGAGAAGAATTGCCAGCTGATGGGCTTGGCAGGGGACGAGGACTCTGCCTGCCTGAGCGTTACCAGCCTTCGGCTTTGCTCTCTTCTTCTTTGTTGACCAGCTTGTTTTTGTTATTTTGGTCAAGACTTTTAAACCTTATGCAATCTCAGGTAAAGTGGGTTTCATTAAGATTAGCAGTGCATTTTGAAGTCCTCAGATAAAAAGGCAGCAAATTAGGCAGGATAAGAAAAGTTCCAATTCCTTATTGGGAACTATTTTCACTTTAATGAAATTCGAAAAAGCAGAGGCCCAAGTATATTCTATAATATTTTTAAACCTAGACATCCTCTTTTTCTATTTAGGTCAGAACAACACTATACACACTCTTTACCTTCAAGGTATTTTGTGTCTATTTTGAAGCTGAACAAATCTGTTTTATAAGTTACATAAGGATGCAGATAGTGTGTATATATGTGTCCACATATACACATATTTTTATAACTAGTTTGATATTAGAAACAAACAGTGCTTTCAATGCTTCAGACACTTCCACATGCACTTAAACATATTTGTGTAATTAATCCCATGGAGATGACTGAAGGAAAGAAATGTTTCCCTGAAGAAGAGGTGGACTGTATACTTATGATATCAAAACAAGATTAGATATATTTGTCATGTAAGTAGTCACTTGAAAAATTTCCCAGTAAGTAAATGCAAAGTAAAATTTAGTAGTTTTTTGAGTTTTTATTTTGTTTTTATTTCAGACTTGTTTGTTTGGATGTTTTTAGAGCTATTTTGGAGCACTCACAGATAAGCTGTAAATTAAATGGAATGCAATAAACACAGGTTCTTGGTATTCTTTGTTCCAGAATCTTTTTGCGGACCTCTCTGGTGTGGGAAGTCCTACAGACACCTCCTGCATGGCCTTCTGAGCTGCACCTTAGCCTTGTAGCATGGGTTGTCCGCAGTCAAGTGCATTACTATTTCTATGATTTATCTACTGGAGAAATGAGGGTCTCACTGCATTGCAGAATACATCTGGGCTAGCATAATGAGCACATTCTTCACCATCAGAGAGACTGTGGAGGGCTTACAAATATTTTAGACATGATTCACAGAGCCGCAAGGTCTTGTTTACTGATATGCTATTTATATCTAGCTCAATTAAACCTCTTTGGAAAAAAAGTCCAGCATGCCAACAACAGTGGCACTGCTGTTCGAAGTGGGTATCTCCTCATAAAAAGGTTAGAAAAACGCCGTTAGTAATTTTGATAGTTCCTCACAGGCGCTCTGGTGCCTTGCTCTTTGACTGCACAGAGTGCCGCACGTTCCACGATTCCGACAGCAGGCAGAGCAGTCGGGGTTCAGCCCCTTGCCCGTGGCCGTCGCTGCCGGGTGCCGCGTCCTCTGGGGACGCGTCTGCCCCCGGCCGTTACGTCGCAGGCCGGATGGCGCCGCGAGGCCGAGGGTCCCGCCGAGGGAAACGCTCCCTTGCACGGGACGCGCGGGAGCAGGGAGGACACAGCGCCCGGGGCGGACTCGGCCTGCGGCTGCCCACGGCTACAGCTCAGAGCCTGGGTCGCTTTTCGACCGTGCATTATTTTGTCCGGGTTCCACTGTGTTGCTCTTAACAGAGCGAATTTCATTAAATTTAATGGTGAGTGAGACAAATATCAAGCCATTTATTGCACCTTCCTTTCTGCAGCACTCAAATCCACTCCCAAATTTCTCAGACCGCAGAGCCCGCAGCTGGCCAGCGTCTCACCAAATGCAACGCGGCGGCTGCTGCCGGTGCCGCACGGGGTCCTCGGGCACTGGGGAATTTGGGCCGGTTCCTCCTTCAGTGGATCTTAGAAAATGACCAAAACTCATCCCAGGCCACTACCTAGAGGACATCGGTTCCCTGTCCTCCCTGCTGACTGTCAGTGCCTCCTTTTCCCTTTCTTCTTGCTGTCGCCTTCCCACCTTTAGCTACATTTTAGTATGGAAGGGAATTTGCGCCTCCCTTAGTGCTTGTAAAGCAACTTGTGCTGAGGAATAACTGCTTGGTCTTGGTGACAGGAGAGGCAACGGCTTCAGAGCTGGAGACAGACGGGTTTGTCGGAACCGGGAAAGCAGCTAGATGGGTCATGAGGTTGCCCTCCTCCTGTTAGAGACAGATGTGTTTATGTCAAGGGGAAAGCCAAAGACCCTTACGCCTATACTAACACCATATCACTGAATATAGTCTGGATTCTGCCAACTGGCGAAGTCAGTCCTGTTCACAAAGTGAGCTGGACAGTTTAAAGCTAAGCTGCCGTTGCCTTTCACTGTGACACCCCTCTATCCAAAGCGCCGAAAAGCTCAGGGAAGAAGGAATAAAAGGGAGAAGCCTCCACCTTTGCTTTGAATATCCCATATTTGGTGTAGGGTAAAGTTACAGAGGAACTCACAAGAGTTAGTGACAGGGGTGTTTGTTTGTTTTTTACCTTGTGCTGAGTATTTTTATAGCATATTCCACAGAAAAAGATGATGGATTATCTCCTGATATAAGATAATATGCTCTGCGCACAGCGAGGGTTGGGCAAGCAGTTCGCGCTGGCATTCGCGGACGTTTGAAGCAGAGCTCCCCCCGGCCGGGGACGGCTCCCGACGCCAGTGCCAGGGAGCAGCGCCCGAAGGCAGCCGGGCGCCCAGGGGTCCCCGCGGGAAGCACCGCCCTGGCTCCTAGCAGGGAGCCGGCACCCGCGCTGGTCCCCTCCGCAAGGAGCGGCCTGCGCGCTCCCCTTCCCCACGCGCGTGGCCAGGGTTCATTCAGAGACACCGGGGGGGTTCTCTTCACCCGCCTAGTGCCTCGTGTCCAAGTCAGGCCCCTGGGGATGGCCCATGTCCATATCCTGGTGGCTGCCACGCGGAGCTGGTGACGGTGCGGAGCAGACCCCTCCCTGACCCAGCAAATCCGTGTCCATAACGCAGGATGTGTTTCATGCTATTTGAATCAAACGTGCAAACACATGCCTAAGCGTAACCTTCTGGATAATGGATTGTAAATTTTGTAAACTATGAAAATAATTTGCTGTGTTAAAATGTTAATACGCACACATGGTAGGAAATCTGGGCTTTAGATGTTCCCTTGGTGGCCTCTACATTGTAATAATTAGTACGTGAGAAAACAATTCATACAATTCAAATCTGAGTTTGTTGGAAATCCAGGTTTTTCAAACCTGATACTGCAGAAAATTAAAAGTGCATGCATGAAGTTCAATATATCACAAAGTGCTATTTCTTACAGCCTTCCCACTGACATTAAAGGCCTTGCATTGAATTTCACATTAATGTATGTAGACTCATTTTGGTACATGAACCAATGCTTTTTAAGGTGACTCCATCCTGCATGGCACTGTGCAGTGTAGACATACCTTGTGCAACCCCTTGGCCAAGAAAAAGAAGTCTACGAGATAAGCTTGATCGTTCATGTGACAGTGAGCATTAGAAACATTTACATAAAATATTGAGGTGTAAATTAGTGGTGGAAAGTAAGAAGAGCAGCCTTTACATAGCATTTAACAATGATGTAGCCATTAAATAATAAAAGTTTCCTTCCCTTAGTACACTATTAATAAATTTCAAAGCATCATATATTTCAAAAGATGTACTTCAGTCAAGTGGAGAGCAGACTAATGCGGATTTAGAAAAAGGTTGGGAGTGCACCAAATTAAAAATGCTTTCTACTTATCAGCATTAGAGAGTACTATTAATTTTAAAAATAGCTTTTAAAAACATACATGGCATACCATAGCAGAGATGTCTGCGTTTCAATACATCATCCTGATGACTCCTTCCACAGCAATGAGTTATGCAGACACATCGAGCTCTGCTTTGCAAATATGGTATGTTTCGTGCTGCAGCTGGAAGACAAAAAAAGCAGTTTTGCCCTTTGATTCAGGACTGTTGGGGCTTCCGAGCATGAGTAGTTACGGACACCATCCGCACGAGCATCCGCAGTGAGGCCGCTGCCTCCCACGGAGGCGCTCCCAGGGAAGCTCCTCCCTGCAAAGCCCCCAGCGAACCCCGCAGAGCTGGAGCCGACCATGAGCACACACCTTGAATGATTAAAAATAAAGCTGCTAATGGAAAACGCTAACGTAACAGAGTAGCTCCATTAGAATACTTCATCTAGAAAAGTTTTCAGTACTGACTGGCACGAGCATCCTTAGAATGGTGCATTCTGTCTGTCTAAATGAGGAAGGAGGTAGTTGCCATAGCAAGTAGTGTTTTTATTGACTTCTTAAAGGAAGGAGACACATAAAACCATAGCTGAGGCAGAAAATGAGTTAGAAAAATCTCTGGGTAGCTCTAAATTATTCTTTCTTTCTTTCTTTCTTTCTTTCTTTCTTTCTTTCTTTCTTTCTTTCTTTCTTTCTTTCTTTCTTTCTTTCTCTTTCTTTCTTTCTTTCTTTCTTTCTTTCTTTCTTTCTTTCTTTCTTTTTCTTTCTTTCTTTCTTTCTTTCTTTCTTTCTTTCTTTCTTTCTTTCTTTCTTTCTTTCTTTCTTTCTTTCTTTCTTTCTTTCTTTCTNTCTTTCTTTCTTTCTTTCTTTCTTTCTTTCTTTCTTTCTTTCTTTCTTTCTTTCTTTCTTTCTTTCTTTCTTTCTTTCTTTCTTTCTTTCTTTCTTTCCTCACACTGCACAGTTCTCCAGTTCTTATAAAAGAGCAATTACAGATATGCCAGAATTTAATGACCCATAAGGACAACCCTCAAAGGCCTGGATAAAAGATTTACCTGGCGTTAGGCTAGAGAAGTCCCCGATCCAGAGCTTCCAAAGCCCTCAGGCCTTCTGCTTAGCCTTTAGCTTTCTTGCCCTCAAGTGAGCGATCATTACTCCTTTCATAATGACTGTGAAAATAAACACACATCTCAGGATTTGGTCCAACCGGAACAACAAACCCATCGTGTGTGTGTGTGAGCTTGCTAGCACTGTCAGGTCTTTGTCCCTTCTCCACACAGTATTTTTTAGCCCATTTGCCAGTTTCAAGCAACTTGTGCCAAGGGCCGAGCTCTCACCAGCACTGCGGTGCCGGGAGTGCCCTCGCAGTGCAGGGCTGGGCAGGGGCAGCGGCAGCGGCGACACGAAGACGTGCTGTGTCACACCCAGCTCTGGTAGGAGTAGTTCCCAAAGCATGAAAAAGGAGCCAGATAACCTCTGAGACACTTAGGTTTCTCTCTTGCATGGCCCCTTTTGTATGCACAGAGACATGAACTCCTATTTCAGATTTATTTCCACATGCTTCTCTGCAACTACCTACTATAACTCCGGTTTCATTTCTGCCTGATGTTCATATTCCTTCTTTCTTCCTTTCCCAAATATTCCCAATACTTCATAAGCAAGTTCTGTACCAAATGGATTCTTCTCCAATTTCAGCTCAGATTGTCATTCAATACATGTGTAAAAACAGCTTTAGAATTCCTAATCTCTAATAAAAATCCTTTGGACGCAGAATGCAGTTCACTCATCCATTAAAAAGAAAAAAGGTCTGTAGATCCACATTTGTTGCAAAGGTTAGTTTGTCCCGGCACACTTTGTGCCAGGTTGTGTATCATCCGTCCATGCTGCACCAGCTTTGCAGAGATCAGATATTGTCCGTTACCTCATATCCAGGAGAAAAGCACAAGCCAACATCAATATCACCTTGCACACGCTGGCTAATGTATCGGAAGTTCAACTGTGTGTTCATTCCTGCTCTATATCAAATCTATGCCCTGAGTCCTAGGACAGGGCACACACTTGGCATTAGTGATTGTGAAGCCACAGCTTGAGGAGTTAAAAACGTCTCTTTGCTCAGGATCCATGCAAAGCATGTATGCCGCACGCTGTACCATCACTCCCTCATTTTTTCCTACTATTACAACCAGCTGGTATCATTCTAGAGTATTTCAGCTCCATTCATGATGCATACATAGAAAAATGTTCTGCATAGTCATTCTAAGAGGAAGCTATGTAGCTTAAATTAAACATGATTATTGCTGCTTAGAGCAAATAGGAGACTTTCTATTTTGTACATCATGAGCTCAACATTGTGGCATTGTTTATTTTACTGAGCCTACTTCAGAGAATTAAAATATTAACATACTAGTATTATTTGGACCGTGACTTGAGTATATTTCTCATTTATATTAATTTCCCAGTAGAGAGATGTTTCCAAGACTGAATCAGAGAACGGAAATAACTTTATCTTTAAAAATTATGAAGCATCCTTTGCCTCTCCAATGTATTTGCAGGCACAGGTTTCCGTGCTGCTTCCCTCAAAAGCCCCCGCAGCGTGCCCGGAGCATCACCCGGCGTGGCCTGTGGAGCAGTGCCGGCCCCGTCCCGCGCTCCGCGCCCCTGCGGAGGCCGGCCGCCGGCCCTTGGCTCGGAGCCGCTTGGCCGTC
>VZSV01000243.1:828427-850296 GCA_013398735.1 Nothocercus julius | reverse complement strand
GGCGCGATGCCGCCCGTCCACGCGGGGCCCAGCAACCTGCCCATCGCCGCGCCGGCCCCACGCGCAGCGCTGGGGAGAAGGTCCCAGCTAGTTGGTGCTCCCAGAGCAAGCTGAAGTGACATAATAAAAACGGGGGGCAGAATGCGGCGCCCGGAGCGTCTCTGAGCGGTGCGTGCCCGGAGAGCGGGCGCCCCGCAGACGGCGCCTCCGTTTCCTGGCGCGCGGAGGGCACCCGCTCCGGGCACGGTGCACGAGGCCCTCGGCTCTTGTTTGCCTTGGCAGCGGCGCGCGGCCCGTCTGAGCACGTCGCCCGACGTCTGGAACTCATTAGGGCTTGTTGCGAGGCCCCAAGCTTGGCTTTTCAATCACTGTTGGGCTTAATTAGTGCTGATGCCTTGCCGAGCGTATTCCGGGGCTTTGCTGGGGAAACCGAAGCAGCGTGGGCAGGAAGGCGCTGTTTGGCCGGGGGGCCGGTTGGTTGAAAGCCGAGCGGCAGGGGCTGGCACCTCGGCTGCCTGGGGCCCTCCCGACCGGGCGAGGGCGGCAAGAGGCACCGGGGCTCGTCCGCTGCTCCCACTTGCCGCAGTTGGGAACTGTTTTGGAGAAGAAAATAACCCAGCTAATCTAAAAGCACTGTTTGGAGCCAATGTCAAGTTTTCCTCTGTCAATACAAATACTAGTTTTTTCCCTTTCCTCGTATTTTTCTCCTGTGGTTCCCCAGCATGGGATTTGCAGTGCTGCAAGGCAGAGGAGAGCTGGGCTGCTGTGATAAAGCAGATCATCTTGGGGTGATGGGGCACCTTGGCTGTGCAGGGAGCACTGCTCAGCTAGGAACCGAATTTGTCCTCTAAGTCCAAAACTTAAAGCTTTGAGACCTGGAGGAGTGAAAGGAAGACACGGTAGCTCCCTCACCCTATGAGCTGTGTTGGCCGCTCCGGGTGTGCAGGACACAGAGCTCGGTGTGGAGGCTGCTCCTCCCTCCCCGTGGCGAGGGCGGCGCGGGGCTCCCTGGGGAGCTCCGAGCGGTGGCTGCTCCGTCGCTGGAGCAGCTGCCGCGGCACAGGTGGTGCTTGTGCCTCCGAGCAGTCTGCAGCGGAGCCTCCGCCAAAGCCCCGCTCCGTCCAAACCGCCGCCGGGCGGGTAGTGAACGCTGCAGGGGCAGTGAGGGCGCAGAGTGCGCTTTGTCATTTAAATGTGCGATGCTGAGCAGTGTAAACGCTGCCCGTGACTGCACGGGCAGCCTCGCTGCTGCCGCTCAGTCAGACCTCCATAATTTTGCGCAGTTTGCTCCCAGAAAGCAGCCGCCCTGGCAGATCTCCCTGAGGGCTGGCGCTCCTGGCCACGGTGCCCGGAGCAGAGGCCGGTGCCGGCGGAGGGCTGGGAGCCCCTCTTCCCCCAGGAGCTTTTCCCTGCTGGGAACCTGGTTGCGCTCTTCATGCGGAGCCCAGCTCTGCAGGGACAGAGCTGCAGAGCAACATGGGGTTAAAGAGCTGCTTTTGGGACTTGGATTTGGACCTAAAGCTAGTCCCATAAATTACAATTTACAAGTTACAAAATCCTCTCATCCTGCAGGGAGGGAGTGTCTGGAGGGTTTGTTTGGGCTGAGCTTTTTGTCTTGTCTCTTTTAAAGTGGGAAAAATATTTTTATTTCAGTCCTCCAGGAAGAGATGTTTGAATGTCCCAGCTCAAAGCTATTTTATATAAAGATAAAAGCTGAAAGAAAGGGGAGGGGCTCAGGGAGGAGTTTCCTCTTGCAGGTTGCCAGGCTGGCTCCCTGTGCTCTTCCCACTGCTCTTCCCACCTCTCCCCAAATAAATCCCACTTCTCTGCCTCTGCTACAGATGCTCTCCCAATGGGTGATGCAGAGCCCCTGTCTCTCTGCTGCCACTTCTCCCTCTTGCCAGACACTGTTTCTCTTCCCTCTTCCATGTCTGTGCCTCAAGAGGGAAGGTCAAAGTGCCTTTTCAATTTTAGCAATTAAAAAAAAAAAAAAACACCAGCTTTGGTTTAGGATTGCTGACTGATAGGGCAGGGTGGTTTGTTAATGCTTAACTTGCTAGGTCCAATATTGCAGAAACTGGTACTGCAATTATCTGACTTCATAAAAGGGACATGGAAAAGGAAAACCCTTCCATGGTTTTGGGGAGGGGATAGGTGAACTCCAAATGGGCTGTAGGAACATAGGGAGTGTCTGGGTTGGGTAGCTACTTGCAAGTCAAAACTAAGCATAAAGATACTAAGGAATGGGGTGAGGACTGTTGATGAACAGTTGGAAATAACAAAAATACAAAGGCTTTCTCTGCTAATTCTGGATGCTCTGTCCTGTATCCTTCAGACACTTTTCAAAGTGTACACTTTGCATAAGTTCTGCTTCTGCCTGTTACATGTTAAACCTCTTGCCATGGTTTAGAGAAACACTGCTGCAGTGAGACAGCTGTATGGCTCTCGTGAAGTGCCTGGAAGTGCTGTTTATTTCTAGCGTGGTCGTGCGTGGCTCTTGGCTGTGCTAGGTCCTTGAGTCTGGATGGGGTGTGAGACGGTGGCAGGATGAGGAGGACTGGCCTGAGCGCATCCCTGCCATGGGAGACCATTGCCATGTCTGTCCCATCCCTTCTGCCCTGCAGCGTGGGCAACCCGAGACGAGCAACTGCGACGCTCAGCCTGGAGCTTCCCGAGCCCTGCTGCGAGGGCTGCTGTGTCTCGATGACTTGAGAGCCCCGAGGCTGTCTGGGCCTCTGCCAACTCCCCGAGGGAAGCAGAGGAGACTGAGCAAGTCTGCTGGAAAGGACAGAAGCAGCCGCTCCTGGGGGATGTGGTCCCAGCTCCAGCACATCCACGTGTTGGCAAGAGCGGTGGCAGGAGAGGACCCT
Organism: Nothocercus julius; assembly: GCA_013398735.1. Taxonomy (NCBI): domain Eukaryota; kingdom Metazoa; phylum Chordata; class Aves; order Tinamiformes; family Tinamidae; genus Nothocercus; species Nothocercus julius. Next base: position 847,426 of record VZSV01000243.1, on the reverse strand, counting down.
GCTCTAGGAGGTCTGGTCAGATGGATCTTGGTCCTGGTGAGGCCTCGCTGGGCTTGACTTGTCACTTACTGACAACTCCCACTGAACACATGAAAGGAAAGCTAAATCTGGCTCCGTGTTCTCATGCTGGAAGTGTCTGGAACAGCCTACTAAGGCAGTGGGTGGAATTCTCCCAGGGCTGGCTTAGCAAAACCCATGTCCAAGTGCTTCTGACAGAGTGTTTCTGTGTGAAAGAGCCTGTCACTGGGGAAAAAACAATTTCCATCTTATCAGCAGGAGCGTGTGAGAGCAAAGTTTACCGAAAAGCAGGAGTGTCTGGCCTTGCTGCAGCCCTATCTACGGTGCACAGCCCTTAGGCTCCCATGTTCAGCTTGTGGGTATTGCTGGCCGCAAAATGAGCTCTGTCTTCATGTGCTGCCTGGAGCAGTTTCACTCAGAAGCAAAAACTTTATTTTCCTCTATGTAAGAGTGCCCCTTGTATCAAGTCTGCGAAGGTCCAGGCAACAAAAAGCCCTTGTTCCCTTCTGCTTTCCTGAGCCTGCTCTGCAATTGTGTTGCAAAAGAGCACTGGCCAGTGCCAACTCAAACAGGGAGCCTGCAGAGGGGAAGCAGCTCCTGCCAGCTGTGTGTCTGAATCCAGATCATCAGGATATAGCCACTAAGTAGTAGTAATTTCTTATTTAAAGTACTGTGAGTGCCCTGACAGGACAGGCTGCAGCCTCTGAGATGGCTGTGGCTGCCGTGAGCTCCCTTAGCTGTTGGAGGGTGGCTAATTTAAAAGACTTTCCCTTTGAAACTTCTGTCTGAGATGTTTCTTGCATTTTTCCACAATGGAGGGGCCTTTAAAGGATTTTGTGTGTGTGTGTGATAGTGGCCAGAGCCCATGGACAAGGCAGCAGCCGGGCAGTTGAGCCTGTAACACAACAGAGCAGGACATGGTGATGGAGACCCGAGGCAGCGGCCTGGGTTCTGTGCATGGGCCTCCTCCCAAAGGGCACATCTCTTAATTTCTCATGTCTTGAGCTCCTTGGCTGTAAAATGAGAATAGCAGGGCTGCAGAAAGATTTAGGAGGTGCAGAAACTCACTGGGAGCAGCTACTGCAGTGTGAGATGTTGATGCGCGGAGGGGAGCGCCGGGGCCCTGCTCGCAGCTCAGCCCTTCCTGCTGGAAGCAGCAACCGGAGCTGATTAACCCAAGGGGATGATTAAGGCAAGATACTTCTGTGAGCGCTCTGGAGCTTAGCACAGCTACTGCTTAATTAAATTTGGGTGGTTCTTAAATAATCCTGTATGATTCATTCTGTACCCTTACAGCTTGTTTTTATAATTTAGACCAAGTGTCTGAAGCCTTCCTTTCCTGCTAGTGGGAAAAAAAATCTGTTCACCTTATGTAAGTTTGCCCTTTTCTTATCATTAATTCACACATTGTTACTGGAGGAGGGAACCTTGCCAACTATGTGCTCTTGGAGAGCAAGATATTTGCAGGGGCTCTGGGTCTATTATATCTCTTTCATTCTGTAGGTTGAAATCTGGCAGCTCTGTTGAAATAGTTTCCTCAGATATCAGTGCCTCTCCCTGGGTTTTATGTTTTAAAATAAAAGTCGATAACTTCTCCCTCTGAAAAGGGCAATATTAATTAGTGCTTCCAGCTTTCCAGATGAGGCTGCCTCTGTCACAGGCAACTTGAACTTCAAATTCTCTCTCTATGGGGTAAGTTTAAGATTGGGGGGGGGGAACACTGTCAAAAGACAGCTTGATTGTTTGGGTAGCTGTGCTTGTTTACTGAACCTGGTAGGGAAATAAGTTACTTCTAGATCATGTTTAAGTAAATGTTTTATTGATGAAAACAAAAATCAGAACTCTGCTGTCAGAATCAAAGTGATCATAGTAGCAAGTTTCTGTATTGTTTAGCTCCACTGTCAAGTGTTGTCAGTCACACGTGCATAAACTTGTTCCACTGCAAACACTGTCAAGGGCCCCTTCTAAAATGAAGGAAAGCTTGTCTGGTGCAGCACTGAATTTTCTGCTCTGAAAATAACCCCGTCCTGCTTGGGGTTGGTTCCAGTGGTAGTTTTGTGGGGTTGGTGTCAACGGTAGCTTCACGTGGCTTTCCTGAGCGCTGGCACCATGCTCTGGCCATGGAGCACCGTGCCTGAAAGCACACCTGGCGCGGTATCGCTGCTGAAATCAAGGCTCCTCATCACGAGGAGAGAACACGAGCGCAGTGCCCAGCAACACGAGCGTGGCACGCTGCGGGGCGCAACGTGAGCTCACGGCACGCGGGTGTGTGCGGTGCCGCGGCTGTGCACGCCTGTCCCCGTCCTCCCGCGGGGCTCGGAGGACCTGGCAGCCTTCTCGATGTGGGGGCTGCCTGCCCTTGTGCCCAGCGCTGGAGGGGGCGTCTGCAGAGCGCTCTGGCACGCTTAGCTCTGCTGTGGTGCCTTTTGGGGCATCTTCCTCCCCAGGCTCGCAGGCAGGTTTAGTTAAAGCAGGTGACCCCTTCCATGCAGAGTTCCAAAAAGATTTTGGAAAAATGGAAAACTATCTAGGAAAATGCTGAGCACAATAAATTACTGCTCCAAATTGAATGGAGAAGCTTGAGGCCAGACTCTCAAAAGGAGGCTTCCTGCCACCCAGGAGAGGAATGAGCGGGATGGCTCTTCCATGCTATAGAGGGACCTTTGGCCAGAGTTGTAGGCACCAAAATAATGACTTATTTGGATATCTAGTCAGGGGCTGCGTGGGTTTCTTTGCCTTTCCTATTAGAACTTTTAGATCGAGATTTTAATGCTGTTAACTGAATTTTTGAAACAGTTTATTACACATTTTTTGAAATTTTCTTCAGTTTCAGCTTGTGACTGGTGAGTCTCAGTGTGGCTCAGCCTTCAGAATTTCTGTGCTGCACTGATGCCTTCAGGAGTTTCACCTTGCCAATTGTTAGTGCATTTCATCAGTCTTTCATATGAACACTTTATATGTTCATACATATTGCAAAGGGGCTCATTCAAACAAGCAGCACAACTTGCGATTGATACAGCCTTTCACAACTTAGGAAAAATCTCTAATTTGAAGCCAGTGTCTCAGAACCTCCTTTCTGTAAGCATCTGCTTTTCAAATTGAACTAGGGAAATGCAGATATGAATAAGAATGTATGTCATAAGTTTGTTAGTCCAGAGTGAATACTCCTGCTTCCATGTGGACTACACTAGGCTGCCTATAGCAATTTGAAGCACTGTTAGCTTATGTAAGTTTCCAAATAATGCTCAGTCCATGTGCAAATCTTTAAAGGAAGCTTGACTCCACTCTGTATTCTTTCACAAGCCTAGCTCTACAATAAACATTATCTAAATGAAGACAAATTTATTCCTATAATAATGCTTCTAAACAACTGTGCTAAGCAGGCTGGTCCCATACATGTTAATAGCCTGCCCCTTTTCCTGTCTTTGAAGGAACTTTTTCAGAGTTACAAGTGCTGTTGTCAGTCTGTTGCAGCTGGAGGATCCCACCTGAGCGCTCAACATTCCACAGCTGCCCCTTGGCTCCCTCTGCCCTGGCTGTGGCTCATCGCAGTCGCATTGGAGGCCAGGGCAGGGTGACAGTCTTCTTGAGGCCCCCCTGGCAGGTTCATGTTCACCAGACTTGGTGCTGGGGGAGAGCAGCCTGCCCACCGAGGAAGGTGAAACAAGGACCTTGGCTCTGAAATGCTGCTGTGAACTTGCAGTAGGGTTTTGGAAACCGGCTTTTTCTGTTCCCTTCCTAAAAAGGAGGAAAAAACCAACCTTGAGGTAGTTACGTATCTCCATCGCCGTTTGCAGCCTCCAAATAAGGTGCTGCGTAGTAAGTGCTGTCAGGGTCCAGAAAGCTCTTTGCCCAGGCAGGAGCGCCAGCTTGGCGCCCGTCCTGGCGTGCGCGGCGCGGTGCCCTCCGAGGCCCGGCGTGCGGGGAGGGACGGCGCGCTGGTGCGGCACCAAAGCCTGCCCGTAAACCTGTTCCCGGAGCCACGGAGCCCTCCACGTCTGAGCCGGCTGGGTCAACTGCTGCTTCATGCCCAGTAGATAAAATGGTCTTCTCGGGAGATGTGTGTTCTGTGGTGCTTGCAGAGGCTTTGATTAGTAACTGCATTAGCCAAACTTGCAGAGACTGAATCTTACTCTGGGCTTGAGTTCCTCTGGGCTCTCTGTGCTTTGACCACTGCAGAAATGGGTGCTCCTACTAGTTCTTGCCCCACTTCTGGACATACCTTCCAGCCTCCTGTCTGCAGCGGGAGAGGTGACCCTGTGGCCATGAGCAGAGCTGGTTGCTCCTCAGCAAAGCCATGGTGACAGCTGATGGAGCATGACCAGGTGGCTCCTTGGCCAGTCTGCCTTGCAACCCCCTGCCTGTCCCGTGTGACTTAGAGGGTGCTGGTAATGCGCAGCCAGGAGGAGGAGAGGGTGCTGGTGGCTGGGCTGGCCAGTGGGTTATGAGCTGGTGCTCGAGTTCCTGCTGAACACCTGAGGTGCTTGTGGGTCTCAAATGCAAAGCTCTTGGTGGGGGCATCAGCTGCTACCAAACCTGCCTCCAGCTCTTCTCAGACCCTCCTGGAGCCCAAGCCAGGATGTTTTCCCAGTTCTTGTGATGTTCTTGTCTTTCAGCGTCCTTTCTGGTAGTTCAGTGTAGTCCTTGGAGCAGAGCTCTTGACCACGGTATTTCAGGAGTGGAGGGACCTGTGCTGCATGCAGAGGTCTTCCTGTTTGCTCTTCTGAGATGTCTGTATCTCCAGACATGTTGTTAGTTATTTTGGCCACAGTAAAGCTAACCCAGGCCATTCTGGCTCTGCACTTGCCTCCACATGCTGTCTTGGAGCATGTCTAAGTGCAGCAATGCAAGGAACAAAGCGCATGGAACCTTGCGGAAAGGTACAGCTGCTGGCTGCTTTAGTTGGGAGGCTGCGCAGGGAGCAAGGCTGCCTCTGCTCTTAAAAATAAGCTAACTTACTTAGTTCTGGAGTGCACTGCATGGTACTAAGGGTCCTTCCTCTAGTGCGAGTACCCCTAAAGAGCCTCACTGAGTAGCATGTTGTTATCCATGCTAATGTAAAAACTAAAGTTTTTCCTCATGTTCAGATGTGATTGGCCTTGCTCTGAAATGGGCTCATGTCTCCTAGGTAGTCACTAGCACAACTTGGTTGCAAGGCTGTAACCTGGTGTGCCTGCAGTTGCCCTCCAGATTGTTGATGTGTGTGTAGGAGAACTTAACACTGCCCAAACTATGGTTTAAAACTCAGTTTCCAGCTCCTGGGAAACCTCATGGTTCACAAGATGTAAAAGCTCTTGCTGCAAATTTCATAAACCTCCAGACTGTTTTCTACCCCTTCAAAATGGGGGAGAATCAAGGAAATAGCCTTTGAAGGGTCATTTCTGGGGTTTTTTGGAAGCTGAAGCTCTTTAAGGTCTTGCTTTAAAAAAACAATTTCTCCTGCAGTAGGTTCTGCTGTCCCTTTTAACACATCTGCACCAAACTGTGCCTGTCTATCAAGCAGAACATACTCAGTCCCTCGGTGTTCCTGAGCCTTTGAAACTGAGTGTCTAAATTGGAGCAGGAATGAAAGACTCTGTGAAAATAGTGCAGTTACTACCTGGGATGCTCTTTAAAGCAAACTGAAGTGATAGACAAGTATGGCCAAAATAATGCTTTGGTTGGGGTTTGATGCAGAGCAAAGCCTCAAGTTTGAGGCTTGCTGCAGTAACCCCTCTTTGTGCTTGGGCTCTGCTTCTGTGCCCAAGTCTGGGGAGCAATAAGTGACTTCGTGCCATGGTGCAGTTGTCCCACCGGCAGGCGCACGGTAACAGCGCTGCTGCCCCGAGGAGCGAGGCGCAAGGCTCTTCTCCTGCGGTGTGAGGACCCTTAATGACAGCTCTCTTGCTGGGAGATGCCCCCTTCCTCGCAGGGTATTTGTTTTCCATATGCGGAATTGTTATATATTTTTTTTATAGTTAAATTGTGATCTTTGTGCTGGTTATTCAGGAGAAGTGAGGACAAAGTCTTTCAGGTGAGCGTGTTCAAGCTGAATCCATGACAGATAAGGATCTGGATCTGGATGTTCCAGTAAATGACTTCACATCTGAAGTGGGCTCCACTTTCCTGATCCATCTTGCTTTCGAGTGGCTTTATCAAGTCCCTGGTCTGTGCTGCGGTTTCCTAACATGCAGCAGGCTTCTGATGGAGATCAGATCCACCTATCAAGTCCACCTTGGCTTTGCCCTGTGTGTGGCCAGAGAGGTGGTGTGAGGAGCAGCCTGGCCGCAGAAGGAAGGGGAGAAAGGCCTGAGCCTCCCTGGAAGCAAGGGCTCATCTGAGACCATTTCCCTCCAGGCCACCTCGGCAGCAGGTTCCCCAGCGAAGGTGGGTGAACCTGGCTGGGCGCAGGTCTGCTCTGGCACTGTGCGCCAGGCCATCCAGGTCTCTGGAGCTCAGCAAGGACCTTAAAGGAAAGCAGAATATTGTGACTGAGTCCTAACAGCACGTGCAGGTTAACCTAGGTGCTGTGGAAGTGCGGCTCAGCCTCCGGATTTGGGAATGACCTGGAGTAAAGCAACCTCTGCAGCAGGGAGGGCAGGCTGCTGGCATTTGTCTTTTCTCCCTGCACAACTCTTCAGTGCCTTTGGATTGTTACATTCACATTACTCTGAAACAATTTCTCACATTATGAGTAGAAAAGTTGTAATCTGGCATGTTCTTACTAGATGACGTTGCTTTCTACCACATCTTTCACATGTCTTGTTTCAAGTCTGATATCTTGTAGTTCACTTGAAGCCAGGTCTGTTCAGCGGCTGTTGCAAGATGATCAGAACGTTTCAATGGCTGTTGCTTATGTCAATGCTCCAAAGCTTGGAATAAAACTTGCCTTTTCAGTGCTGTCCAGGCGAGCGAAGAGACTTGAGAGTCTTGGGACAAGAGGCCATTGGAGTGAAGCTTTTTGCAAATGTGTTCAACACCTGTGAATGTGGCCTGTTTATTTTGATATTTGCTATGTGCAGTGAGGCGCCACAAAGTTCAGACTGTTTGGCCTTGCTGAGCAAAACAGTGCAAAAAATCTTTTTTGAGAAGGTCACTGCTGGTTTTTCCTGTAAGACAGGAGCAAGCACAAAGTCTGATCATAATTAGTAGCACAGAAAGCTTTGTTTGTGGAGCCCCTGAGAACCGGCTAGTGATGCTGGGCTCCCCGTGCGGGCAGCCGGGCTCCGGCTTCGCGGGGCTCTGTGCCCGGCCGTGCGGAGCTGCTTGGTGAAGGAGGGAAGGGTCGGGCTTACCTGAACCAGCGGTTTTCCCTCTTCCCGTGCTCTGTGGAGCAGAGCCGACTTTGTTTTTGCTGAGAAGTCTTTAAAATACTGGAAAGCAATGGCTCTTGATGCCAGCTGGTGTCCCTGGTGCAGCCCCTGTGCCGCAGCCATGCGAAGCAGGGAAGCTAAACGCATCGCAGGAGCAATGCTGCCTTCCCATGCTGCGTTTCTGCCCGTTGGCCTGCGTGCAGCAGGACCTCGGCAGCCACGGGGCTGCGGCTCGTCTGGCGGGGCCTGCGAGCTGCTCTCGCCGCAGCCGCGCAGGGGCTGCACGCAGAGCACAAAGCTGCAGCTCCAACGGGGTCTGCATCCACTTAGAGCTGCTTACATAACCATGGAAAGCGCCCGTTCCTGGAGATGGAACCCTGGGAAGGGCAGAGCAATCTCCCAGGGCCCACACTCACCACGCGAGCGTGCCCGCTTGGCGTGGGAGGTCTGCGCTCGCTGCCCTGGAGCATCCACCCTGGCTTGGGGCTTCCAGTGCCAGATCTCTGCTCTGGTGCACCCAGTCCTGGCTCTGGAAACTGCTGTTGGAGAGTGGGGTGATGCTTCTGTAGAGCTGTTTGCAAGGGATGTGGGTGGGAGATCAGGGCTTCCTCCATGTGCCTTTGAGGACCATCCCCTTGCAGAAGCTCTGCTCTCTGATGCCAGTGGAAGCTGTGCCGGAGGGTACCGGGCTGGCCCGAGTGGTACCATGTGCAATGTCCCAGAGCTGTGGCCGGGCTGCGAGCAGAGGAGCTGCCAGGGCTGCACCTTGAGCAGGGGTCTGTCCTGAACCTCACTGCTCCCTCCCCAGTGGGGTCTTAAACCCTAACACAAGGGGAAATTATGGTTTGGGTTCTCTTCCTGCTTTCTCTTCATTAGAGTCAACAGACTCTTTCTCTTCCAGCTGTTTCCTAAAGTTGCCAGTGTTTAGGATGGCCCCGTCTTTGGCCAGTGTAATGGACCATGGTGTAAGGCTGGAGCTGGCATATTCCTGAGATTGTTCTGCAATGTTTTTGTGGGTAGAATGGGCTCAGTTTTCTGTCATTTCACTAGCTAAGAATTTCCTCTGCACAGACCAGCTTTCTTTTTTAATGGCAAGAATGCTGTAACATACAACAAGCCAAAACAGAAATCTTAAAACGCATTGTATCTCCAGCCATGGTGAGCAGAATTTGCTTTTCTTCCAAGCAGTTTGTTGACACAGGCATTTTTTTAAAGGCATTATAAATTTCTTTGAACTCATTTCACTTCTGCTATATCTCCTCTTTTAATACTGTGTTTTGAAATGGTCTTGGGCATAGGTGGAGTCTAAGATAGTCAGCGAGCATTTGTTTCACATTATCTTGCTGGGCTTGTTTTTTTTGCCATGTCTTATGCATCTCTTTTTTAAAAAATCTCCTTTTATGCATATTCTAAGAGCGTGAATTGGGAGCCGCGCGGAGCCGTTCCATATGTGGGCAGGGAGCGGCGCGGGCAGCGGCGCGTGTTGTGCTTGGCCCCTGTGCCACAATGGGAATGGAGCGGCTCCCCGCGCCCTTGGGGAGCAGGAACGCACCGGCCTCGCGCACCGAGGGGCCCTGCGTGTGCCGGTGCCGCCCCGGCCGGGCCCGCGGGGCAGGCAGAGGTGGGAAAGGGCCTCGCGGAGGTGGGAAAGGGCCACTGCAGGTCTCCTGGGCTCCTCTAGCTCCTCTAGTGGCTCCCTGTCCGATGGGACCCTGAAAGCTCCGGCATCATCCCGGTGACCTGGGGGAGGAGCGCAAGCCTGCGTTCGGGACCTGGCGCTTGGGAGTTTCGGACAGTACTGACCTAGTAGGTGCTTCCGTGGTAGCTGGACTGAGTAAGGAGAAGGCAACCTCAAACCCAGACTCCAAACGTGAGGTGCAAGTCATATTTGGACAGGTAGAATAAAAGAAAAGCTAAAGTAATAAAGCCAAATCCTGGGTTTAAATTCTGATATGGAGTGGGGGCTGGAGGCTGTCCAGTGTTTCGCGTTTTTACTGTGGCGCTCCACTGCAGCTCCAAAGCGTCCTGCTGGCTGGTCCGCGGCCCCGGGACGGCTGCTGACCACGCTCTGCTATCTGCCGCTTTCCTGTTTGGGCTGCGCAATGTAACTTTATAAATGAGATTATTTAATCCAGATGTTTGTATTTTAAATAAACACTCATGGTCCCTTGCCTCTACTCGGCTTCTGTGTGACTCATTAAGATCAGAGCTGGTAGAAAGGTCGGTCAATCAAACGCTGTGGGTTCCGGAGCGCTCCGCGGCCGAGCGCTCGGGGCCGGGAACGTCGGCTCCTCCGCGCTGGCGTGCGGCGCAGAGCTGTTAGAGATGTCCTGCCGGGGCCGTGCGCGCGGCCGCATGCCGGGGCTGTGCCGGGCGGCAGCGCTGTGAATTCCCACTCCTTCTTCCGTGACCAGCGTGGCACTTTCTGGCTGCGGTGAGTAATGGTGCAGCCCCTCCATGGGTCTCTGCCCTCCAGAACAAGGGTGCGGTGCTGTCCTGGTCTTGCTTGTCCCCCTGCCCTGCAGTGGCAAGGATGCGGGAAGGGCCGGGTCCTGCCCGGGAGCCTGGGGAGAAGGAAGCAAGGCCAAGCGCTGTCCGAGGTGGCATGGCAGACAGTGCGTTATCCCAGGCAGCAAACACCTTTGTGACGGCCCTTAACGGAGGGGGAGGCCCTGGGGCCGTGACTGTGCTGCTGGTGTGAGACCTGGGCCCCCTTCCCGCTGCAAGGGGGGCTGCTGGCACACGGGCCCCGGTGCAGCTGGTGGCAGCCCCGGCTCGAGCTCTGCCTTGGGAACGTCCTGGCAGGGCTGAGCTGTGGGCCAGGCTGGGCTGCCCTGGGAGAAGGGAGCCGAAACGCCCTGTTCTGGGCCTTTGGGGCTCTGCCTTGCAAGGATGAGCAGTGCTGTGTGTGGACTGAAAGATCACGAGGGAAAAAAAGCTAATAAAAGCCCGTGGTATGTAGGTCTGGAAGCCAGTAGTTTGGGTCCTGCAGTTCTACAGCCATCTGTTTATAACTGCTTCATTCTTATTTGCAATGCTACATTTTCCAAGTAAATTGTTTTTTATACCCAAATGTCACCAAATAAACTCTTCTGTTGGGAATCGGTGGAACGCAGGCTTGAATGTCAGCAGAGGCCTCCGTGGGTGAGCGGCGCGCGGCCTCTCTCGGTGCAGAGGCTTGGGTTTGTTCTCCAGGTTTTTGCCTCTCCTGATGATTTTGCTCCTGACTTTCCCACTCCGAGGTGGTTGTGCTGGAGCTGGGAGCACCTATAGGTTATGTATGGGGGTGAGGGCCAGGAGAGCTGGAAACAGAGGGCAGCTTAAAATCCTTGTGTGATTTTTTTTGTGCCTGCATGAGTGAGGAGGCACCTTGCAGCCATCAGTAGCACTGAGTTTGTCGAAAGACTTGTCTTGCCCTCCCACACTGCAGTGCATCTGCTAAAGAAGGAATTTTTCTCTCCATTAGCTGCAAGACACAAAGAGGTTTCTTCTGGTGCAACTTGGTGAGCCAGGGGGGAGCCCACGTGCTGCAGGCCGGTACCGCTGGCGCTCGCCTGGCTCCTCGCGGTGTCCCAGCAGCCTCGCCGGTTCCCAGTGCAGTAGGCACCGAACCTGGTGTCTACAAAGCTGCGGCCGCTTTACCCGTGGCAGGGGCTGGGTGCCCCTCTGCTGTGTCTGGTGTCTCCTTAACCAGCCCCACTCATGGTGAGACACGTTCTGTCTCCAGAATGCAGCCTTGCTCGTTTTGGGGTAGAAAGCCTCGTTGTGGGGGTCGCGGGCAAGCCAGCAGCCTGCCCCGCTGGTGCGGGGCTCGGGGACTGTCCCCCGGTGCCAGCCCTGTCCCACTCTTTTGCAGATGTCGGGGATGCAGCCGCCGTCGGGCCGAGGGGCGCCCTGTTCCCGCTGCCGGGGGACGTGCCCGGGCTTCGAGCCGCACTCCTGGAGGTAACGTCTGCGCGCGATGGGCCGAGGGCCGGCAGGGCTGCGGGTCCCCAGCGTCCCGTGAGAATTTCCCTCTTCCACGGCACTGGTGTGAGGGTGGCAGGCGCCTCCTGCAGGGAGCATCCCGGGAGGAATGCGGGCCGGGAAGGGCACGGGGCTGCGCCCAGCAGTGCCAGAGGCAACTCCTGGCAGCTTTGGAGGGGAGAGGTCTGGATGGATCCAGCCCGGTGACTGCAAAGGGCCCTGGTCGTGCTGGCACGCACTGAGGGTGGCTGTACCGAGGACTTTTCCCCTCTTTATTTTTTGGAGTCTGTTTAGTGAACATGGTGAGAGATGCTCAGACCGTTTCCATAACATCACCGGTGGGTAAGGCTGCTCTGTGCCACTCGGCGCCGGCAGCTCTAAAGCCTGTGAAGAGGCTGCCTGCTGCGCACGCAACGGGCTGCGATTCCAAACCTGCAAGACTGCACAGCAGCTAAGACTGGTAAAAGAGGATTTTTTTTTTTTTTCCTCTTCTCTGAACAGGCTCTTTGTTCCAGAGAGCGGTGGATCTGCTGATGCTCCCTGCTGAAACACGCAGTGGCCGAGGCGTGCAGATGTTTTGCTGAGCCGTGTGCCTTGCTGCACGTGCCGGCCCTGCTTCCCTGGGGACACCGGCGTCTCCCGCGGCAGCTGCTGCTGCTGCAGCCTCGTCTAGGGGTGCCCTCGGAAGGCACTGCACGAGAGCGCAGCTGGTTGTGGGGAGCAGCCCCTGCCTTGGTCGCAGGGGCGTGGGGTGCCGCTGCCCTGTGCGGCTGCAATAGCTGGTGAAAGTAGAGCACAAAGTCACCTCGCTTCAGGAGCTCAGGGCTACTAACTGTGCAGTGCTCAGGGGGGCCTGCGGCAATATGCATTGTGCCAGAAAAGCTCATTTTCATTTTTTTTTCCTATTAAGAAACACCACAGGTTTAGGCAAATAGCTGCTAATGTCAGTAGCTGATGGAAGCCATCCAGGCAGTGAGCCTCTGGTCTGCCCTGCTTGCTAGCAAACTGAAAATAGATGAGCGAAAACAAACGGAGCTTCCAAAGCAGAAGGGCTGCATCCAGATGTCATTAGCTGAACAGCAATTAATGTCCTCTGAGATCGTCTTGCAAACACAGACTTGTTTCTTTGAGCTCTGTGAACCTGTCTGCCCAAGTTGTGCAGCTTGCCACCGTGGCCTCTGAGCTGCAGTCTCTGCGCACCATGCTGCTTGTGGCACTTAATTTTGCATTATACAGCCTTGAGGTCTTGATTTCAATGCCCAAGCTGCATGGAAATGCAAACCTTAAAGCTCCTTTGGTTCAGTTTCTACTGATTTTTAATTCCATTAGAGGCCAGTTTGAATCCTCCTTATTCAAGAATCATGCTGAAGTAGTTGGGTGTGCATCAGAATAAGGTTAACCATCAGAAAATGGCTTCATGGACTTGCCTTTCTATTTTATAGCGATTATAAATTGAATAGACATTTAGGTATCAATTCCACTTCTAGAAGTCTCCATTTTAATGGACTATAAAGTGCAGTAACAGCAAAGGTTAACACTTTATAGCTGAAGACTATGTGGTGAAGTTGGAAGATTAAAAATCCCTCTGGGCATCACTTAGAAGTTCATGGGACCCCAGCACCTCCTGCAGCGGGAGCAGTTTATCAGCGTTGCTGCTGTCGTTGTGCCAGGATGGCACTTAGGGTTTTATGGTTTTATATTCCACACGGCTGCGAATCCCTCTGGGGTGCATGGAGCTGGATTCCCAAATGCAGCTCATGCCACAAAAGCCTTTTGTCTTGTGTCTGACCCTGGTTTGCATTTAACCTTTTAAAGTGGCGGGGCCCTCAAAGGGCCACGTTCCTCCTGCGGGTTGGCTTTTATCAAAAGGCTGATCTCACTTGTCGCACGCAGGAAAATATGCAAGTGGTGCAAATGCAGCCAGGAGGATCACAGCCTGAGCTCCGACGTGGACGACGACCGGAAAATTGGCCGCCTGTTGTCAGACTCGAAGTACGCGACGCTCACCGCCCGGGTGAAAGGAGGGGACGGCGTCCGCATCTACAAAAGGAACCGCATGATCATCACCAACCCCATCGTGTCCCGCAAAGACCCGACCTTCGACACCATCACCTACGAGTGGGCCCCACCAGGGCTCACCCAGAAGCTGGTGAGGAGACTTGTGGTACATTTGGTGGGTGAGGAATGTCATTTAATGGGGAACATAACTCATCTTCGGAGTAAAGTTACTGTGAAAAATAGTAGAATGCATGGTTTGCCTCACAGAGCAAAAATGAGCGTAATGTTTAGTATTTTGGGAAAACCGCATAAATAACCAAAGTAGGTAGAAGAGAGGGGTTGGTTGCCTTTAGTGGGTTCTTGTAGGCTTGTTTGCATTTCTAGGAGGAGTCTTAATGTGTTTTACAACTAGAAAGTTTACCACATCAGTACAGTTCATGCCCAGAAAAACATTGCTGAACAGAGAACCCACCTCTGCCGTCCTGCCAATTGCATAAAGCCTGCACAGCCACAGAGGCATTTCTGTGCTCAAAGCCCCAAACTGTGTGTGGAGGCGATTCCTGCGAGCCTTTGTGGGGCGTCTGGCCTTGCATAACGGAGTCTGGGGCCGACTGTGAGCACTCTCCTTAAACACACCCGGAGCAGGGCACGCAGAGGGGGAGAAGCTGCCCAATCCAGAGCCCGATCCGGCTGTGGGTCCCTTTGGAGACTGTTCCCATCTCTTGGAGGAGCGAGGGGCCACCAGCAGCCAGCAGGAATGGTGGAAAAAGGAGCTTCTTGGGTGGTGTAGCAAAGTTTTCACTCCTTACGTTTATATTCAGGGCTGTACTGTAACTGTGCAGGAGTCGTCCTGTAGGGCTTTGATGTCCCCTTGAGTGAGAGGCCTTCGAGTTACCTGCTGAGGGACCGGTCTCCTGCAGATCCATGTGCAGGGCTGTCTGTGGTCAGCGTAGGTGGAGGCATTACCCATGACGCTGCCCATAACCTGGGTTTTTTTAGCTAATGTTTCAGCAAGTTAAACGTGAGTCCATGTCTCAAAAGCAGCAAAAATAGATTGATTCAGAGAGTAGTAATGCAGCATATAAACCAATTGCTGTGTTTGTAAATTATTCTGTGTGAATGCTATGAAAATGCGCTTTAATGATGAGGGAGGAATAACCATATAGTAACTTTTCTGCTAACAGCAATAATGTGAGACTTAACTTGAGCTGCTGTGCCTGTTATTAACCAGGAGTCTAATTGCTACAATTCTAGCTTGGCGAGTCACCGAATGGCTCTAAACCTCCCCCAGCCCTGCCAAATGCAGAATAATTTCCTGCTGAATGCAGTATAATCTAGGCGCTTGGGTTAACTTGCCATAGCAATGCCTACCTGGAGCGAAGGCTCCAGCGTGCTGATGGTGTTTCCTTACCCGTGGCTTGCAGAACCCAGGTAAACAAGCGGTGGCACAGCCACACAGAGCCCTGCACTGCCAGTTTGGGAAGCACAGCTGGCCTGGCGTGGTGGCCCTCAGGGCTGGTAGTGCTCCCGGGGCTCCTGAAATGCCTTATCTGGTGTCTCTCCCCATCAAGCTTTTCCTTTTCATGGAAAGGCATCACTTCAATGGCAAACATCCGTGCCCAGGGCTGGGCATGGCCACCTGCCGCTGCCGCTGACCTCAGGCTGCCTGTTTGCAGCTCGTTGTCACTGCACAGGAACGAGAGGGATTTTGGAGCACCTGTCCCGGGTGTCTGCCAGGGCAGAGCCAGTGCTGCACGGGGGTTGCTGTGTGCCAGCTGCCCCCCGGGATGCAGCAGAGGTGACTCAGAGGCTGTGCCCAGGGCTGCGGCCGCAATGAGGGCCCGCGGAGCCGGTGGTGCGGGCGGGCAGCCCGTGCTGCTCTGCCCTCTCGCTCGTCCAGCTTCCTTCCACCATGCCGTTTTTCTAGCATCCTGCTGGATTTTTAGTAGCTGGAGTTGTTTGCCTGAGGGTTGAACTTTGTGGAGCTTCCTTCCCCAGGGAAGAAGGGAAAGACGCAGTAGAACAACACACACTTAAAGCATAACCAGGCTGGACTAGCATAGGGAAAGCGCAGCTAGATGGACATCTGCATCTGGGTGCAGCTTCCAGCCCATGGATGCTAATTCCTCTCATCTCCGCTGTGCGAGGCTGCGGGCAGGGCAACCCCCCCAAACTCACCACTGGAGATGGGATTTGTTTTTCTTACAGTTTAAACAGTCTTGACCAAATAAGAATGACCTCAGGCTTAAAAAGGGCAGATAGCTATCGTTCCATGCCACGGGAAGGCTGGAAAGCAAGCAGACGTCCTGCCCCACGTTCCTTCCTCTTGGCGAGCGTGGAGTGCAATCATGGGAACGAATGGAAGTGTTTTTAGGCATGTGGAAATAAGTCAGCCAGCAGAGGACTTCTTGAGGGAAAGTATTTAACTGGTTTTTAAGCTCTATTGCAGTACTAAAAACATTACGTATTACACTGTCATTAGCAGACAGCTTTTTGCACTTCAAATTAAACGAATAGTTTAAAGCTGTTTGAAATTGCAACCAGATTTTTTTAAAGAATTATTGAGAAGGGGAAAAAATGGAATTGCATACAATATAAACCAGGATGACAGACTGGGTATAGTCTTTAACTCAGTAGCCTTCACCCTCTTGGAGAAGTTGGCTGGAAAGGGCCTGTGGAGCCTATTGGAAATAGTCTTGAGGCTGCAAGACCAGCTCGTGGTGCTAATTAGAACAGATTGCTGTGCTTGAAGAGGGCACCAAGACTTCCACTCATTTGCCTGTCTGGATGTTTAATCATAGTGCTACTGTTGGTAGCATTCTCTTCTTTTTTTTCTTTTTTTTCTTTTTCCCCCTCCTTTTTTTCCTCCCTTTGGTAAGAAGTGGCACAGCTGGAATTGCTGTGTAACCAATGTTTGCCTTCTTCAGGTCCCAGGGGGAATTAGGGAACTTGCTGAGGGATTGAGAGAACAATAATGGCAATTTTCCAATCTAATGTGATTTACGGAGCATCCTACCCAGCTCCAGGCTTACGAGAAGCTTGATTTTCACAGCTCAAAGGCAGCTGTGGAGCAGAGCCGGCACCTTCGGGGCAGATCCCCCACATCGGAAGCCCGAACGTGGCTATGGCTGTGCTCCTGCCCCTGAAACTTGCTCCTGAAGAGCAGGGGCATGGGATTCCTGCAGAGCTTGGGGCTGGGAGGCTCCAAATGGATGTTTCGTGAGAGCTTCTGTAAATTGGCGTCATGGCTGAAAGAGCTGGGAGCAGCATATCTTAGCTCAAAAAAGCGGGGAGGGGAAAAGCTTGGTGGCTTTGAAGACAACTGTGATAACTTCTGGCTTGCAGATGAACTTGACAGAATTTCAGGAAAACCTCTGGGTGCCAGCGGTTCTTGTGGTGGTTCCAAAGGGACTTGTGCCAGCAAGCTGCCTGTGCGCAGGCGCCTCCAGCGGCTTCCTTCCGAAGGCAGCAGGGAGGCTTGGGGTTTATTGTCCTGAAGTGGATGGTCCCATAATAGGAGGAAGTTCAGAACTTGTTTTCATCAAGCAGGGCCTGGGTAAGCTATGAAGTAAATAGCAAAGTCCCTGGGGAAGTGAAAAGAGCAGCTGATAAAATGTCTAAGAAATGCAGTAGTTAACACTGGTAAAATCTTGGAATGCTCTTCCTCCAAATTACTTGGGCTAAGGCAACATCATAAGCCTTTAAAAGTAATAATGTGCTATAACAGCAAACAAAACAGCTTTTTATTATCCTTCAGTGCAGCTTTTGGTGTCAGGTTAAACTTTGTTTGCTCTGATCTATTCTCTAGCTACAAGTTATGACATGCCCAGTCGTAATGGCAGCATTCCCTGACCAGGAGTGAAATCACCCAGCGTGTCCGGGCCAGTCTTGCCTCTGACCAGTACAGTTCTATTTTAGAGAAAGGTTTGACTTCACTTTTATTTCATTTGAATTAGCAATATAGGGTCTGGCCCTGGCGTGGGACAAGATGCCTTGGATGCATTGGCAGCCCTCTGCTGCTCTGGTGGCCTGGTGCAGGTGTGCAGCAGCCTTGGCACGTGCTGTCGGTGCGCAATTCCCTGCATTGAGACCTGCTGCCCTGCACTCGCGTGGGCGCTGCAGCAGCCCGGGGTTCTGTGGCAGCGCTCATGCCTGGGCAGCACTGAGACTTCTGTTTCTCCAGCTCCCGAATGTTTTGCGGGGTGACGTGTGAGGCCTAGGGTGAGCTTTGAGGTGGTTCTTTTGCCTCTGTAGCTCCTCTGAAGTCTCTGGGCTCCCGTGATCCCACCTTGGTGGCAGATCCCTTGCGCAGCTCCGTGAGCGGTTCCTGCTGAGGCGCAGATCAGCACACGCATCGATCACGAGCTCGCCCGGTGGTGAGGAGGCTGCGTTCTGATGTCCAGCAGCACTGTTAACATGTGCTCCCTGAAACACCAAGGCGGCCCCCGCTCTGCTAAATCACACTGAAATATTACTTTTTGCTTGAATGAAGTGGAAGTGGAAGCTGACCTTGTTTCACATAAGCACAGTGGGTTGTTCAGTGCTGAATGCCATGCAAGCATCCTTGGGTTTGTAAGGTTGCATCAGGTGGCGCTTTGTGCAGTTAACAGTTAATCACTTCTCCATTCCATTAAAATTAAATTTGCAAGTGCTGACCCAGTAAGAAACAAATCTAGTGCAGCTGGATGTTGGTCTTTAAAGCTTCGTGGCAAAGGGCCAACTGGCTGCCCCTTAGCTCTTCACACTACAATAGGAAAAACGCCCGGAGTGGGAAACTCCCTTTCCGTTCGGCTCCATGGCAGCAGCAGTTAACCGTGCAGGCGCCGTGCTCCTCCGCGCGGCCTGCGCCGACCCGGGGCAACGTCACCCTTTTCCTTTAGAGCAGAGGCTGGTGGCCAGTTGACTAAGGGACTTGGCTTTGCAGACCGTTTCTTGGTACTGGCTTCCCACCTTACGAGGCACCTAGGACCAAATTCCTTCTCTTTACTCCAAAATCAACAGTCCAGTGAAGCTGGTGGCCATTGGTCTCGAGGTGGAGACTCATCGGTCACCCGGCTCTGCTTTTTCATGGATGAAGATTTTGGTGAGCTGTAAAGGGCAGCATCGGAATGCAGGTGGGATTGGAGCCTTTTTTGTGATGCTGAGCAGCTCGTGGACATCTCAGCGGAGCGCACGGATGCCCTTCTCCATCCTGCCCGCGAGGCCGTCGGGCTCGTGGCCCCCTGCCTAGCAGCTTCCTTAGCATTCCAAAAGGAGCTACCCTGCTCCTTTTGTTCAGGGGAGGGTGAGAGGGGCTGCTCTTGGGTTTGTTCGTGCACATGTGGGGCTGTTCTGTGTTTGTGGGTTTCTGGCCTGTTCAGCAGTTTTGTTCTGTAATTGGCTGGAACCCTGCTGTGAGCAGGGGAGAGCAGCTGGGGTCTGGGAGTGAGGGGATCGCTGGTGGGGCTGACCTGGCCCGCCGGAGTGAGCGGAGGCCCCGAGTAACCGTGCGCCCTCCTCTGCCCTAGGCCATCCAGTACATGGAGCTGATCCCCAAGGAGATGCAGCCGGTGGCGGGCACGCAGGGCGCGTCGTGGCGGCGGCGGCAGCTGCTGCGGCAGCTCCCGCTGCATGACCAGGACCCGTCGCAGTGCCGTGGGCTGGCGCCGGGCGAGGCCGCGCTCATGGAGGACTTCGTCAAGAGGTACAAGGCAGAGGCGCTCGGCGTGGGCGAAGTGGCGCTGCC
>VZSV01000243.1:745250-777051 GCA_013398735.1 Nothocercus julius | reverse complement strand
CGCACGCCGCGGCGGCCCCCGCGCACCACAGCGCGCCTGGAGGGAGCAGAGAGCCCCGCCGCCCTCCCGCTCCTCCCTTCTGGCTTCTGACGCGATCTGTTAATTAAGGCTCAGCAGTGATGCCCAGGAAAGCTTGACGTTCAACGTCTGTTGAACGAAGGACGTGGTGGGGCAGGTTTTGAAAGCAGCAGCAGCACGTGCTGAGAGGGACCCTGCTCCGTGTTTGCACTGCACAAGTGACCTCCCTCTGGCTGCACAAAATACTGAAATAGCGCTCGAAAGGGTATCTGCAGAAGGCTATTTACCCACGGAGGCTTTCCTTCTGAAGCCTGTTACGGAGGTTCTTTTTTTCCCTCGAAAACACCAGCACATACAAGTAAGAAATGATAGTGCTGCTCTTGTGTCTTTTGGGCACTGTGCATTGTATACGGTGGATGGGTATATGGGGCTTCCAGGGACTCTAAATTGTTTTACTCAAATAATGCAGAGAGCCCATGATGCAAACTCCCTCAAATATTACCGTATAGCTCACAGCTGATCTTTATCTTCCAGGAAGATGTATTTTTTTAACCCTTCATCAACTTAAAGCAAAGATTTCATCATATTTCCATTTTAAAAAGTGTTTCAATTCCTGCAGTTTGTTCCAACCTCAAACAAATATAAATTCTCTCTAAAAGGCACAAGGCAAAAACCTCAGACATCCAGGAGTTTCATACTCATTTGGGGTCATTTCTCCATCACAGCAGCTTCATCCCAAGAAGGGTGGAAAAATCTTTCCCCTCCATCGTCTTTGTTCTCCAACACAGAAGAAGTAATTTTGTTTTAATCCTGACAAGATGGAGCAAGAAGACAGCAGAGATTTCTTAGTTATTTTATTTTCTAATAAAATGTTCTCAATACGAAATAAGAAAAATGTTATCTTGTTATACTTGTAGCTAAATTTGGTTGGTCTTATCTGTAAATATCACTATTGGCTACAATAACAGTACAGAGAAAAAACAACTAATATTCACGGAGGATTATCTCATGAGCAAATATGAGAACAAGTCCATGTTTAGGAAGACACAAACTGCTGAGTCTCGTAGATGTGAGACGTGAGCGCTGCAGAGCAGCGTCCTGTAGCACCAGCACCAGAGGAAGAAGCAGGAAGAGCATCCGAGAGCAGGAAGGCTCTGACAGGACAGGAAGGGGCACAAAGCGGCCCAGAAGAGTCTGGGGGGATAGAGAAGAGCAGGAAGGAGCATCCGTGGAGGGGCAAGAAGAGTGTAGCAAATTATACAAATATGGGGCGCAAGGGGGCATAAAAGTGTAAATTTGACAAAATGAGTATTTTGTCCTACTATCTGAAAATTGTTTTTAACTTCTTCGAGCCTTCCTGCTGATGCTTTGTCCCGTAATTTAGCTTTCTACACACATCTGTACATAACATTTTCTGGAAAGGCTTTTTCTTCTCAGCAGTCTTTACCACTGACACACTATTATTTGCTGCAAGCTTCAACATTTAAGGTTATTGCTGATAAAATTCTGGCATTTAAAATTTGCAATGACAAATCTTTGGCTTGTTATTTTTCATTTGACAAATTTCTGGCAGCAGAGAAATTTCAATGCTTTTGTCAGAAAAAAAAATCAAGCTTTTCTTCCTCTTTTAGGCAATGCTTTTCAGGGAATTGATAAGTAGAGGGATTAATTTCAACAGAAGAGAAAAAAAAGAGTCTTGTCTCTGTAAACATGCATTCATAAAGATATTTCTATGGGCCTTATCCTCGTGCACTTGAAATACTGCCCGGTCGAGCTGCTAAGGAGGAGGCCAGGTGCGAGCGGGAGGCGCCGCAGCGGGTCGCAGGCTGTGCGGGCCAGGGCAGCGCGGCGCCCGCGGGCACCCGCACGCCGGCCCGGGAGAGCCGCCTCGCTGCGGCGGCGAGGTGGAGGGGCGAGAGGGCCAACACCCCAGGCTGCTCGGCAGCAGGGGCGGGAAGCTGTCTAACTCTTCACCCAAATGCACTGTTTTAGTATTTCAGGAATTTAAGGAAGGCTCCCCAGGCTCCGGCTTTCCGCTGCCCCGGTCTCTTTGCCGCACTGGGGATGATGCTGACCCCAGCTCTGCTGGTGCAGGGAGACAGGCAGAACTTACCCTGTAGGAAATCACACCCATTTACGCGCACTAAGCGTACATAGTTCTTACTTTTTAACCTGCTCCCAAAAAGGGGGCCGTTTTCAGCTCCCGTCTGCCGTTCTTGCACAAGGCTGTACTTGCCTTAGAGAAGTCAGTAGAAAATCCACTGCACGCATAACTTAGTACAGTAACACCATTTAGACAGCTGCTGCCTAAATCCACCAAGCAATTACTTGAGAACCAAATCCCTCCAAGTGCTCCTGGCACACGCCTGTTTTTAAGGGCAGGATTGTGAAAACCTTCCAAGCAGGAGGCTCACTCAGCGCCGCGGGCGCAGGACACGCAGCCGTTGCTCAGCCCCACGGCCGCTGTGCCAGCACTGCAAGTAACCCTCCGGAACGCCTTCCCCGCGGTGGAAGGCGCAGCGTTCCCAGGACACGGCAGCGCGGGCCGCCCTCCGTGGCCGAGGCGGCTCGACGGGGACAAGGCGGACGCCCTCCCGAGCGAGCACGGCGGGAGCTGCGGGCAGGCGCGACGGCCTCGTGCGCTAGCCGGGAGGGGAGCGGCGCCACAGCTCACCTGAGTTTTGTGGTGCTGCTTCTTGTAACACCCGGTATCACGGCCGGCCTTGGGGCTCAAGAACTATCCGGGAGCTGCGGAAACACCAAACATTTGAGAAGAGTTGCAGGCAAAGGTTTTTCTTTCAATATAGCTTTTCACCGGGCTCGCAAGGAGGTTGGATTTCAAGCAGCCTTCAAGGCTTCCTTTTCACTGTAGAAACGAAATAATCATGGTGAAAATCCAAGCATTTCTAACAGACGTTTGAAAAGGTCACTCTTCGGAAAATAAACAGTGGCAGAATGTGGCTCTACTTCCAATTACATAGCACAAGCCACTGGCTGTAATTTGCTAAACCATAGACTGAAATTAGTAACAACTTCCTCCGTGCAGGACAGCGAGTACACAACACAGGAGTATTTGGAGATTCACTAAATCTAGGCAAGAATCAGGAGGTTCTTGTGCCTCAGTACCCCACTACAGACAGGGATCTTAGCCCCCCAGACGGGGTGAACAGTCAGCACTGTGACAGACGTGCGACCGCGAAGGCAGCGAGTCCGAGACGGGAACGGCGCCGCTGGGCAGGAGGCCCAGGCGGACACCGGCACGCAGGGCTCTCCTGCTCACGATGCCCAGGACGAACAGCCCTGAGCTGCTCCCGGTATTTATCAGAGCCAAAGCCATGGTGGAAACAGTTCTCCTCCCTTAGCGATCCAAGTTCACACCACAAACAACAGAACGCAGGGAGAGCAAACACAGACTCCAGGGAGGGATGATCAGTCTATGACATTGGAGCGCTTCCCACATCAAATATTTAATGCCCTAGGAGTTATATATGATATTGTATTTCACTTTAATATTAATTTCTTTGGTTTAAAACCGCCTACGCTGCAGAGTTAAGAATTTTATTAGGGAAAGGTATATTGTACCGCAACTTTCTTCATAAATACTGTGTCTTGGTAGATAAAATGGTTAAAGGAAAAGTGAAATGTGAACCAACACCTTGGTGCTGCGAGGCAGAGTGCCCGGGGTGGCTTCGCTCACTTGTTCAAACCACGCAGCTCTCACGGGCGGGTGGAAACCTCCCCCCGGCTCTCTCGCAGAGCGGACAGGGACTCCTTAGTGCACCGCAGCTACTTCCCTTCCAAGCCCAAGTGAACAGAGTCCGTGTGCCGGGAACCTCCCAGGGCAGCTCGGGCTTCTCCTCCCTCCCCCAGACTCCCGCTCCCTGGCTCCTCGTCCTTGCCCCTTGCCTCATCCTGGCGTGATTTAGCAGTTTGCTCCTGATAGACCCACGCAGCCATTTCCGATCCTGGCCTGCTCTGGATGATTGCAAACACGTGGTAAGTGCTGGAAGAGATTTTATTTATTTATTTTTACTAATTGATGTCAAACTAATGCCGCTACAGTTTTCCCAAATCTCTCTGCTTTTCAATCACAAAATCCACAGTTACCTTTGGCAGGGTTCTAATACTTCACCATCCTTCACAGGTCCTCCGATGGGAATGACAAACGCGAGCAGCAGCCCCCAGGCTCGCAGGGTCGAAGCTCACCGAGCCCTGCACCAGCCTCTTCAGCACTTGACATTTTGCACCCTTTTTTATTCACTTTCTCTATTGATTTTTCCAAGTACATCCTTGCCCATACTTACTTAGTGCATTAGCCTATTTATTCTGAGTGGCTATTGAAATACATTTTCATCTCACTTACATCAGCATTTTTCGCCATTAACTACAAGTTCAGCTTCGTGAGTGGCATCTGGTTCCCAAGCTAAGCAAAAGATTGATACAGTTACACTGCTAATCCATTCACTGGTAATAATTTAAAAAAAAAAAAAAAAGCAAGCACCCAGTTAATTAAGAGTTGCAGCGTCCTGATTTTCCCTGCTGATTCAGCAGCTGGAGCTCCCATATGGCTGCAGCCGCCCGAGCGCCGTGCCAGCCGCTATGTCGAGCGCGCTGCGCCGGGGGCCCTTGGCCTCGCCACGGCAATGACCTTAAAACCAGAACGGCAATTCTGCTATTTCAAAACCTGCCACAGCACCGGTGTTAAAAATCAACAATATTTGTGATTGACCCTGAACTATTGAATACAGTGTCCTGGCATCGGATTCAGAGCTTCACATAAGCACAACTGGTGAATGGATCAGCTGAGCAAAACTTAGCTGGAAAAAACGACGCCTCTTCCAATTTTATTAAAGGGAGATTCACATTCCTCCTTTTTGAAGATCTAATAACATATATACAGTTTTCTGATGCTATTCTCTGCATGACAGGGACTATACTAACTTCTTAAAGGAAATGAAGCCTTGCTAGCTGAAACGCAAAGCACAGCATTAAAAGCATCCAAGAGGAGATGCTCAACACTGATGTGAACTGCCCTATTCGCAATAACACTCAAGACTTACCGACCGTTACAGACACAAATACTTTTATTCTCTTGCTAACTGCACAAAATATAATCCTGTTTGGTACTAATTGCTGTAAACCACACTAGCGACCTAAAAATGACAGTCAGTATTTATTCTCTTTCACATACTAATGAATATGCATAAAATAACATTTAAAATGATACATAGTTCTGTAGAATTAAGTAAATGGAAGTATGATTTATTTCACTTGCAAAGGTTAAATTACCTGAGTGAAGCAAATACATCACTCCTCAGACACGTTCATCATTTGGAAGCAGCAGGGATTTCCAGAGGCACAGGCCGGGGCCTGCGAGATGCAGGGCCCACGGGCCCTACGTGGTCACACACTCGCCCCGAGGGCTCACCAAGTGCCTGCCCATCCGAAGGGAACGGGCACGAAACAGGGAACCACTTCCACCTGCTGCGGGAAAACAGCCAGCCCAACGGCTCTGCAGCAGCCTGCGAGTTCATACCCAAGCTTAAAGTTAGTGCTGCGAACAAACCACGTCCGTGCACTAATCCCGTTACTTCAAGGCAGCTTGAATGACAACAGTGCAAAGCTCCAGCGCTTTATTAAGTGCTCAAATACACTATAAAAAGAGGGGACAAGTCAGAAGGACTGCACAGCTTCAAGCCTTCCACGCAGCTTCAGGCTTCCCACCCCTGCCACACTAGCTCTTCCTCCGCTTGCTCTTCGGCAGCAGCTCATCATTTTTGGACATTCTGGACCCGCGTATCTTCCGTTTGTTAACTCGCAGGTCCAGGGTACTGCTGCAAAAGAAAAGGGAAAAGAGGGTTTTTAAAGATGCTCTAATAGTGGCCATTATTCGAGCACTGTAAGAATTAGGCAGGCATACACACAAATACATTTAACACACGTGTTACTGGAGGGCATGAAAAGAAATATTGCTCTATTTTCTCCTCTGCTTCCTGGACATTAAAAGTTGTTGGAAAAACAGATCATCTAACATCTCATTTCTCTCTACAGGTATAAGTTCCTGGAAATATCAGTTATTGGAACACTCTCTTCACTAATTTTGATAGGTACATGAAATAGATACCTCCCTCTGTAACTACAAACATGTCCCAGAGTGAAGAAAACAGCAGGAAAAAAAAATGTAGAATTTTGTGTTTACTAAGAAAAAAGAAGAAAGAAAAGAGGCATTTTAACTTTCCTGGCTGGACCCAGTCTCCTAGTGGCCATTACCACGGCTCTGGTTGTGTAGTACATGAGGCCAGCAATGCCAATCACAGACACTTGAACAGACAAGGGGCTGCAGAGCAGCCATTTGGCTTAATCCTTGAGGGTTTCCCTGAGGTGCCACCAAGGAGTTCCAGAGCCTTGGGCAACACAGCCTCATGCAGCACTCGCCGTCCCCGGTGGACGCAGGCGCAGAGGGAACAGCAGAGCCTGGATCCTCCTGCCACCACGGAGCACCTTTGCACAGCAAGGGATGGCAGCAGCAGGCTGACACTATTTTAATACATTCCCTATTTCTTGTACAAAGTTAGCCTGCACTGAAGGTTGAATCTGTTATTACCTAACACGATTATGTAATTAGATGATCGCTATTATATAATAGCAGACTGTAATATACTAAGTAATTTCCAGGCCTATTTTGGGTCCTACAATAGTAATTGCCATTGACAAAACCAAGACATTTTATCAGAAAATGTCTGCTTGAAAAAGAGCCAGTCTCAGCAGTCCTGCCACAAAGGAGAAGGACAAAGATTTCGGTCAGTTACCCAGCAAGGAAAATATGGAGGACTTCCATCCTGAAAGAGGTTCTCTTTGCCAGAGCCTCTTCTAAGTTATTAGGCGAGGAATTTTCCACTCGAAATGCAAAGAAATGTTTTCTTCTTAGCGATGGCATTAATTTTAAGAGAAAAATGGGTTAAACTACCCATGTTTAAATTAAGCAGTTGATTTCTACCACTTGGCCTCAGAGCTTGAAATTCCATGTAGTGTTGACATGAAGGATATTCCTCATCCACCCATTGCTATGACTCATTAAAGATTTGTTAAAATGACATTCTGCTTTTACCGTTCCTACCCCGCTAGGCCGAATGCCTCTCCCCGGGACCATTTGTGTGGCTCCCGCTGGGAGCTCACAGCTGAAGGCAGCAAGGAAACTCCATGGAAAGGCAGGGTCCTGCTGAGCACTAGAGCAGGTCGCGGCAGCTCACGTTGCAGAGCCCAGGTGAGTGAACAATCCCAGCGCCAATGAAACCGTTAACCGTGCCGAGGTCCCAAAGCAGCAGGATTTAGACCGTGCCTTTGGGGACGGCAGTTTGATCAGATTTCAGCAGCTGCCGAGCTCAGAAGAAAGGGGCCCTGCATATGTATAACCCTGTCCAACCCTCCTCCCGGCCTCAGGGCTGCAAATCCTGCTCCAGTGATTTCCATCATGTATCAAGAGCAAAGTGACAGCCTTCCTCTCCCAGCTTTACTCTCCCTTCCCTGCTTTCAGTCACCTGCACTCATGTCACAGAAAGGACCGCTCATTTTAGAAGCATCTGAGGCATTTCAGCATCACTGAAATGAAGTGTTAACGGAAACTCTTTATATATGTCCTACTTCGTTCTCTGCTCCAGTTCATAAATCTGCCTCATCTGAATTCAATGCAAATGCTAAGGCTGAGTTTTATAAAATAACTCATTACTGTAATGCATGGCCATAGGCAGTCGCATACAGAACCAAGATGCATAGGCTAAGTTATGAAAGGATGCAGTAATGGATGCACAAGCGTTTCATGAATGCAATGATGCAAACGATTCTTCCTTTCAAATCATGCTCTAAGGCAGATATTTGCAACCAGAGCTCAGGGAGGTATTTGGTACCTCGTGCACCCAGCTCTTCATGTGAGTCATACCCGCGTTCTGCAACAATAAGAATTTGCCACCTCCTTTCAAGCCCGCACGTGTATGACGGAGCAGGAGAATCAGCCTTGGTGGTCTCAGGTCACTGCTGGCCCTCTGATGAACGAGGCTGGAGGAGCACGTTCCTCAGGGGCTGGCTGCCTCACGGAGGAGATGCTCCATACTTATCGTTCCCTCCAGCACAGGGTCTTCCTCTATTTGCCCATCCTCCTGCAGGTCCCAGCGGCGTTTTCCTGATCTCCTGGAGTCCGAGCAGCCGCAAGCTCAGCAGCAGTGGCCCCCAAGAGCTGCCCGGGTCCTCCCGCCGTCCCGCTCAGCGCCTCCAACAAGAACGCGGCAGCACACGCAGCCAAGCTGTGTTATTTGCTAACAAGAATTTGAGCTTTTCTAATACGAAATGAGCTTTCAATATGACTTGGAATCTCTCAGCATTGTTTTCTGTTTCCTTCGCGCTAGTTCTGCCTGCATTTCAGATTACTGTCATCTCACAGACTCTATGATAAATTCAACTCCACCACACGCTGCTGAAGACGCTCCAAGTATGGCCGTGTAAGACGTTGGTCTTGCCATGGAAAAACGTGCTAAATTATGGTCTTCACAACTCACGCAGCTCTTGTAATGAGCGGCCACCAATAACCTCCTTGCTGGTGGGTATTGCAAGGAAGGAGAGAGCACAGACGAGAAGGCACCAACAGCCCGGCTCACTGGACCAGGGACGCAGGGTGCTGTGCCGGCCGCTGCCTTTATCTTATAAGCAAGTATCTCATAATATTTTCTATTTCTGTTTTGCTAAGTTTAGCATAGAACTCAAACATGAGAGAATAAAATTAACCATCAACAATAAGGAATGAATTCAATTATTTTCCACGCAAATTTAAAAAAAAAAAAAAAAAAAAAAAAAAAAAAAAGAAACTGCCAAAGGGGAGAAAAGGTAATTACAGCTTTTAGTAATCTAAAGCTTTATAACTACCACTAAGCCACAAAATATGCTGGTCACAGAAACGTATTCTAGGAAATAACTGATTAAAATCAGCCTAAAGACCCACCCTGCAAATCCTGTGCCTTTTGTCCCAGCTGGGACAGCTCACATGAATTATAGCTGCTTATGTAACGCGGGAGCCTGTAGCGGCTGCGAGACGAGTTCTGTAGCACCAGGACCCGACAGGGACCCGGCAAGGCCTTGGTCACTTGCTGGGGTACCCGAGCACTGCCCAACCCTGCAGTTACCATGAGGATATCTCAGTCTAGGCCAACGGAGATGCATAAGGACGGTGATCAAGCTTAAGATGCCTTTCAAATTAAAGCAAAGAACTAATTCTTCATAAATAACACTAAGATAAGCAAAGAGACAGATTCTAAAACCAGAGCAAAAGAAATATTTCACAAATGCTTAACCAATGCAAAGTCACACAATGCAAACAATGCTCACTACAAACCTCTGCGTGGATTACAGAACAAGTTCACAAGAATATTGTTCAGGAATTCTTATTTCTCCTGAATACAGGTCGATACTGCCATGTGAAGGCAAAAATACAGATTCAGCTTTGCAAACAAGCAATTGCTGCCCAGAGGTTTTGCTTAATAGGGGAATGGCTGCATGCAGGGTCTGTCGGTGCGACATCAAATGCTCTTCAAGCTGGGTAGGAGCAAAGTCTCTAGCACTCGTATCGTCTCCTATGCCAGCAAAACCACCAAGGCCAGCAGGGCTGCTGAGAGCTGCAGCAGCTTTCAGAGGCCAGACACCCATGACTTGAATTTTTATGTCCCCGCTATTAACACTCCACAGCACAAGGGTGCTGGAATCAGGCTAGGATCAGGGATGGAATTTATATTTGAAGGATTAAAAACTTTACGCTGCTTCTGAACTACCATCTAGAAACATGTGTCTGTTGGTAAAGCTTTAAATAAATAAATAAAATTACCGACAGCATAGACTAATAAAAACTGCTACAGATGGTCTCTAGCAATACAGAAGGTTCAGGGAAAAAAACTGCCAGTGGTTTGGGTTTACCAAGTCAGTCAGGGAACAGGAGCAGAGACCACGAGGAAGGGCCCCAAGCACTTTGTGCATAGGCCAGGCAGTGCTTAAGCAAACATCTCCCCCTCCGAACAACGATCCAATTGTCCGAGTCACAGAGCAGACATCCTCTTGAAGTGAACCTGGTTAACACACAGCATCTTTGTGATGTGGGGCTACCTCATACGTTCTCCAGGAAATTAAGGGTTAAAGATGATTTTGATTAAGGTGGGGTATGTTCTTTGTCCTAAGGAAAAGGAAATAATCCATTTTAATAATTGTAACTACCAAAGGGCAAGGATCATTTAACTCTAATTACTTTGAATTTTCTTACAGCAGAAATTAAAGGGTGTGGAAAGCACTTCTCTCCACAACACAACACGACAGACTGAACTAGGACACAACTGAACGCGTTCTGATCTTTGACAAGTTTTCCATATCTATATTTTCTTCCGGAAAATTCAGGTGGTATTCAGAATTTTGCCAACCTCTGCATGGTGCTGTTAGGTTTTTCAAGAGATCTCAGTATCTACATGTGCAGAAAGACATTCAAAGGGACTTGGAAGGTCCTGCAGGAACCTGGGTACCACACAGCAAGTGCCTGAAACACGACCAGCACATCTGTGTATCAACAGGAGCTCCTTAGTTGTTGATGTCTATGGGCCAGTCGGTCCCGTCTCTTGGCAAAGCTCCCCCAGTCACGAGGCTTCTGGTGTGACAACAACATCGTAGCAGGTGAGGATGCTTCTTTTGGAAAGTCATGCTGTATACTTCAACTGAGATCCAAAAATTCCATGCCAGTTCTGCGATTTTCCTGTCTGCCCAGGGGAAATTTTGAAGTGTCAGCACACGTTTTAAGGATGTTTTACAGAGTCCAATTCTCTTGAAAACTTCATTCGGAAATTCCTAACACACCTGTAACTCATATATTAAATGTGAAAAAGGAAGTTGTCATAAAATGCCTAGTGGAAAGATTCATTCTGCTCTTATCATTCAGCTTTGAAAAACCTTTGATGAAGCCAAGTGGTGGAAAGGAGCAGGCAGGTGAGCTCCAACAGCAGGACACCTTCAAGGGCATCGCGGGGGCTACAAGAGTAGTGGACAGAGGTTTTTCACTGAACTAGCCTGCCATGCAAGCGGTCACAGCAGAGTTTTGGATGGGCAGCAAGAGGACGTCCGCTCACCGCTGCCCTGGTGCTTCGGGAGGGTTTGCTACAAAGCAGAGATCTGATTTCCTGCTCGCAGCACTGCACTCCCCAGTGGAAGTAAATTAAAATTATTGAGCTGTGGTCTCACTGCTGAGCTAAAGCAGCCAGTTTATATTTCTTCCACTGAAGCTTTAACTTGAATTTAACCCTGAGTCTAATCCTTTCAGAGTTGTAGAAAACTCAAAATCCTAGTGATGAAGAAACATCAAAAGATATGGCCTCAATCTCAGGAATTGCCTCTCCTCACTTCAGGTCACTGCAGGACAGAAAACTTTCCCCATGTCAAGTGCTAACAAAATTGTGCCTATCAGTTTGTGCCACATGCCATTCGTCCAAGTAACGCCACTCGTCCAAGTAACCAGAAAAGAATAATTCCGACCTTCCATCTGCGAGCCCAAGCATCACTTTGTTCACTGGACTCTCTCTAGAAAGCATTTTCCTTCATATACAGGACGCCAGGTCTGACAAAGGAAACACCTGCATTTTCAATAATCTGTGAACTTCTGCTCTTATTGCTTCTAAATCCTCTTTCCTCTCCTCCAAAATGGAGCGGATCTGTCACACAAGAAAATTTTATGACACCAATGCAATGTCTTTGTCCTCAGTCATCTGACAGGAGCCTGTGCTCCTCAGTGCCTTACCTCTTAGAGGAGGGATCTTAGAGCATGTGCAATCACTTAAGGGGTACAAAAACAAGGATGCTTTAGCAAACAAGAGGTGAGAAAGCATTCAAACATTTTTATTGTAGTTCGTAGCAGGCCTAACAACTCCTATGTAAAAGACAGTTATGGTTCTTACTCTTTTCCAAATGGTAATGGCACTGAAAGGTGAGGCATGCCCTTCTGATGAAAGCACCACAAGAGAGACTGCTGCCCAGCACTCAGGCACCACACACCACCCAGTATTTCACACTAAGGCTAGTTTCAGTGAGCCACAAGCAGGTACTACAGCAAAGTATATTTATAAAAGTCCTTCCAGTAAATACTGCTCATTCCTTCCTCAAGTTATGGCTATTTCTACAATAGAGGCCTAATGATTACTTTCTATTTTTCCACTAACACACTTTACCACTGACCCCTGACACTGCTGTAATCAAGGCCTGACCAGTGAGTCCATAAAAGCTCCTAATCCAACAAACTACTTAAACACACATTCTAGAAGTTTCAGATACTACTCGTCATTAACTACGAATCTTAGGAGCTGTCAGTTTATTGACTAAATTTGTATGCAGCACATAAGAAGTTACATCACAATTTATTTATTTTAAGAGGACTAAGTATCAAGGGTGGTTCTCATCACTCTCTGAAGATCAACTACTAAAGTGAACATGATATTCAAAAAACACAACTCGAATTTGCTGCAAGGACAAACAGCACTATTTTTGCAGACTCCCATCTTGCTTCCAACTTCTTTGCATAATGATTACAAAACTTTTTAGTTAATCTAGCACTGCACTATTCCTGCATACCTTTACCACCCCCCCTATACTTACTTCCCCTGTATCTTCACATATTTCATCAGATTATGTCAAATATCCTTGGATGGTTTCTTAAGTGCTTGCATGTCATCTTGCAGTCAGAACTAATTTTTAAATACTATCACTATATAACAGAATGTTAAGATTTTAAAAAGAGAAAGAACTACAGACACTTCAGAAAGAACTTCAGACAGAAGTAAACCAATATGAATGCTGTAATTTCAGCAAGTTCAACTAGGTAAAGAGATGTAGGAAAGACTGACAATGACATAACTTTAAATACAATAGATTAGATCCCATTAACTTTTCCATAAAAATCATTTTCTTTCTTTCATATATTTATACTCAAGTACAGCTTAAAACAACAATTTTCTGCTATCCATCAGGAGATGCTCGGTGCATCCAGGTGTTATCTTCCAAGAGCCCAAAGCCATGGACCAAAGAAACTTCAAACCTACTATGTCTCTCGTGTATGTGAAAGGTGGCAAGATTTTGACTTTTAGGCATTTACTTCTGCAGAAAATGGTTAGAGTTCTACAGGCTGAAAAAAGCTGAAAGCTACTAGCTTACTCTCAAAGGCTTGTCTTCTCCACCCATGCACTTTACTTACTTATCAGATGACTCTGAATACATCTCAGTCCCTTGCACATCTCTCAAAATGTCTGAACTGGAGCTGAAAAGAAAAATAAGAAAAGAAAAATCAAACATAAGCAAGTTATTTTAGTAACACCTGTGCCACAGTAGGACCCTAGGAGCAAAGACAGCAGAGTTTGAAGACAAAGAAAAAACATCGTGCAAGCCCTGGTGGTGGAAAAATCATCTCCAACCAGCAGCACAGCTAAGCAACTGGGCGTCTGCCTCACGTAACTTTCAGAGTTACCACCAGGTCTCATTTTCTTTGTTCAACATGCCTGAAAATTCTTCCTGTTCTCATCCTCTTGCTGGTATATCTTTATATTTGCAGACACCAGGTAAGATACTTCAGTGGGTAAAGAAAAACATTTACAAGATCAAGGCCCTTTCAAGCTCTCTCCTCTCTGAACTCGGGGTTTTAGGTGTAAGCTCACGTTCTGACCACTAAGAAAAAAAAGTTTTATTAAACAAAAATAAAATTTATAAGCCCATAAAGATTTGTTAGTGACAAAAAGCCTGACAGCACATCAAGATAAAACAAAACAGCAGAGTATCTTGCCAGCCGCCTCAGTAACTCATCATACGAACAGAGACTGCTCATCCTGAGCTGCTCAGAGAAAGTTTGCTTTGACAAACCAATCTTCAGAAAAGAGACTTGGGCCTGCAGAGATGGGAGCACTGGCAGGGCAGCCTCGAAGTCATTCCCGGCAGCTGCCTGGAATTTGTCCCCAAAGTCAAATTCAGGGTGCATTTTGCTCATTATTCCTAAAACCATGCCACTGATCACTGAAAGACATATTTCGTAAAACTATTTTATACTTAAAGTAACTGATTTAAAGTTTACTGGATGCTTTTATTAGTCAAAGGAAAAAAGTCTAGGTGCAAGTTGAGATGAATGAAGACTGAATCACACAGTTTAGTGACATTTAAGAACAACTTAAAACATTTTTCTTCACAATCTTTTCATCTGCTTGAAGAAATCATTTTATTTTTCATCTTCATACTTCAGTTTACATTCTAATGTAACATGGTAAAACAAAATATTTATTTCCTAAATCAAATTTAATATGTGCATAAAACCAAGTCACCAGACTCCTCAGTGATGACAGGGGGAACTCCAATGTGACAGAAGCATCTAAGATGGTGACCCAAAGTAACTGTGATACCAACCTGACTAGTCTAGGCTTCTAGAAAGATCAGCCAACTCCCGTCAGTGCTCAGCAGTTCTCCAAGCTGTCATGCTAATAAGAACCGAAAAAGTTATCCCAGAAGAATTCTGCAAGAGCAGGCACATAAACATGTAAAACCTTCAAGGTTCATCTGTTTGCTTCAAACAGTTGGGCCTATACAAAATCTAAACGTATTTATCAAGCTTTTCTAATAGAAGAAAGTTATTTAACACTCTCCAGAATAGGGCTTAAATGGCCATCTGGAAAGATGAGAAATAGCTGGCTTAGTTCCGGCTCCAATTACAGAAACGATGGTTTTACGTCAGCTCCTGGGGAACCTTCTAATGAGCCTCCTCAAGAGATTAACGCGGAAAGGCTGCTTCCCAGCAGCGTCCCGGGCAGAGCCCGCGCCCAGCCCCACCTGCCGCGCTCTCACCCATCTCACAGCAGCTACCGGGTGCTTAACCTAAGCACTATTAAATTCCACTGTTGCTTCAGGGCCAGAAAGAATACACCTGTTTACCAGCGACAGGAATCGGCTGGGGAAGTCTGGCAGCTTTTCAGGAGACTCTCGGCACGTCACTCAGTACAGAAGTGGCTCCACGCAGCCAGGCCCGCTTTAAAAACCACACACTGAGGTGCATCCACTTAGCGCATAAGGAACATCGGGAAAACATTTATCATGTCTAAAAGTCTTGGGATTGTGGGTACAGACTCAGGAGCAGCATTAGTCCTTCCTGGCTACTGTCCCAAGGCAACTAATCACGGCTGAAGAGCAACTGGCTTCTGGGGAAGGGAACGATGTGATTTATAGAGTAAATAAGCGATGGCTGTTAAATAGCCGTGCGGTTCCTGCACCTCAGAGGGAGCCACTCTGCAAGCGCAGCTCTAGCAACAGCCTCTAGGAAAGCAGAGCGGCCTGCAAGAAGTGAGTGGCTGTGGCCAAAGCAACCAGAACATAGAGATATCCATATCATTGGCTTTAGATAACTGACATTTCAGTTGTTTTTCAAAAGAATAAAAACATTCTCAGTAATGGCATTCATGTGGTTAGGTCAGCCCTGTATCCTTAAAAAACACTCGGCAAACAAGTTAACAAAAAGCTAATGATTTTTAGTTAGCCATTCCAACATAGCTATGCATCCGAACCAGTCTTACTATACAAGCAGGAGCACTGGTACTTCTGCTGGTTTCTCACCAATTCTGTTTTTTCAGCACCCAGCAGCAGCCTTAGCAACACCACCACTTACAGTGTCCTAAAGAACAGGCACAACCCAAATCCCATCCCCGTGTACAAGTGCTTGGGAGATCACCTGGAAACCCTGGGACACACGGGAAAACCCCCTGTCCTTCGCCCTTGCTGCATGTGTTGGGGACGAGCACGCGGCCCGTCCCCAGAAGGGAGCCAGCGGGGCCTCGCGGCCCCGGGAAGGCGGCGCAGACCCCGCAGGACTGCGCTCGTGCCCGGCCGCACCTCGCAACAGGAGCTGAATCCTGATTCGCATCGCGGCAGCGCCTCCCCGCACCGCGTGGCCGGCGCTGCTGCCGTCCCTGCCGCTCCGCAGGCTGCCGCCCGGCTCGACCCACGTCGGCGCTCGCGAGGCTCTTTTCATTTCAGTGGTTCACATTTGACTTGATGATGAAGCAAGACATCTAAAATGGTGTGAAAAAACACTGTTTGATGGAAAGTTTTGATGTCTAGCATTTTTTACTCTCTGAGTTTTAAAAATCTGTCCACAAACTGCAAGTCCAAGGAATGAATCATTACCATATTATTAAATTCTATTCTGATGCTCCTATTGCATTAAAAAAAATAGAGGCTATTTTTAGCACTTTTAGCGACCTAAAATAGAAAAAGAACAGGTTTAATGCCTGAACATGATGTACGTACTTGAAAAATTTAGTGTAACTGCTATTTATCAGCTGTCGCAGGCAAAACAAAAGAGTGAAGACGCAAGGCCAGAACCGTGGGCTGTCGCAGGACCGTGGGCCGGTGGCCGCCGAGACACAGCGTGCGCAATGAGCCGCGGCCACGGACGGCGCGCGGCCGTGTGAGCGGGACCCGGGTGCCAGCTCAGGGGTGACAGAGGGCCCTGCCCGAGCTCCATGGCCGCACACAGACTGCCACAAGGGGCATGTGTGGGACTCCCCTGCTCCCCAACGAGCCCCCGAACACAAAATCCCCATCTTTGCTGTGCTCCAGGATTCCTCTCTGCTGGGCACTTACAGCCAACCAGCTCACAGCAAACTACTCCCTGACCATAATTCATACTTCACTTTTTAAAAGAACAACACACACCATCTTTAAATAGAAGAAATCTGAGGCAAGCGTGAGTAACAAGTCTTGTTCTCTAGCTGAGAGGACTAGTGAATGTTTACTCGAGGCAGCTCAGGCTCCCTCTGGCTCTGCAGGGAAGTGCCCGAACCCTCCATCAGCCCCCTTGCTGTGCACGGCCAGGCTGGGCGGGCCCTGGCATGAGCAGTGGGCATCGTCCCACAGATAGCCCATAAATGCAATAAAAATGACTAGCTAAATCCAGCTGTTAGATTCTGGTCAACAGCTGGTAAAAGTTTAAAGCCAAGAAACCCTATGGAGAGCAAACAAGGCCCCTGACTTGGCCAAGGAACTGCAGTGGTGGAAGCTGCTGCCACTCACATGTTCCTAGGGAAGGGAGATCCGTTCAAGCTGAGGATACAGCACTTTCAGTGCTAAGTTTTGGGGATTTAGTATGCACCTATAAAACTTCAGATGACCAAAGATGCATAGCTTATCTCCCTGCAAGCTTTCTGCACAAGTCACCATGAAGTGACATTTTCTTCACCAAAATTTAGGAGACTGCTTGAATGAGCGAACATTGTCACTATTCTGTAAAATATATATATATATATATATATATATATTTACAGAGTATTTTCCCTACATAGCGCATTAAGTAGCTTATCACTGTCCCACCTAGTTTCTTTTCCAATTTTCCTATTGTGCAAATAGTTGCATAAAACTCGGCTTCAGTCCCAGAAAAAAAAAGAATGCAGTAGGACTATTTATATGGAGCTCATAAGTTCTGAGAGCGCTTTACATGACTTCATAGCTTGAAAAATTATCCTTTAAAAGTCACGACTTTGTTTTGCTGTTTATCTGATATGTTACACTGTGTTCCCTTGCTGGGGTCATCATCGGCTGATGACAAGACCAAACACAATTGGGCCAGTGATGCAATCTGTATTCAAGTCCTGCATCCTGTCTCCAGCAAGCTCCAAATTTTCAATTTCTCAATTAAAGTACTGACTTCTGCATAATTTCAGCACGTCAGTGATTACTACACAACATATGAATTTCTAAAATTGGCATACTGCTCCTTTAACTGTAACTTTTTTTAAAGTAGAAATTCGAATACTCATAGCACAGTGAAAAAAGCAGAAATTCTTAGGAAGGGGAGAACGTAACAATCATCAAGTTACTTGCAGCATTATTTTACAAAAGCAAACATTTTGACTCTGACTCAGGATCACTTTATTTCCTATATCCTGCTCAAAGTCCTAATTTTGTTTTAATCCACAACACGAGTGCACATGTTAAAGCACTCTCCAAGAGGCATGCCATGCAGATTTGGACTGCCGAATATACTTCAAGTTTTGACATTTCAATGTGACAAGAAGTTCACCCTTGTCAAAGGATATCCTCTTATTATCAGAAAGAAAATGCAAGCTTCAGAAAATCATGACTTAGTACAATAGCACAATGCTTCCTAAACCCCAAAATCTAAAGCGTTTTTTTTTTTTTTATTTTTAATTTGTGTATTTTCTTCACTACACTGAAAACATTAACCCCACGGCAACCAGAGAAGGACAAAATATATTTCTTCATGCGGTTTATGGAGTTAGACCTACCTTTTACACCCCCCACAAAATCTGAAGACATTCTGGGAATATAAGTTCAAAATACACCTAGTATTTTTATACTTAATCTGAATCCTCAAAATTCAAATGAAAATAACATCGACCACGACCGCCACCTCCTCGGGGCGCAGCGCAGGGCCAGGCTGGGATGCAGGAGAGCAAGCGGAGCGCGCAGGGCCCCGGCGCACGCAGAGCCCCCCGGGCTCCATACCCAGCGCACCAGGGGCAAAGCGGGGCCAGCTCCTTCACCACAGCACTAGGCTGGTCCTTGGGGCCAAGTAAGCTGCCCAAACTGCCCTGAATTTAAATGAAAATAAATAAAGCCCACAACACTCATGCAAATCAGGGGATACATGCACCGCAGAAAAGAAAAAAGCCCCAGAGAGTCTGGAAAATGATCAGTTCTCTACAGCCTTTAGTCATTCTGTCCCCATTCAACACGAGCTGAATTTAAGACTAAACCACAGAAAGCTGTTTAATGTGTTGTTTTGTCTTTTTTTTTTTAAAGAAGGTCCAAATGGCTGTAATGCATACCCACTGGTCTTTACAACCACAAGATTTTCTGCTTGCCTCAAGAAATGTACGGAAATATTTCATTTGAAGAGAGGGAGTACATAAAAGGAAGGAACAAACAACTGTCTCGAGGTAGACATAACTCAAATAAATGCACACTTCCCCCAAAAATCTGTCAATGTGTTTCAAGAAAGCGCCTTCAATTTATGAGCAACAGCCAGATGCTGCTAAAACCCTTTAGCAAACTTTCTCGTGGTCTCTTAGACACTCTTTCACCCAGACTACGTTGATAAACATAAGACTGCAGGCAGAAGAAGGTGAGTAAAAGTTTAAAGTTAATGTCAAGGGCAATGGACAAGGTCATTTATAACGCTTTGCCATGCACAACATTGCAGTGGAACAAAAATTGAATGATATCCTGGAAGAGATAATACAAGTACTTTCAACCTCCCAAGAAAAAGTTTTTCACACTTTAAGATTAATATTTCACATTTTCCAAGGTCTTCCATGCCAAAAAGTTAGCTTGCAATCGAGAACATAAGTCACGTAAAACAGGGAAGAGCAGAACATCTTGTTTAAAGTGTGGACGGAGAGCCGAGCTACGGGCACGGCGTTTTGGAAGCAGAGGAGCCGCCCGCGCTCCCGGGCACCGGCAGCCGCAGAGGATCAGGTGGCTCTGACTCGTGGGCCGAGGGACCCCGCCGCCGCCGCCCACCCCGCTCGGCACCTCCTATGGACCCGCAGGGCTCGGCTTAGCCTCAGGCCCGCGATGGGCTGCTGCTCTTGGTGCTCCTGGAGCCATCGAGGGGTCTGAGCTGCCACTCGCTCCCCAAGATTCCGAGATTCCGTCAACCAGAGAGCGGCAGCGGCCCAAGCCGCCAACTGGAAAGCTGGGGCTTCAAGCACCTAAGAGCTGCCTTTGGCACCGGCACCGCGGGCAGCTCTTCTCCAAGGCAGTGCGAGGGAGTCCCTTCCCTGCCCACGGAACCCCTCAGTGCCGGATGCTGCATGGAAGAGCTGCAGAAAGAGGCCATCGATGCAGGCAGTGAGAGCCGCCCAGATCCCTTTGGGGAGCTTCCCGCCTGCTCCAGGTGGGAGATGATTCCAGATCCACTGCTGGAAGGGCCCAAAGCAGCAGCGCGCTGGTGCCAATCAAAGGCAGCGCCTCCCAGCCTGAGCACTGCCCCCTGCTCAGCCCTGTCACTTCAAACAAGCAGAAACAGGCAGCAAAAAGTCCTCTGGTGAAACAAAGGAATTTAACTCTTACTGCTCTCTAATTCCCTGAGGTGATCTCCTCTTTCATGCACTTCCTAGAATTTCAAAGTTTATTTAAGATTTATTTTAGTAAAAGGCTACATCATTAATCTCCATGCTGATTTTTAAAACCACTTTGTGAACAGAAATGACTGTAGAAAAGTGTGTCACATATCTTTCAGTAACTAAATTCTTCTTTTAATAAACTGTGATGAACTAAGCATTATATTCTTTTGAACACTTGCAGAAGCAGGAGGCAAAGGCACATCCTACAGTGTAAGGAATGGGAAAAATCAAGAAATGTTACTCCCAGCTCAGCTGTTAATTTGCTGCCTGACCTTCAGCTGCTTCCTGTGATTAACTTCCACTTCTAGGTGCAAGAAACTTTTCTTTATAATAACGCAGACTTGCAAAGGCCTTCTCTCTCATTTCTGCTGTTAACATGAAAGCAATGTTATTGTCATAGCTAAAGAACAGAAATAGCTCTTTTTCTTTTAGAGACATAGCAAAAAAAACAGTTAAAATTGTTTTTTGATAATTTTCCCCCTTTCTTCCAGAAACTGGGACCAGAATCCAGTACTGCAAAAGGATGTTTACCTAAGCACAGATCTTCATCTTTGTCATGAATACAATAAGTAGACAGCAAGCTATAATCTAGGAAGTATCTTCAGCAGATACAAACCTATCTTCAAAAACTGGAAAGGTCTTATCAGTAAGAACTGCTTCCCATTAACAAAGCAGCTGAGTCTTTCCAATGAAATTATCACTGCACTATCAAAAGCACAAAACCTTGCTGGATTATTTGTAAAGCTTTCCTTCATCCTTCATCTCATGACACCAAGCAGAGGAATTTCAAGAAATGTAACTAAATGCTTGTTGGAAGAAAAGTGGATGAGTGTCAGGACTGTCAGGTTCAGTGATGTTCTACCAATGACTGCAACTAATTATGTCATTTAAACTCTATTAAGCAAATTCCAAATGTATTTCAACTCCACCTCTCAAGCACTTGAACAGCCAAAACACAGAGGAGAAATAATCAGGCATCAGAGTTTAGGACCTCTTCAGTGAGGTTGAATATATACTA
This sequence comes from Nothocercus julius, assembly GCA_013398735.1. NCBI lineage: Eukaryota > Metazoa > Chordata > Aves > Tinamiformes > Tinamidae > Nothocercus > Nothocercus julius. Next base: position 755,838 of record VZSV01000243.1, on the reverse strand, counting down.
CCCAAGGTTGGTGTCACTTTAGTTTTTCCATATTTAGTCTAATTTAACACAAACCAAGAAAAACAGACTCTTCTTCACTAACCTGCTTGTAGATCCAGATGACTGTGAGGAAGCAGGTGACACTGATCTCTGGACTTCCCCCAGGGAATCAGATTCACTTCTTTTGCAATCAGGAATTTCTGCCTGGGGTAACTTCTCTGTCCCAATAGCTAGGCCTGTATGCGGCTTTTGAATATCTTCTCCTTCCAAAAAGAAAGGCAGAGATTAAGAAAAAAGCAAAATATTAATGTTTAAGTTTTTGCTTCCTGGAGAGAGACTTTAAGAAAAACAAAATTTAAAAGTATTTAAATACCATCTCCTCATTCCCATTTTGCTTGCCTTCCAAAACTCTCACAATTTCAAAGGATTTGATTTCATTTCCTGCCATCATAAAAGACACTGCCCCAGAAATGCTCCCTTGCTACGTTTCAAACACAGACAGGGAGAGAACTAAAAGGTAAGGGTATTTATCAGCAGTCATTAGATGTGACTGTGTTTCAAAAATTAGCAAATATTTATGCACAGCTCTGTTCTCTGGTTCTTGATATCAAATCACTTTATCTGTTGGATGAGACACCTTGGTAACTTGATACATAAAACTTTCAAGCTAAGGGGCTTGTTTTCAGTGGGGGAAAAAAGTATTTCCAAATCTAATAAAAATAAAATGTCAGTCCAGCAGATTTTTGTTTCTATTTACTTTTAATAATAGGACAAATAATTTCTAAACAATTAACCATCAGGAGCAAGTTTTTGTTGGCTGTAATCAAGGAGTGGATTATAGCAAGGCAGTTGTCCAACTGGTATAACACTTCCTTGTTCTCCTGAAATCAACAGATTTAAAAAAGGCAAAGGCTCTGTGCAATAATGCAACCAAAAATACACGTTTCAAAAGTATTTATCAAATTCTTACAGTGCTTCCTCTTGGTCAAAGTAAAATTCTGTTATAAAGAAGCTGTAGGGAACATTAGAAGTTTAAAGATGCAAAGCGAAACCATCCAAGGCAGTGAGAGACAGTCACCTTCAAAGCATCATCAAACCCAGCAAGATTTTGAAGGGGATTTAAATTAAATCAACTAGTACTGCAGTAGGAGGCACTGGGAGAGAAGTAGGGTTTAAAGCTTTGTTTAAACTCTGTACTATTCCACTATCTACTTCTGTGGGAAGTCAAATAAGGTAGCAAGAAATGCACATAAAGCTGCTTCTCTTCCCAGGAGTGATGCTTTCAAATGGCAGGTCATCAGCCCACGCATTTTCTTCCTTGCAAATACTCTAATTTCCAGTCTAGTGAAAGACTAATTGCTGTTAATAAAGAACACAGGCAAAAGCTTTAGGCATTTGTTCCTTCTACCCATAAATCTTTTATATATTTTTTAGAAGGTAACCAAATAGACAATCAGGTGCAGCTGTTTGGCATAAAAGCAGAAACTGAAGTTTCAGAGATTATGGGAAGCTCAGCATACAAGTGCAAGGAATATTTTGCAAGTCTGTCAGAAGTTGTGGTCATTCATACTAAGTGTAACCAAAATCCTCTCTAGAATGAGATAAGGTGGTGTAGTTGTGCAGGGAACGCAATACAAAATGATACAGCTGGTATAAATAACAATGGCTTTTTATTCTCCACTTGAGCACTCTCTGAAAAGCTTCTCCAAGTCTGCAGTTCAACATGTGAAGAGAAAGACCAGACCAATCTTTCCACAGACCACCCCTAGAAATTAATATTTCAAAGTCTACGATCCCATTAACTAATAATCTATTGTCTCTATCTCCACTGTGGAAGAGGGACTGCAAATTAAGTCAAACAAGATAAATTCTGTCCTTGACACTCCTTAGTTTTTATCAGTAGCATGAAAAGGATTATGCATTGTGCCCAAGTCTACATGAAATATGTTAGTATTTTCATTTATTTTTATTCTTGAGAGCTCTGCTAGAAAGGACAGCTCTGGGGACAACCACAGCCCAAAGATTAAGCAGGAATTTGCAAGAGCTGGTGCAAACTAAACTCCAGTGCATTCCCAAGCAAACAGACAATAGCGCAGCCAGTTCTGGTCAATGAAATCCTCTCCACAATGCAGCATCCTTCACTCCGTTAGAGCTCCACAAACACGAGGCTGAGGAACATTCAAAGATCTGCTCCCGCTCCACAGCAACCGGGAGCATAAAAGAACGAGGGGACAAGTCTGTGACACCTGGGGCTATTTGATGCTGTGGGGACACGGGGTATTTGATACTGTGAGGACAAACCACACGTGCTGGTTTTGGCTCCCACACCTGCCTAACCGAACGGGCAACTTGCACATTTCCACTTTTTACCGTGTTGAAAGATATAAACACAAGATGAGCCGATTTAAAACAGCAGTGGCATTGTACTGTATAAACATTCCAGGGGGAGATGAAGTGTTTTATTCCTTTAGTCTTAGGACAAATAAACACTTCTCCCCATCCACACAAACATCTTTGCAGCTCCCAGTACACCGACTCCCCATCTCATCTATTCTTGAGAGCATAGATTCCCATTAAAATCAAACAAATCGCATGTTTGTGCTTGTATATCATGTTAAATCAATGTTAGTCAATTTGTTTAGGGTCTATGATTTTTATGGATTTTCCCTTAAAGACTATGGTAGAAGAATGATGGGAGGAAAGGTTGTTGCTTAGAGACATCCACTTATTACAGTGCAGGGATGGTATTAAGCAATGTTACTAACCTGGATCTGTTGGCAGTTCTTCAGCAACGGCTTCTTCCCTCTTTTGAGCACTTTCTGCTTTCCTCTTACCGCTTTTCTTCCACCGATTATTTACTTGATCCACTAAAAATTGAAATTCACTTCTGTGTTTGTTCCCTGAAACATAACAATGCATTACCGTACAAAAAATAAACTTCCTGTCACTGGACTCCTAAAAGTATGTGAATTTTAAATAATTGTTACAGGGGAAAGACACCCAAACCCACAAAGGCTCCTCAGGGCAATCTGCTGACACGTCCCCCCCTAACAGCAGCCTGGGCTTCTGCAGGCAGCAGGAGTCAGGAACACCTGCACACATGACCCGGTACTCCGCACAGCACCTGGCACAGCCAAATTGCCCACTAGCATGTTGTAAAGATGCACCACATGGAAAAGACAACATATGAAACATGTAGGTGCTCCCTGATGATACCTGCCTGAATCAGGATCTAATCCTGACAGCTTGGTGGAAGCATTAGCAATAAGAGCAAGTTTTTCTCTTCAGTGCCACTCATCCAAATCCAAATGGGCAAGTAATTTAGGAAAACTCATCTGCCTCGGACTGTCAGAGGTTGGTGCAGGCAACACAAGGAGCTTCGTCAGGTTTTGCAGAGGAAAGTTGGGTGCACACTGCAAAGCAGCCAGCCCGAGGGCTGGGCCCCGAGCAAGCCACGTGCTGGGAAGTGGCTGTGGGAACCAGCTCATCTTTCCCAGTCCTCAGGCAAGCTCTTCCTGGGAAAAAGGCATGGACACCTTTAGGTGACCTGGAGCTGACTTGCTACCTTCTCCCATGGGCACAGCACATGCTTGCATGGCTGCTCTCAAAGGGTGCAAAACACCCCCTTGACCTGCCAACACACTGACCTACCAGAAGAGCTGCTTTTGATTGTAGAACTAAAGCATCGCTAGAAAAACTAAAGCACTGGATTTTCAGCCTAAATACCCAACTGGTAACACCATAACAAAACTTCACCGAAACATTTCAATACCACCTTCCTTCAGCAGTGCCCAGAGCAGGTGGGCTCGCCACTCGAGGTGACGGCAAGCATCCCTGGTTAACAGTAACGCAGTTTGCTACTTCTTTCTCCATGCCCCCTTTTAATGATTTCCCCCGCTATTTCCCATTTCTCCCTCAGGGCTTCGGGAATCAGGGCCATGCCGAGGCTGCAGCGGAGCACTCCACCAAAGCAGCAATGCCCAGGGACTTCCACCTCTCACTGTCCTGCTTTCTGAACAAAACCATGACTTTGGACATCGTATTGATCTCAGAAGGCACAGGTGCAGAGACAGCTCCGAGCTGTGGCTGCCGGCGCCACGGCTACCCGTGCCTAGGCGGGAGGGCCCGCGCGGCGCCGCCGCGGAAGCGGCAGCCTCCCGGTGCCAGGGAGCTCCTGCGAGGAGTGCAGTACACACACAGTGCGAGTTCCCCGGGGTCAGGCTAAGAGGCAACGGGAACATTGCGCAAGGAAAGCTCACGAGCCTACAAAATTTCTCCTTTGGAAACTAATGGATTTTTGGAAAGTGAGGGGTTAAACTATGCAGGTCTTGATGAAAAAATACCTGGCAAGAAGCACACCTTGTATTACACAGCCTGTTTTCTTAGATACACACACACCTGAATGCTGTTTAAAGCTGCTGCTTTGTACAATAAAATAATGGTAACTTCTGCCTCACAGAAGGGCACCAGTAAAAATAACATTCCCAGGTACTCTTTAAAACTAATGGCCCTCTGCTCAAACAGCAGAGCACAACACCAAAGGCCAACAGCTTTAACAAACAGAAAATTCTTGTCCAGGATACTTGTATTTGAACCACTGCACATTTATTATGTAATTCCCTTGGTGCTTCATTTTTTTCCATGTGTCAGTAGTACTATTCTTGTTGTTTTGTTTCACGGTGTAACTACAAAGCTTTTAAAGTTAAAAAGAGAGGGCCAGGCAAAACAAGCCACTATTGGTATATGATGTAAAACATGGCTGTGCTGAGGCTACAGATCAAGAGCTTTATTTTTTTTTTTTTTTTTTTTTTTTTTTCCTCCTCTCTCTCTCCTTTTAAGTTATGGGTGGTTCAGTAATAAAACAACTGCAGACACAATTACAAATATTTAAAATACAAGAAATAAATTAGTAAGTTCCCGGATCATATTGCAAACTGAAATACTTATAAGCAGAAAACATTTTTAAATAAATGTATTTTTCCCTGTAGATTTTTTTTTTAAATTTTCATTTAGAGGTTCTGACCATGGGGAAAGAAAAAAAAAAAAAAAAAAAAAAAAAAAGTTGGTGCAGGGTCCCCTCCACCTCTTGGTGGATCCGGCCGGAGCAGAAGGAACGGGGACAGGGGAGGGTTTCGCTGCACCTTTTGGGCAGAGGCGCTGGGAGCTGCACAGCAGGTTCCTCCAAGGAGATCGGACACAGGTGGGAAAGATGCTGGGGCGTGGGCTGGCTGCGGTGCTGAGGGCCTCCCGCACTGTAACGCGGCAGCGAGAAACGGCTCTCGGGTACGGATTGCGCCAGTTTTTCACACAGGCTGCCAGGCAGCTCTGCTGTCCGCTTTGGGTCACATGGAAACCCAGCACACGGACTGGGGGGCTCTCACCCCAAGGCATGTAAATCACAAGTCAAGGAAGATTTACCCTGCTATGGATTGAGACCTACAGTGCGAATGTTGCAAACTAAAAAGGAAAAAAGAAAACAACCTTATTCTGTATTTAAGCTTTTTAAAGATTCTCTGTGTCACTAAAAAGGCACGTTAATAAATTTCTTTAAACCTCTAACAGTCCTATGATTTTAATGTACAAGCCTTTCTGCATATTTACCACGTCTGCGCTATTGCTTTACCAGATAATTTGCTGACACTAGTTAACAAGTTTACAAGGGGTGACATTAAGCAGGTGTCAGTTCTATGCTGTAAAATTAAAATTGTATTGTTAAACCATAGCTCCCTCTGCAATTTTTTTTCCCTGTACTTCTCCCCCCACCTCCCCTTAAGTCATTCATTCTGGATAGGCTGCCTGGAACAAATGCTAACTGTTATTCTATAACAGCAGAAGGAGGCTTAATAACCAGCCCAGACACCAGTCTCTAGGATGGAGGACTCAAAGTTAAAAAATAAGTCAAAAAGGAGGAAAAAAGAGGGGGGAGGGAACGGGGAAAAAAAAAAAATCACCCAGTTTTTGCACTGAATCCCAACTACGTACCCAGGATGGGGGGAGAAACTTCACTAAAATGAGTTGAATATTATCTTCTAAAAAGATCACTTCACAAAGAGTTAGACGAGAAGGGAAAGCAGATGAGGATGTAGGAAGGAGAGCAAAACCCACGAGCTTGTGTGCACAGAAGGAGCGAGAGGAGCACTGTGAAACACTGGATGATTTGAGAAACTCACTATACAAATAATACATGGAAAAAAAATGTGGTCTGGGCACATTTAAAATATTCGTTTTAGCAATAAATGTCACTATTGTAGAAATGTAAAAAAAAAAACAACACACAACTGGTACAGTCATGGAGTACTTTCAAAGAGCCACATTAAACACAAACTATTCTGGATGCATTATTATCAGCTAATATCACTCTGTACCATAAGACAATCCTAGAAAAGGGAAAGAAAAATGAAATTTGTACAAGCCCATCTAGCACAGGATAAGTCAGTGCAATTTAAATGAAACCTGTGCTCAGTCATTAAGAGTGGGAAGGAGGGGGTATGGCGATCAACGGTGAACACCGATCTCCGGGTTAACGGGCCGCTGCGGAGGGCAGAGCCGGGGCAGTGGCCCCCGCAGCCCGCGCTGCTGCTGCTCCCGGGCCGAGGCTTTCTCGGCCAGCCCCATCTCTCCTCCGGTGCCACAGCTGCTCTCCAAGCCTGATGACCTGCCTGCCAAGCAGAAGCCAGACTGGCCAGAAGCTTAAGAGAAAACAATACAAAATCTGAAGTTGAAAAAGCTGTAAGCATAAAAACCCCGTTGAAGGACATGCCACTAATCACAGGGGCACAAGAGCAGGAAAGATGCCTTTCTTTTTTTTTGGTAATCAGATGAGTGACTTAATTCATATAGATACTCATGGGCTGCCAGCCCACAATTTTAACAAAGAAGAACTGACAAAACAATAAATTCACATAAACCTCTGAAGGTAACTCCGGTTACACTCGGAGGATGCACTGAAAAGCCTGGGGCAAAGAAGGCTGATGTGTCACAAGTGAAGCAGGCACAGCCTCCCCTGCAGTCACAGCCGCTCCCGTGCTGCAGGAGCTGCCTCCCAGGAACCACACGGCAGGTCTTGCACGGAGCACAAACGAAGAGAGTGTTCAGCTAATAGGGCAGCAGCTGTCCCCGAGGGAGCTTGTACCACGGGCTGGGATGCAAAACACCAACTGAGGCACAGTGAGTCCCTGCAGGGAAGTTCTGCTCCCTGTTTCTGCCAGGGGATTTCAGATGAAGCCATAAAACTGTAAGACCATTAGGGAGAAGTGCATGAATGAAGAGGCAGTCAGGGAGCGATCAGATTCCTTTTCAATCTTACCCAGTCCTGACAGGGTGTTTTATGAAAAAGTCAGTACTTAACAAATTATCCACATTCATTTATTAAGTGAAGAAATAAACACTCAAAAATATAAAGCATTTTAGTACAGAGAAGGTGAAGCTATAAGGAAAATGAAGCGAACATTTGTATGATACTTACGATAATCAGCATGGATCTCATCTATTTCTTTCTCTGTCTGGTCTTTTGTAAAGGTCAGGCTCTACAGAAATCACACATGTTCAATTATAGAGGGAAGAGATGATAAATCTGTATATTCTAAAACAAAAGACTTAAAACTGGAAGAGGGATCACCGGTCCATTTTTCCCCACCCACTGCATCTTACCCCTGGACAGCACATATTTAAGGCACACACATAGGCAGCCTTGCTTTGCTTCCACAAGGAGATTGGAGTAAGCCCAGCCACTTCACATGCACCCAGCACATGTTTACCATAAAATACGCCTCAGTGCCGTGCAAACGTGCAGCAAGAGCCACAAAATGTGTCATAGAAAAAGAACAGGAGCTACTACTAATATGCAGGCAAGCAACTTGCTAGATAAACCCTAGAAAATTCTAGGAAGCAACATATTCCCAACAGTATCATATTGGGTCCAAATTCTTCAATATGACCAAGGGGAACATTTCTCAAAAATTCTCACCACAATCAAAAAAGTGCTCCGACTTAAATGGTTCAGACATAGAAACATCAGCAGTAGGCCAGGCACTGCCCATGACAAACACACAGTACAAGACAACCCTGCTGATTACAAATGGTGTCCAGCTCCAGCCTGAAATCTGGACATCCATGCGTCCCTGTAATAAAGAGCCAGGTAAACATGCTCTGCGCCACCACTGCAGTTTCTCCCCTTCATTTCAGGAGCAAAGGGCAATCAACTTACATTTTCACTGGGTTTACTGAATTCAAGCTGAACTCGAATCTTCTCGTTCTTTTCCAGCTCTTTAACAATCTCTGCAACTGTTTGGAAACACAAGAAACAGATGACTAACCCAGGAGTTGTTAGCACTGAACGAAAGTACCGGGAGGTTAAATCACACAGGGACAAACAGCTTTAGCTTCCCAGAGCCCCAGCTGGGGCTCGTACTGCAGCCAGTACACAGCGCACGGCACGCACCGGTGCCCCAGGGACCCTTGGCAGTGCACGAAATACACTTGAAGTTGTCAGACCCGCTGCTCAGCGCCCTGCGCCCGGACTCCCCTGCTTCTCTGCACCAAACTCCACATCCTATACCAGCACAGTACAGAACTGTGACCTACAAGCACGTCTTTTATAAAAGCTCCTGCTTTACAGCATGTATTTATATGGGAGATAAAACACCACCATGCTGTTTATCTCGCTTTTTCTCCCCAAGAACACCATTCCAATGCAGAGCAGAGCTGCCTGCACACTTATTCCAATGCTCCTAGTCCCATGATGAATTACAACCCACTGCAAGGGGCCAGTCAGACACCCCAGACACTACTGGGTTTGTTAACATTTTAAATAAAACTGCAGCTACACTTGACTCTGCTAGATTTCCTTTGACGTTTACTTACTAATAACTTAATCACTTAATCATTTTTACAGAAGCACTACATAGCTATGTGCAGTTACTAAGACAAATAGTTTCAGTATAGAGTGCAGTAACCAGAGAGGTGGCAGCATGAAAAAAGCCTCTTAGACTGTGAAGACATAAAACCTATCCAAGACTGGTTTAGCAAAATCCAGGAACTCAGCACTTCACTTCTTCAGAAGCTCAGCTCTTCTTATTTACAGTCTCCTCAAGTTCACTGCTACCATGGGAAATGTATGTCTCCACCATTAGACCTAGCCCAATAACTCATCTTCTATAAAGAGGTACTGAGCCAGACCTTAATAAAGTTTTGCATCATTTATGGAACGCTCGCTGAAGCAGACGGCTCTCCTGTGAACCCGTCCGTTCAGACAGGCCCTGCCAACAGGGATCGGGTGCTCCTCGATTACAAGCACCGAGGGAGGAGGGCACCTTGGGCCGAGAGCAACGTGCAGTTCCTTGGGGCCCGCGACCCACGGCCTCCACAGCGCGTCCGTCCTTGCGCAGCCGATGCCCTGGTCAGGGCCACCCAGCTCCCGGGAGCCCCCTCTGCCTCAGCTGACTTGCTGGCACTGAACCCTCTCTGGGCTACACAGGCTGCTCCTCGCTAGGAGCCTGAGGGCAGCTGAGCAGCCGCACTTGATGCTCAAGTCACTTGGGTACAAAACCTCTCTCAGCCCCTACTCAAGTTCTTAAAGCGGAAGCAAGGTGAAAAAGCAAAAAATTGTTGGTGACAAACTCCCTTTTCTCATCACTCTGGCCACAGGTCAAGCGCAGGGCTGGCAAGGTCAAGACTTGAAAAATCAGGAGCCTAAAGTCTGACTGCTAAATTCATATTTATATTCCTCTGAGCTGATCTTTAGAAGAGCACTGCACCTGGTTGGTTTGCCTGTTTTGTCAATTTTTGGTGCTCAGCTTCTTTATTGTTCTAACAGTAACAGTCGTGGATGTTCAGCATTTGTGAACATCGATCACACAGACCACATAAGCATGGATTTAGCATCCGACCTTTGACATTCACTTCAAGGTTCTCCAATACTGCCCTATTTCAGAAGCATTTATCGACCGGTGCACTGGTTGGTGCTGTGCTTGCATTTGGAAGCCTTCTCAAAGACCCCCACTCCTGTGCCACCAAGCATTCCTGTCATTCACTTGTGGTGTCACTCCTACTGCTTGCAGAGCTGAGCTGGGAGGTGGCACATGTCACTGTGACAAGACACACGTTCAGCTGCATAAAGTGACTGAACACAACAAACAGAGCGAGGTTGCCCTCCCTCCAGCTCCCCGCAGTCCAGAAGCGGCTGCAGCACCTGCACATACAGCCAGCACCAACACCCGACTTGGGCTTTGGACTTCAGGAAGCAGCCTGGCATTTTCCAGGAATTAAACCTCAGCACAGTCAAAAATGACTCTTGTCTGAACAAGTTTTCTATTGCACTCACAGTAGACACTAAAACACAACCCATTTTTTCCCCATACAAACTGTTTAGTGATATATAGTGACAGTTTAATTATAAAAAAAATGCTGCCAAACACCTAAATTGATAAAGTCTATGCGGCAAAACATTTTAATATTCATTTATCTTACAATTAACCATCAGCTCTAAAAACAAACAAACAAACAAAAAAAAATCTAACTTTTAAATTAAATCCAGCATATAAAAGCGTCGCTGTACAGGAAAACCAGTACAAAATAAACTTAGTAAGAACCTCAGGTATTCTCTCTCTCT
>VZSV01000243.1:710692-720823 GCA_013398735.1 Nothocercus julius | reverse complement strand
CGGGCGCAGCTGCGCCCCGGCCAGCCGCGCCGACAGCGCCGGCTTGAACGTCGTCAGCATCTCCGCGGTGGAGCTGCTGCTGCGGCGCATGGCGGCGTCGGGGTCGCGGATGAGGATGGTGTGCAGCGGGCTGGCCGGCTCCGAGCTCACCGAGCCTGCCTGCGGGTTCTTCATGGGCTCCAGCGTGTCCAGCACCACGTCGGGCGCCTGCTTCGCCGTGTTCTGCCGCTCCAGCTCGCGCAGCTCGTTCAGCGCCGTGCTCATGGTCTTCTCGATGTCCTGCCAACGCCACCGACAGGAGGGTCAGCAAACCCCGCCGCGCTGCCCCGTCCCGCTCCCCACCCTGCGCCGGCAGCAATGCCGCTAAACCTGCAGCAATGCCCGCTGCAATGCCCCTGTCAGACCAGCAGCAATGCCCGCTGCAATGCCCCGTTAAGCCTGCAGCAATGCCACGTTAAACCTGCAGCAATGCCCACTGCAATGCCCTGTTAAACCTGCAGCAATGCCCGCAGCAGTGCCCCCATTAGACCAGCAGCAATGTCCTGTGTAGTCAGCGATGCCCACTGCAACGCCCCATGTTAAACCCTGTTAAATGCACTTGTCACACAAGCTGCAATGCCTGCACTGCAATATCCACACCTTGCTGGCAGCAATGTCCCTGCTGCGATGTCCCTGCTGCGCTGGCAGCAATGTCCCCACTGCAATGCTCTCGCTGTGCCTGCAGCAAGGCCTGCCTGCTGTGTCAGCAGCAGTGCCCCATTGCAATGCCTGGCTATGCCAGCAGCAGTGCCCTGCTGCTGTGTCCCTGCCGTGCCAGCAGCAATGCCCCGCGGCAGCGTCCCCGCAGCAATGCCCCGGTGCCACGACACCGAGAACCTGCTACCTGGTTCCTCCTGGCCCCTGCTCTGAACTGCAGCGCGTGTGTGCGCGCATGCATAGGTGTGCATGCGTGTGTGCATGCATGTATGTGCACGTCTCTGCCCCCAGACGGCGCCCTCCAGGCCTGGCCTCCGGGCAAAGCGGCACTCAGAGCAGCTGCGAGGCCTGGGCTGCGGCCGCACGACGCACCCGGCGCCTCGGCACAGCAGGAGCTTCTCCCTGATTTCCAGGCTGTGGGCGCCCACAACAGCCACTAGCCCACCCTCCTCGCTGCAGGACGACTCCGTCCATCGCTCCAACCCCAAAGCCCGTCCCCCACCCCGTGCACCGCAGCACAGCCGCGGTGCCCCCTGCCACATAAACGAATCCTCTCATGTGCATGCAGGGAGTGGCACGTGCGGGGCTGGAAACGCAGAGGAATCTCTAGGGTGAGCAACCAAATGGCAGAAAAGAGACAGAGCTGGAGACAGGGAGGGGAATGCGCAAGCCAAGCGGGCGGCCCCGCACGGCGCTGCCCGCCCTGCGCCCGAGGGCCGCGGGACCCCCTGCAAAGCAAATCCAGATCAACCAAAACATCAAGGTAGCCAAACGGCCTCCTGGCCGCGCGGCTCCTGCCCATCAGAAACACAGCCCCTTGTCGCCCTCGTGGGCGTCACCTAAACCAGCCCGGGCGCAGGGACGCCCAGCACTGAGGCGCTCGCAGGGGCTCTGCGCCGCCGTCACCGTCCCCAGGCCAACTCCTGCCGCCCCTCGAGCTCTCCCCGAACCGAACGGCCCCTGAGACGCGGGGCAGTTTTGCAGCTGCGTTGCAACAGGAGCGCGGGGCCGGATTTCCGCAGGGTGTGTGTGGCATGACTGGTGTCTCCAGCAAGGAGCAGGGGCTCTGCTGCAGGTAATGGGAACGCAGAGGGAACCACGGAAGCGATGGCCACGGTGACGCTGGTGACATGGCATGACTGCTGGCACAATATGTTGCTTAGACTTACATTTTGAGGTCCTAGATACAAACAGCCATTAACAAACCTGAAGCCCTTTTCTCCAAACACCAGTTGAGCAAATCTGAATTTGGCAAATGCAGCTTTCTCCTAAGTTTCATACAGAGTTTCAAAGGAAAATAACATACTTCTCTTCCTGCAAGAGCTAAGCAGTGCCAGCTGCTTTTAGTGGTGGATCAAACATTTCTGCCTATTATTTTGAAGAAACAAGGCTTGCAGAAAGAGGCAGTATCTTTCACTAGACCAACACTATAGCTGGAGAAGCAGGCAAGCCTTCGGCTTTTCATCTTTATCCTCAAACCATCACAGCTACAACAGCAGTACTACGACTTGGACGTGCTCGGAGATGAAGGAGGCTCTGAACTGTTATCCGAGTGCGTTTTATTTTAGCCTCTCCATCCCTGGGCACCAGGAGTCACTTCACAACCCTCTTACCTCAGCAAGCGCTTCTGCTTCTAGGGATTTCTGATCTCCAAGACTACTGTGTCTAGTCGATCCACAGGTCGATCTCAGCGGGTGGCCATCAGACAAGGCCTTCCTGTCTGGGTAATTGATGCTGCCTGCACTGCCGAATGTCGCCATCCTGCGCTTTTCGGGGCTCTCAATCCTGCCTCTGTTAAGTGGCATTTTGTGGGGGCTGCTAGGACAGGCGGCCGCTCGCGGAGGAGTGTCCATGCCCGGAGCCAGCCCTCGGGGCGGGCTGTGCGTGTCCCCCCCGCTCCGACGGCGAGGGATAGCTGCACCGTCAGACCTCAATCTCACTCTGCAAAGAATCCATCACAAGACTAGGTCACCGCCCGACACATCGCAAGCACCTGGTTGCATGCTGCAAGATAATCCCTCAGTTCTGAAAACGCTCACCAAACCCCAGGCAAGCCGTTGGGCTTCCACGGGCTGAGCTGAGAGGGGAGATGCACATTTTAGGGAGGACCGAGAAAGGGAGAGCACTGCATTCCTTCGGTGTTAGGATCTATGTTAAGCGGTCCACATTTCACGCCCCCCCTGCAGCACCTCTTAGCAGCCTGTGCCACCGTGCCCGACGCAGCATGTGGACTTTCCCTGAACCCAGCAGCAACCGCCTCTGTGTTCACAGGAAAACGAGAGGGTTTCCCTACCGGCCCATCACGCCCCCAAATCCGTAGTCTGGGATATGATCCGTCGGGGACTGGATGTCGTTCTTGGAGGAGGCTTTGTCGTCCAGCAGCGGCCCGCTGCTCGCCTCGCTGTCCGCCTTCTGGCTCAGGCTGTCGGAGAACGCGTCGTCCCTGCGCAAAACGAGACACCGCGTCAGGCGGGACGAAGCGGCCGCAGAGGGAGGCTGGGATCCGAGCAGAGCCCACCCTGAACGCTGCCGCTCCAGGTCCGGACCCAGCGCAGGGCCAGGCCAGGCTCCGGACACCACTCGGAGCTGGGGAAACACCGATGTGGGCATTGCATCCCCTGGGCTGACACTGCCATCCCAATGAATCCTTAGTCTTTAGTGTTTGGCTTTGAAAGCCTGAGCAAGAAACAATCTGCCAAGAAATGGGGAGCACAAGGGATCAGGCCAGGAATTACCGGCAGAGTCACTACCCGCTCGGCAAGCCGGCTGCGCGCCGAGGCGGCTGGAGACCTCGGCCCTGCCGATACTCACATGTCCTGCACCACAATGTACTGGTGGGGGATGAGGCCGTCCACGCCGTTGTGTCTCCCCTCCCACCAGTCCTCCGACGCCCGGTGGTAGAGGAGCAGCGAGGCCCCTTTCTTGAAGGAGAGCTCCCGCGGGGAGCGTCCAGCGTAGTCAAACTTGGCTATGGCCTCGATCTGCTCCACTTCTGCAGGGAGAGGGGCACAAGCAGCGGGAAGCTGAGCTGAGCTCGGCGCGCGCGGCGGCGGCGTCTCGCCGCGCTGGGGGCGGCGCAGCCGGGCTCCCGGCGAGCAGGGTTTCATCCCCGTCCTCCCAGCACTGCTCACACTCGCACAAGGGCAAGGGCAGGCAGCTGCACGCCAGGCCGGGAGGAGTGAAACTTCCCCGCGCACACACGGCGTCTTCGCCTGCACGTACAGTCTTCTACCTATATTTTAATGTGACTTCTTGGGTTACAGACCCCATTATTTTCCAGACTCGTGGAGCAGGGTCAGATCCCGCAATCAAAGCCCCGCCTACCCTCCCCCTGATTCCCTTCCCTGTCCTGGAGATGCTCTGGCCCAAGTTATTGATGATAACAACAGCCCCCCACACACCCCAGCAGATTTTCACCAGCTTAAAATACACATGGGCACTAATGTGGCCAGTGTGGTGCCTGGGGCCACTGCCGCGGGCTCAGCCGCTGCTCTCGGGAGCAAACGTGGCAGGAGAGGCGAGGAGAGCTCCTCACACGGGAGAAACGCGGAGCCTCCCAGCAGCAAGGTGCCCGGGGAGAAGGATGAGCACATTCATGAGGCTCTGCTGCTCCTCCCTGCTCCCACACTGCTGTTAATCACCCGGAAACTCCAATCAGAGCTATTACTGTGACCACCTGGGCATAAAATTGGCTAAATGGTGCTTGCTCTCCTTCGGCGTGCCGTCCCGCCGGCCTCTGCTCGCTGCTGGCACGGGAAACGGGGACGGCAGCTCATGCAAGGAGCCGGGTGCCCCTGGCTGGGCCAGTCCAGCCCTCCACGTCAGCCCCACGAGCGCCCCGCAGCCCCGGCATCTCTGCAGGGGCGGATCGCGGCGGGAATAAAGGAAGACGTTCCGCATGGCAGGTCCCAGCACTGGGCTGCATGGAGGCACAGGGGACAGGGAGAACAAAGGGAAGGAAAACAGGATCTTGCGGAACAATCCTAACACAAAATCCCTATGGATCCTGCACGGAAGGAGACTGCAGTGAGATCTATGCACATCCTTTGATGGAAACCTATAGGAAATGTTTATATGCACACACACATCAAACAGATACATCCCCCCCGTGAAGCCCCAGTGCAGCAACCCAGCCCCATTCGGTTAGGAACAAAGTGCACTTTGCTTTCTTGCACACGTGACTTCCATGGCACAGTCCCATTTCCGCAGCTTGTGCCTGTGCTCACCGTCATCGCTGGTGTGCGGCTCCGTGCCGTTGTCATGGTCCACCTCATCGATGGTGCCTGGCTCGCTGTGCGGGCTGTCGCTGGAAGAGAGTGCGGGTGCGTTAGGAAAATTCAGGAATGAGGTTCTGATCCCTGGCTACTGGGCAAAAATAATTTGCCAGGTGGAAATCTGGCTCGGAGTGCTGAAAGAAGCTATACTTCCCATCTCCACAGGACTGAGATGGGACCCTTTGCTCCTTTTTCAATCACAGCACTTGCTTTGAGAATGGAAACACTCTGAAACATCCTGATCTTCAGGCCCAGAACTGTATGTTCTCGTGCTCGGGTGTCTTACTCAGATTTGGCAAAACAACTATAAAATGATACCAAATTAAAATTTTCCACTCATTCACAATGAATTTTGACATTTTCTCTTCTGTTTGCAACAGTAATGATGGTGACGTGTGACCCGTATCAGGGAATCTCAGGTGCCAGAGATGTACAAAGCTTCCACACAAATCAGGTCAAGCCTATTATAAATCCTGGCTTGTTAAAACCCGGGTGTGAATGCCAGGTAGAATTCCAGCATCCTCAAGATAAATATGTATTAGCATTTAGTGCTAATTTGAGGCTTTTGTTTGTTTGTTCATTTTTTTCTTTTCAGAGAGTTTTCATGTTCTGTGGCCACAAGGGGGAATGACAGGCTAGAAGAGAGCAGGGCGATACCGGACCCCGGCTCTGCTGGGCTGCGGAAGCAGCGAAGCCGCTGCCCCCGTCCCTCCCCAGCACTTACCAGTACTCCTCGCCACCGGTCATGCACTTCTCGTAGACGGGTCCTTCCAGCTCCCTGTGGCTGGGGAAGATGCCCTCGTGATGGACGATGATGGTTTTGATGACCTCATTGACGTGCGCTTGGCAGGACACGGGGTCCTGCCCGTCGGGGATGTGCATCAGCGTGGGGCCGAAGCAGATGGCCAGGTTGTAGGGATCCATCATGTTCTCGTCGCTGTACTGCGACAAGCTGCAAGCAGGGGTGTTAGAGAGCCGGCCCGAGCGGCCCAGGAGCCCCAGCAGCCCCGCGGAGCTCGCGCAGACGCCAAGCGCCGCAGAGCGCGGCACGGCCGCGGGGACAGCGCGCGCCCCTCGCCACGGCAGCACCCACAGCGACGCGAGCGGCGGCCACGGGAAGCCCAGAGAGGGCAGCACGACGGAACGGTGAGAGAGGCAAAGGGACTCACTGATTTAGGAAAGCAAAGAGATATCTCATGACCACGATGACGGCGCGGGGCAGAGTGACGATGATTTGCTGGATCTGGTGCACTCTCTCCACGGGGCTCTCGATTTCTGCAACACCAGGACAGAGCAAACGTTCACTCGGTGCCAGGACCCACCAGCACAGAGCCCAGGCGACTCCAAGAGGAGCCCTTCCACATCCCCGGGCCTGAGCCATCCTCCGAGCCCGGCGACGGGCACGGGGCTCTGCCACGGCCAAAGCCACGTGGACATCCAGATTCAGCAAAAAAACAAAGAGGTTTCCGTTGGTTTATGTGTAAAATAGCAGTTTATGCATTATTCAGTGCATTCCTCAACAGCTGCTCTATTTCTCCGAAGCCGCAGTCAATAATGCCGCTGGAGAACGCAGCACTGCTTGGCCTGGGGCAGACTTTAAAACAAGGTTTTCATCAACATCACTCCTAACCATCAGGTCCTCCCCCGTCCTCCTGCTCAAGCTAAATTCCCACAGCTCGGAATCAGCACCCAGGATTTTCTCCTTTCTGTAGCAGCACACAAAGCCCTGGCCCAGGATCAAAACCACCCTGTTTCTGGAGGGGAAAATACGGCTCGGGGCTCTCCTGCGTTCGGCTCGAATGAGGCCTGCTCAGCGCGGGGCAGACGCGCCCGGGCCGGGCCGCGCGGGGCCGCTCCACACGCTGCATAAAGGGTTGACCCCGGCGCTTCCATTTGGCCAAGGGTGGAGAGAGGATCAGGAGAGGCCAGCGCAGCCCCGGGACGGGAACGACCCCGCAGCGGCGCAGAGCCGCGCGCTCTCCTGCGCTGCCTCCGGCTCCCCGGGCCAGGCTCACAGCCAGCGCGTAGCCCGGCTGTCACCTGCTCTAAAATGTTGAGCAAAATCTGCCTGCAGTCCAACGATGCACATTTTTCTCTTTACTTTGATTTTGCAGATTTTTCCTTTTAAGGAACATATCTACCCTGTTACTGCTCACTGGGTTCTCCAGCTTTTCAGCTTAGTTCTACTTAAGAGAAGGAAATTTGTAAAAGAGTCAGATAAATAAGAAGTGGATAAAGAAAGATTGCAACATTAACAGATATTTGTTCCGAAACCCAGAGGAAAAGGTTGTCTTAGCACACACGTTTTTTTTTCACTTTGCAAAATGTCTTAGCTGGCTGCAGTTCCGAGGAATTAACGGAGTAATCATCGATCACTGCACAGCACAGGCCCAGCCCAAAAGAACCTCTGCAAACCAAGTGCCCGTTTCCTACCCACCTATTTTGCATGGGCGCTTGAGCACGGTTCCCCTGAGCACCCCATGCAGTGGGAGGATGGGGAACCCTCTCTGTGCCCCCTGGCCCACCAGCCCCGCAGCCGCTCGGGCTGCGGCACCAGCGCACAGCCCGTGACGGGAGCCATCCCAGGCCAGGGTTTTGATGGGAACCAGGCACCCGGCTTCCTTTAAAATCTGTCCTTAACTCAAAGAGACCAAGAGCAGCAGAAAGAGAAAGGAAAGTGAGGAAGAAGAAGGTTCCGACTGAAGCACAAAAACATGGAAGGAGGGGAGAGAAAACCATTCGGAAAACTAGCAGATGATGTTTGCAATGGGAAGATCCCCAAAGGGCAGTAACTGCTCTCACACACAGACAGCCCTGGAATCTCAAGGCAAAACACGCTGGGTGCCTCGTTCCTCAAATAAACCATCCCCAGCCACAGGGCACCACAAGGCAGGGGCAGGAATGAGCCCCAGCTGGGACAGCTGCTGCTTCACTTGCCGAGGGCTAAGCAGAGCTGGAAGGAGAATTGGGAACAGGGCAGGCAGCAGGCAGAGCCTTCCCTGGGAGCAGCCCCAGACTTCTTGCGGTTAAAGAGCCCCAGCCTCTGCCTCCAGCTCCATCCTCTTACCTGACTCTTTACATCCTCATGCAACAACTTCCACTGCAGCCCAACATCCCCTACATCCTAGGGTGCTGCTGCAAAGACCAGGTTTATTTGCACTCTATTTAATGCTTTTCTTGTCCCAACCTTTTGTACAAGACCCATCACTTGTACTTACTTATAGTAGATATCAAATCTTGAAACCTTTCCTTAGGAAAGAGTGGGTTTTCTAGTCCTCGGAAATACAGCTTCAAGACTCCGGCCACTGAGTTAATGTCACGTTCGTTTTGATCATCAGCAAGGGGATCTTCACCTGCCCAGAAAGAGGTTTGTTTCCAGCATAACTGCCAAGTCCGACGAACACAGTGAGTCTGTCCCCCAACCTCACAGTGTAAAACCAGGATCTCCCACAGCTCAGAAAGCCTCCCCCGTGCAGAAAGGCAATGCTGTGCATTTTCTCAGCAGGAAAGCAGTTCTCTAAGGTGCTCTGCAACACAGCATCACTCTGAGACCAGGGGCACACAGCTTGTTATGGAGATTTTAAACCTGTCCTGAAGATGAAGATGTCATTAATCTGCTCTTCACAGAAATAACCTTCCAACCTTTCCTACCACTCACTCACTGTCCTGAGAATTGATAAAAGCTCCTGGAGAATGGATCCTCAGACTATTTGATGGCTCTCATAGCTGAGGCTTTCATGCTCTTAATCAATGGTTGCAGGAAAGATCTCTGTATCTATCACTATTAGGATATTCTTTCCTTAAGTGACTGTTCTTCGCTATTGCTGAGGATACCAACACTAGGATACCAGAAGCGGAGAAAACTTCCTAGTTCCTCCTAACGGATAGGCCTAGCATGGGGTACACAAACGTCTAATGAACCCAAGCAGGAGCCTGCACACCCTACGCGTCCCAGCAAGGACCTCTGCTCCCCGGGAGCAAGGGAACGGCTCAGGAAGCGCCGCGCTGCCGCTACCCGCGCGCATGGCCACGCACCTCTCTCAAACGAGTTCTTGATGTCGTTGACTTCCACCTGGGAGCCGGGAACTCTAAAAATACCCTGTTGCTGAAGGCCTGGAAAAGAGCACATGTTTGTTTGTTTGCTTGTTTAAAGATTTGAAAAACAGTGATAGAAATAACTTCAAACCTTAGTAAGTCAATAGTTCAATTTTACGGAAATCTGAAGAGATTCTGTGTGTGACATTAAATACACTACTTTTTGGCAGAGAACAGTGGGAAATATAAGTAGCTGCACCTCAACAAAAAGGCTCAGAGAACCAAATGCTCGTGCTCCACAGAGCTAACGCCTCAGGAGCAGTTAGGTCCTCAGACAGCAGGTAGTTACGGATCGAAGTCCTATCCTGATTTTGCATACTGCCCAATGCAGGAGTAGAGGAATGCACCCCAGGGCTCCTGCAAAGCAGCCAAAACAAGGGATTTCTGAAGCGGAGCAGAAGGCACTAGATGCCGCAAGCTGCAGGGCTCGGGGGCAGCGGTTGGCTAGAGGCACTGGTAGGTCCTATGCAGACAGGGTCTATCTCCTTCTCCATGCACGTGAGGGAGAAGAAAGGAAGAGTACACGGTTACAAAAGTCACTTCCACCCATAATCTGCAGTCAGGGCCCCCAGATCGGAGCCCTGGAAGAGCTTCTCTTGGCCCAGAGCTGCGGCAGAACAACCCGAGAAAGTGCTAACAGGGCCTGAACGTTTGTCGCTCGCCCAGTGTTCCACGGGACGCAAGGCTCTGATAACCACAAGCTGGGCCGCGCAGTGAGGGCCGGGGCAGCTCCCGCCCGGACCGCTGCCCGCGCTCTGTCTCTTCCGCAGGGAGTTTCTGCTGGTGGTGCCAAACTCACCATACAAATTGATGTAGCGAATGCAGCTTTCCACCACGAGCGGGATGGCCTGTCCCGAGTCCTTCAGGAAAGAGAAAAAGACAGTAAGATCGTCCCGGCTACTGACAACAACACACTGGAAATATATAAAAGGTTGCAAAAACTCGGATTGGAAAGGCAAAGGCTTTGAGCTGAGCGAGAGGCAAGCAAGGAGAGGAGGCGCTACGCAGAGGCCGCGCGGCGCTGCCCGCACCGCGGGGTGGTTAGTTGTGCCAAGAAGCTCCGTGC
>VZSV01000243.1:686403-697408 GCA_013398735.1 Nothocercus julius | reverse complement strand
CTGGTGATAACAACCATTTCCTGCATGGAAAACGTTGTGCTGGGAAAAGCCAGAAGAAATGACAAGACTCCAAGGTGCGGAGTGCACAAGAGGTGCCAAATCCCACGCAATCTGGGACCTCCGCACAGATGTTACTGACCTATTCGCTAACGATGAGAGGAGCTTTCCTTAACTAAGGCCCTTCGCCTCCACGTTTCATTGCTGAAAAGAGAACACAGGCACCGGGCTTCAAGCTCCCCTGCGGACACATGCAGGAGCTGAGGCGAGCATCGGTCCCCAGGCGCTCGCCGGCAGCAGCGCCGGCGCGGGGAGCCTCGGCAGCACCGCGCCGGCTTCAGGCTCTGCCCCGGCTTTGCGCGGGGACTCATGGAGCTGGAGCAGTCAGCCCTTGATCTGCAACCCTCTCACGTCTGGGGTAAAGTCACATCCCGCCTGCCACTGTTGTGCCATGGAGAGAAGTGCCACAGCTGTGTCCCTGGTGTCGTCTGCAAACAAGTTAATTAGCCGCAGTGGAGGGAGAAAAATGTGTTCCAGTGTTCATTATTTAAAAACACAAGTTGTGTTTTCCAATATTAATAACATGTTTTGGATAAAGGCCACTTCCAAAGAACTGGCCGTGGGAGACACTGTTTGCTGCCTTCGGCGAGAAGAGCTCTGCAGCTCCGAGGGGCCGTCACCCAGGGCTCACTCAGGCCTCGGCCACGGGAGCAGCCTCCAGCGTGAGGCGCGGGAGGGCCAAGCGGAGGCCGGGCAGGCAGGGAGGCGCTCGGCGAGGCCCGGCGAGGCCGTGCCAGCCAGCGACGCTGCGACGCCCAGTTCATGTGAGAGGGCACAAAGGAAGCGCCCTGCCCTGAAAGAGGTCGATTCCTGCAGCCCCGCGCTGGCAGGAGGGCCCCGGAGCGGGAGCCCCGGCCGGCCCCTCCGCCGGCTCCGCGCGGCAGGAGACACTTCCCTCCAGACGGCGGCTGCCCTGCCGAGCAGGGCTGATGAGCCGGGCTGATGGCTCTTACCGTCTTTAATCTGGGTGACAGATCATCAGAAATTATTCTAATTAGTTTGATTCATTTCACGCTTCGTAATCCTCTCTCCTGATACCTTGTGACAACGGCTGGCCCAGGTTAATGCTGCGGTTTCAACGCGCCGCCTCCAGCTACGGCCGCGTCCGCGCTACCGAGCACCGTACCAAGCAGCACGTCATTAGCTCTGTACATCGAGCGGCACATCGCTACGTGCAGCTTACGCCGAGCACTACCAAAGCAGCGCTCTGGGGCTGTTTGTTCCGTATTCCTTCAGCCTGACTTCCACAAACACGAGTGCTTACAGCACAGAAAACGCCTGCGAGCAAAGGCCTAAGAGAACCCTGAATCGCTACGGGCTCAAATCCAACAGTGTCTGCTGGAATCTGTAAGCAGGAGTCAAAACAATGAAACTGAACCGTGCAAAACTCTCCATGAGAGCTCTTATTTCAGAAAGCAAGTCATCTATTGCTTCTTTTAATCAAAATCCGGGCAGGTTTCCGTAGGTTTGTTTCTTACCACGTTGACTGAGTCCACAGAGGGACTTGCATCAAAACAGCAACATGGCTGAACTAAAATCCACTGTTACTTTGACTTAACATTGAGCAAATGCCTGAGAAGTCTGTAAAAAATCTATTTTTCCCTGCATAGTACATGGGATTCATTCCCTTCTCAAAACTGAGCAGGGCTCCACAGTGCAGGGACATGCGCTTTGGGTAAAAGATTCCCCAGGGCTGCTGAAGACGCAGCCTACGAGCCAAGCACGCAGTTCAGCCCGTTTGACTTGATATCTCAAGAACAGAAAGCTGTTCACTGCAGCAGGGCTGCTTCATACTGAATACATTTACAGTGACCTTGCTTGACTAGTAAGGTTGCTTTTTCTTCACATTTTACTGCAATTTCTGAAATAAGTCTGTCCCTTCTGGAATCCATTGCCAGCAGGTTGGCATAATCAGTCGGTTATGTAACTGCTAGGGCAGTTCAATGCATATCAAAGCTGCTCCAACAGCTCCCATCTGTTTATCCGGTCAAACCTGCGCTGTACACGGCAGCAAAGGAGTAAATGGCCAGATCCAGCAAAGACCAGCCCTACTGCACACTCTGTGGGACCAAAATCACCCCCCACGTTCTCCTTGGAGAACTGCAAGTGCTTCAGACCTCAACGCGCTTCTCAGACCCAGGACTGAACTGGGGCCTTCACCCGACATTTCTGTCCCGGGTTTGAGTTTGAGCAAACGGATCCGCAGGGATTTAGGTATAGCCTAGCTCTTGTTAATCTTTGTTTGTCGTATATACTGTGCTGTTGCTGTAATTAACCCTAACTAGTCATTACCACCAAAGCAGCGGGTGATACCTGCTGCCCAGCAGTGCAGACCCGAATCTCCACGCGCTTCTGAGCACCTCAGCCAGGCTGGGCCCGTCCAGCAGCCCGCGCAGAAACTAGCCTGGTACGGGAAGATTTATGGCAGATATTTCAAATAATGCCATTCACGGTCCGTTATTTAGATCTACTATTTCAAGATGATGGAATAAAAGGAGTGCTTAGGAATAAACCTACTGCAGTACAATTTATGTAGATGCAACAGATACAACAGAGGACGGCAAATGTAGTGTCGACTCTTCCTACCCAAGACAGCCTTCACGCTGCTTCATGGACCCCAAACCCCAATAAATAAAAAAGAACAATCCCTAAGGGGCCAGAGGCAGAAGCAACACAAGGAGTTTCACTGCACAGCTCATGCAAACGGATTTGCAGAGGTGCCCGAGCTCTCCCGAGGCTGCAGCTGCGCGACACCTGCGAGGCGGCCGTGCCGGGGCTCGGGTGGGGAGGCCCGGCAGGGATCCAGGCGGCCCTGCAGAGGGTCTCGGCCAGCTCCACAGCGCGCTCATGGCAAGAGGGCAAGGCCCAGGCACGGATCAGCAGCGCGGTGCAGAAGACACGTAGTGGTGGAAGTGCCAGCCAGGGAAAACTGGGGCCCCGAAGCAGCAGTTCAGGAGCCGGCAGGTTCGGACACCACAGACACCAGGTCCGTGCTGCATCATGCCCAAACGTTCCCCTTCGCTCCTGCACAAAACCACCTCACGCCCCGATCCGCTGCCTGCTGAAAACGCGCGGCCCGTCGCTGCGGCAGAGCCGGGGAATCCTCCACTTCGGCCGAACCGCAGAGAGGGAGACGTTTCCGAGCGCTGAGGGAAGAACGGGCGGTGCCCAGAGGCAGCGCGAGGCGGGAGAGCCGCCGGCTCTGCGGGAGCGCAGCGCGGAGGGCACCGTCTCTACTCACTGTGTATAGCTCGTTGGTGACCTTCAGGAGCTCTTCGTGCATCTGCAGCCCGATCTCCTTGCTCTGCAAGGCAAAGAGAGCCAGGTGAGACCCTGCTAAGCTCACAGCGCACGGTGTTAGCAGGGGAACACGTTCGGGAGAGGGACAGTTAAACTACGGGAATGTCAAATATTCCATGCGCGTGCAAACGCGTTTTCCAGCCAGACTCCCGGGAGCGCTCCGCCCCACGCTCGGGGCGGCAGGGTCAGCGTCCCGGGGATGCCACCCTGCCCTCCTGCGGAGCCCCTGATGCACACGGCGCTTCCAGGCGGCACCGCAGCCGGCAGCGCCCTGCGCGCGTTGACCATGGACACCATTCCCGGGGCGGACTGCCCCAGGGCTCGGGAAGCGCCTCCGGGCCATTTGGTACACGCTCCCCACCCCCTGCCCATACTCTCCCTGCTTCAGAAGTGGGGGAAGACGGGGTGCCCATCCGCATCTGCGCTCCTCTTCTTCTGTTCTTAAACATTAAAACCAAGATACAGACGGTCTCCTCTTCCAATCTGCCCAGGACAGCAGCACTTGGAAGTTTAAAAGTAAATCATTTGCTTTTCCATCTATTTTCCATAAACTCCTATCAAAATAAAATGCAATTCCTATGCATGAGTACACATGGCAAAGCAAATCCAAACACTGTTTCAGAACTTCTGCATTTCTGTCTGAGGTCTGTGTTTGTCCATGGAAAACCCAACCTGGCTTCAGAGAGCATGAGGAGGAGCATCCCATGTAATTTATCCACCTTGCAAAGCCACAGGGATGCATCTGGAGTCACAGACAACACTGTTCTGCTCTTCCTCTGGCAAAATCCCCCTTCCTCTGGCAAAATTTCAGCGCCCAGTCACCCTGCGGAGCTCCTGTTTTCCACCCTCCTCCATTTGAGCACGTGTTCCCACTCAGCCTGGCAGACTGCAGGGGAGCAGGCTCTGCTCCAGAGCCGCCAAGGGTTTTTATAGCTCCAGTTCTTGTATTTTTCCACCAACGCAGCGCTGCTGCCGGCAGGTACGTGGCTGTTCATTCTCCTCGGAGCCGCCTGTGGCCAACGCTCCCCTGGACACTCAACCTGCGCCCAGGGCACATCCGGGCTACGTGCGTGACTCATGTTTGCACTTCCCAGCCATGCAGTATCATGCCCAGTTTGATAGATTTATTCAAGACAGTTGCTGACATACTTGCAATTTCACATGCAGCTTTGGCATTTCTGAGTGAAGATTATCGGGGCTTCCTGAAACACTTCTGAGTGTCACAGCTTTTGCGCTCACCTTGACCATGACCCATCTCCCACATTCCCTTGGTCTTCAGGAGCTGATGTTCACTATTTTGACCTGAGTGAACCCACATCCCTCTCAGAAGGGATATATACCAGCACATAACCAAATAATTGCACCATTTCTTTAATAAAGTTTCCAATTTCGTCACAGCCAGTGGTTGGTGAGCTTCGGGGAACACCCACGGTGAAGGCAAAACCTTAGGGCATGCTTCCCTCTTTGTGCTGAAAGGCCGCCGTCCGCTCCCGCTCCCTCTTTCGCCGAGCAGGACGTGGCAGCTCCGGTCCTGCAGCAGCAGCAGGAGCCTCGCGAGAGGGGCCGGTCGTCAGGCAGCTGCTGAGCACCAGGCCCGGCTGCCGACCGAGGCAGCTGCTGCCGCTGGGCCAGCAGGGTCTCCTGGCCCGGGGACCAGCGCGCAGGCTGGGGAGGTGTCTGAGCCACGTCCCTGAGGGGCTCTCTGTCCACCCACTCCGTCCCCCAGGAACCTGGGCAGCTTCTTTCAGCTTTCCCACACCACTGGCACATCCCGGGGCTCCTGGCTGACTAAAGATGCCCACAACACCGAGACACTTCTAATTAAAGCTACCCGGGCAACCCCCGCGCAGCAAAAGCCTGAGCTCAGGTTATTGAAAGTTAAGAGTTTAATGCAAAGCACTAAGCCGGGAATCTGAAGAATAAAAGCGCGGGACTGCACGGAGTGCGATACACTCGGAGTGGATATACAGCCCATCTCCGAATCAGCCTCAGGATACCTCAAAGTCTCCGAAGCCCTGCGGGATTCGCGCTGCCACTGTTCCCACATGCGCGAGAGGCTGAGGAGATGCCGGTCACTGGGAGGTGCCCAGCAGCCGGAAAGGGCACCTGGAGGGGCGATGCCGGCCGGGATGCAGCACTCGGCACGCGGCTGCTGGCACCGCGCTCCAAGGCAGGAGGACATCCCACCCCAGAGAGACCTGGGCTTTGGTAAAAAATGATGCTGTCCCACCCCAAACCCTCCACTCTTCCCTGAAGCTCCCACCTGGCCTCTATTTCACACCGGGCCCAGCACCCGGCCTTTCCCGATGGGAAAAGTGGAGCCAGAATCTGTCCCCATTCCTGCTGCCCCAAAGGGAGGGCAACAAAGCCATAATTTTCCAGCCTAAAATTAAACCCTTAAATGGAGCAACAAAGGTGATCCGCTGTCAAAAGCGTGTCCTTCTCAGGAGCCGCATCGCGGGGGGACCGTAGGTGAGCGCCATGCTCAGAGAGCTGCTTGGGCAGCCCCGCCACCCGCACGCCCCGCGCCGCCGCCGCCGAGCACCGCGTGCCCGCAGCACGGCCGAGAGCCTCCCAGCGGCATCTAACTCACCTGCGCGCCCGTGTTCTCTTGGCTCCGCGTGGGCATCGTTCCCCTGCCAGCCCATGTCCCCCGCGGCAGGACCACCAGCACTGAGCAACCGCAGCGGCACCCTGGGCCGCAGCAGGGAGCCGACGACCACGGCGGCAGCGCCCCGCTCCTGGAGCGGCGCCTCCTCCCAGCGCGGCCGGACGGACCCTGGTCTCGCTTCGGGTCCTTCCGCCTGCCCTTCTCACAACAGAAGTATTAGTCGGGGCATTCTGGGGAGACGTGGTCAAACGCCGCGCAGCGCGTTCCAGCTCGCGGCACCATCTGCAAACCCAGGCTCTAACGGAGCCGCCTGCTCGAGGCCGTCCAGGCCAGCTCGGGAACGCTTGCTCGGCAGGACAGCAGTGGACTCAGCTCAGCAGGTTTTATTAAAATTCTTGCTGCTGCAGACAAAGTAAGGGAAAGCAGCAGCACAGGCTACTGACAAAGAACGCCTTTTTTTTTCAAGAAAATCCTTCCTTCTAGACCGACGCCACTTCTTCATCACGCCTCTGCCCAGGGCACTGCAGTATGGGACATAATTAAATTCACTGCCATAGCTCGTAATTAAATCCCAGGCAGGGAATAAGGCAGCACAGTTACTGCAGGCACGGCAATGCTCTGCCTCAAACTCGCTGTTCCGCACTTGGAAAAGCACCAAGGACCCGTCCTGGCCAGCACAGGAGGCAGGAAGGAGCCGGCCTTGCCGGGAGGAGCCACCGTGTCCCTGGTGCAGAACCGGCCCTGCCCCGGGACGTGCCCGCGTTCGGGGGGGCTTGGTCTGCCGGGGATCAACCCGGAGCCGCTGCGGCGCTTCCGCTGTCTCCCTCCCTCGCCACCCTTGGTAACCTGGATGGGACTCGGAGCCCCGGGAGCCCCGGGAGCCGCGTCCAGCCCACAGAGACCACAGCCGCATCCTGGAGCTGTCACTGCAAAGGCCCTGGAGCTGCTCCGGGAGGGCCGGGCAGCCCCAAACCCTTATCCTGCCAAGGATAAGGGATCCGACCCTGAGCTCCCGTGCCTTGGGAGCCAAGGCCCTGCTACCCAGGCAGCCCTTGGAGCCCAGCTGAGCCACTCCTGGTCTGCAGGTGCCATTGCGCTCGGGTTAAAGCCCCTCCAAGGAAACCTGCCATCAGCTTTGCAGAGCAGGGAACAGGAGCCCAGGGCCCTCAAGGACAACTGCCCTTGGCACCAGGAACAAGGGGTACCATTACCAGGGCTTCTCACAAAAATGCCGGCACACATTTAACATCGCGCAGGGCTTTTCCTGCACTGTAACAGTCACCAGCACAACCCTGCCCAGGCCTGCTGTAACCAATGAACAACATCAGTGTCAGGTCTCCAGGATACAGCAAACCCTGCTAGGAAAACTGTCTGCAGATTACAGGTCCCGGGGGCAAGGCTGGAGTCAGGAGAACACCCAATATATCCTTGTTTCTGCCCCACATCGTCCCCGCAGGGCTGCAGCGGGGCTGGCACTCCCACTTGCAGGGAATTCTGAAGTGTTTCTGGGAGAAGAGAGATGCACAGTCCACGCAGCTGCTGGGATGAGATCCAGATGTGGCACCGTGATCACTGCGGCCGGGTGAGCTCCTCAGCGGCTGCGGTTTGCTGGGCTCGGCCGAACAACGTGGGCCCAGGGGCCGCGCCAAACCAAGCTCCAACCTGCCAGGTCACCCCAAGAGGAAGCCCTGCCGCCCACGCGAGGGACGAGCAGCCGAGCGAGGGGAGGAGAGGCAACAAACCACCGTGTGCGCACCACTGCCCCTTCGCAACACGGCACCCAAAGCGCAAACAGACTCACTTGCCACACTATCAGCTACAAGCATCTCCAAGCCCTGCCCTGGCACCACGCTTGCATGAATTGCTTCATTCACTAAAATCTGGTTTTAGGTATTCAAGAAGGAAAAAGCTTTCACAGTTATAATTGGGATATGTTTGGATGGATTTCAAAAATACCTAAAAGGCCAACAAAAGGCCTGTGGATCAGTAAGAGACATTTATCACTGTGCTTTGCATAAAGGAGACCAGGACTGTCTGCAGAGCCCTTGCAGGCAGCAGGTTCCCCCTCTGAAGAGCTCTCCGAATCCCGGGGCCTGGGCGGGTGCCTCCGCTGCAGCCACTGCAGCCAGGTGCTCTCCATCCACAAGCGGCAGCCGAGCACACGCGGAAGCTTCCAGCAAAAAAGCGGCTCCTGTTCCCAAACACCCCCACACCAATGCTGTTTCGCCCACTTACAGGCAGTATCAGAGTATCGCCACACTAGAGACGAGATGCAACAACTCTTATGTGTTGTGTAAGAGGCAGGCACATCGGGTGAGAGCAAGGTCCATCCACCCTACCGTGGTGCATCTTACAGCAGCCAAAGTGGATTATTTTTTGCATTTTTGAACCTTTTATCTGTCAGGGGCCTTTTCAAGCAAAAAGCTTTAGTCCTTGAGGAGCAGGTGCCCCTTTTCCATGTCTCCTTGACTCTGTGCAACCTAATGAGGAAAGAAAATCAAATGGGATTTGCAATCCAGGCAAGTCATAGCTCTGCAGGGCATTAACTGTCTTCTGCTCTGTGCTCAGCAATTCCCAATTTTTGCTTTCTTGTTGTTCTGCTGCTGAGCACAGAGCTGACCTGCTCACACAGCTTCCATTTCGCCCCCAGGAACCCGATGCAAAGCTCCTGCAGAGCCCAGCCTTGCACACCCAAGTCAGGAAGTTATTTTTCCTCGTGTGCAGCACTTGACATTTCTCTACACTTGACTCTCTGTTTTGTTTCGTTACACACAGAGCTACTTAACAGCACAGGCACGCAGAGACCCGTCCAGCACGCAGCCATGCAGGGATGCGGGAAGTAAGCGCGCATGCCCATGCGTTCTGTACACATCCATACTTCCTATTTAAGATTTGTTGTCTCTATACCCAATTCCTCTACCTGCCAATTTTAGCAGTTCAGGCTCCATCGGTTCTTCAGCTTTCAATGTAAGCTCCACACATTTCCTTTCTTGGCTTTGCTGCTTTTTTCTAACTGAGCCTTCAGGCCTGGAGTTTCATTTTTATTTCCAATAGCTTTTTTTCTACATCTTCTGGCTTTCCCCCCTCCTGGGACTCCCAGCTGCTTCCACTTAGCAGGACCACCTTTCTAAAAACACTTCTTTTTCTCCCTTAAAAACATATGCGCTTCAAGATATTCTTTACTCTCCGTGCTGTTTCTCTACGGAACGCTCTTCTCCCCGGCGGGCGCCGAGGCAACAGGCGGCTGCCAGCCGGGGTGCGCACTGTCAGGACTGCCTGCACTGCCTACGCTGACCGCGCTGCCTGCACTGCCTACGCTGCCCGCGCTGCCTGCACTGCCCGCGCTGCCCAGACTGCCCACACTGCCCGCGCTGCCTGCACTGCCCACCCTGCCTGCACTGCCTGCACTGCCTGCACTGCCTACGCTGACCGCGCTGCCTGCACTGCCTACGCTGACCGCGCTGCCTGCACTGCCCGCGCTGCCCAGACTGCCCACACTGCCCGCGCTGCCTGCACTGCCTGCACTGCCCGCGCTGCCTGCACTGCCCACCCTGACTGCACTGCCTGCACTGCCTACGCTGACTGCGCTGCCTGCACTGCCTACGCTGACCGCACTGCCTGCACTGCCCGCGCTGCCTGCACTGCCCACCCTGACTGCACTGCCTGCACTGCCTACGCTGACCGCGCTGCCTGCACTGCCCGCGCTGCCCAGACTGCCCACACTGCCCGCGCTGCCTGCACTGCCCACGCTGCCTGCACTGCCCGCACGGCCGGCGCTGCCCGCGCTGCCTGCAATGCCCGCACTACCTGCACTGCCCGCGC
The DNA here is from genome assembly GCA_013398735.1 of Nothocercus julius. Taxonomy (NCBI): domain Eukaryota; kingdom Metazoa; phylum Chordata; class Aves; order Tinamiformes; family Tinamidae; genus Nothocercus; species Nothocercus julius. The sequence continues at coordinate 687,618 of VZSV01000243.1, read as the reverse complement.
TGCCCGGACTGCCCGCGCTGCCCACGCTTTCAGCACTGCCCGCGCTGCCTGGACTGCCCGCACTGCTCACACTGCCCGCGCTGCCCACACTGCCCACACTGCCTGCACTGCCCGCACTGCCTGCACTGCCTGCACTGCCCACACTTTCTGCGCTGCCCACCCTGCCCACACTGCCCGCACTGCCCACACTGCCCACCCTGCCCGCACTGCCCACACTGCCCTCACTGCCCGCACTGCCCGCACTGCCCGCACTGCCCACACTGCCCACCCTGCCTACGCTGCCTGCGCTGCCTGGACTGCCCACGCTGCCCGCACTGCCCGCACTGCCTGCACTGCCTGCGCTGTCCACACTGCCCGCGCTGCCTGCACTGCCTGCACTGCCCGCGCTGCCTGCACTGCCTGCGCTGCCCACACTGCCCGCGCTGCCTGCACTGCCTGCACTGCCCGCGCTGCCTGCACTGCCCGCACTGCCTGCACTGCCTGCGCTGCCTGGACTGCCCGCGCTGCCTGCACTGCCTGCACTGCCTGCACTGCCCGCGCTGCCTGCACTGCCTGCACTGCCCGCACTGCCTGCACTGCCCGCACTGCCCACGCTGCCTGCAGGGCCCGCGCCGCCTGCACTGCCCGCACTGCCCGCGCTACCCGCGCTGCCTGCACTGCCCATGCTTTCTGCACTGCCCGCGCTGCCCACGCTGCCTGCACTGCCCGCGCTGCCCACGGCCATGGTGCGGCTGGTGCGCTTCGCCTGCGCGCCGGCCCTACCAGTTCTCCCTGGCTCTGCACCAAAAGCCCCAAGGAGCCGGAGCTTCACCTGCCGGCTGCCACCAACCTCTCACTTTCCGCCCCGTGCAGCCCCCACACTGCCTCGCCAAGGGCCAGGCGGCTGCTGGGAACCGCGGGGAGGCCTCAGAGAGAGCGAGCCGGCACCGATGGAGCCAAAACCCGCTGCTTCTGAAGGGGGCACCGGGCACAGGAGGCGAAAACACCCAATCCGAACGGCACCGGCACAAACCGAACCCAGCAGCAAACGCAGCAGCCCCGCCAGCGGCAGCGCGAAGGGAAGTGCGTTCCCATGTGCCCTGCGGAACGGCTCCTCCCCAAGCGCGTTCCCACATGCCCTGTGGAACAGCTCCTCCCGAAGCGCGTTCCCATGCGCCCCATGGAACGGCTCCTCCCCAAGCGTGTTCCCATGCGCCCCATGGAACGGCTCCTCCC
>VZSV01000243.1:650992-663970 GCA_013398735.1 Nothocercus julius | reverse complement strand
GCCCCAAGCGAGGGCAGCGCCGAGCGCAGCGCCCCAAGCGAGGGCAGTGCTGAGCGCAGCGCCCCAAGCGAGGGCAGCGCCGAGCGCAGCGCCCCAAGCAAGCACGATCATGTTTTATTTGCTATTGACTTCCTGCTGGGCACTCCTGTCGGTGTAAAAAGCTGTCACCAGATCAAGAGCCAAAACCCTCACTGTCTGCTTTCCCTAGGCAAGAAATTTCTTCTAAGTGCTTGAAGAATTGCAGGATTTGGTCTATGGGACAGATCTAAAGCAAGGTCTTCTCCTGCACGCAGTTTTACCACCTGCCACATTTCCCTATATCGCTGCACGGCGTCCCCAGGTTGGTCCTTCAGCTGTGTCATGGTAGATCCAGGCTCCTACCTCTGCTTTCCAATTCAGGCATTTCCCCAGGCTTAAACTGGCGTTCGGAAAACTAAAATGCCTCAAGTTCTTATGTGCTGCAACCTGAGGCCTTCTCTTCCAGCTTTGTCAGAGCAGCACAGTAAGCAGGCAAATTAAGGGCAGTAAGTTATTTTTCCAGGGTGTAAACTGCAAGACGGGTGCGTTCTGTACTTGTGCAAACCGATGCCACCACCACCTTCCTTAAAGACTTGACTCCAAGAACGCCCGGGGGCTGCTCAGGGTTTTCAGGGCATTTCCCCCCCTCTCTCTTCCCAGACTGTCATCGCATAGAGCTGAATAGACTCCCTTATCCCACTTCTCTCCATTTCACAACCTCAACTTCCAGTGTGAATGTAAAACAAGGGAAACCTTCCAAGCAGCAGCAGTCGGACCTCCAACAGGGGTCACGCTCTCCACAACACGGTGCTACCACTGCTTATGCAAGGGGCATTTACTGCAGGAAGGGAAGGCTCACGTGGGGCAAGCGCGTGAAGGACGCGCTCAGCAAGAGCCACGGCACAGGAGGAAGAGGCAGCAGCGGCGAGGGGAAGCCCGGCGGGGGGCTGAGGGCTCCTCCGCGCTCCGGAGCGGCGCGGCGGGAGCTCGAGGGCGCCCGCAGCCGGGCCCCACGTCAGCGCCCACACGGAGGGGCCGCCGCTGATCGGGCACCCGTCATCCCGGGGCTTGACTCTTACACCACTTTCCTTTACTTAATTTCCTGAAAAATCTCATATTGGCCATTTGTTTGGGGGGATTCCCGCCTACACCACCTTGCACACCACGGTGAGAAATTCCACCCGAATTAATCAGCCCTAACTTTTCCTGCAGTAAGAACCATTCTGGGGGAGCCACTGCAATCAATCCAAGCTTTCAGGAATTTCTTTCCTGCTGTGCCCCAGTGTTTTATACGTGTTGATGTAGGAACAACACCAGCACATGAGCACAGCTCAGATCTGCACAAACCAAATGAAATATGCACAAAAAAAAAGAGATGTGGAAACACCTTAATAACGAGAGCCCAGAAGGAGGACACAGAGGCAGGAACGTTGGAATGTTTTAGGCAGCAGTTCAGACCTGGCTACAGGGGCTAAGGGAAGAGCCTCTCTGACCACCTAGTTAAGGCTGGGGAAGCTGGTGCCTGGGCAAGGATTAGTTAAAGCAGATCCGAGTGAACTGCGCTGAAGGGAGGAGAGGAGAAGCTCCCTGCAAAGAGGAACCCTAACCCTGCTGCTCCCCACAGAGCCAGCCACAGCGTTTCAGTGAAAAGTCCTCGTGCTGCTTGCGTTACTCACAGGAGTTGATAGAAGAAAAAAGTTAATCCAGAGACCCTCTTTTTTAGAGAACGCTAGTTCCTTAGTTTGGTGCACAGAAAATGCCACACTCCCTAATCAAGCGCTTTCCTCACACAAGGAAAGCCCAGGCTACACGGGGGAAGGAGAGGATGGAAAAGCTGGCTTTGTTTGGCTTCCATTCCCCTCCACTTTCTCTGGTTGGGAATACAAAGCAGCAACAGATCCACCAGAACTGGTTAAAGCACCAAAAGAAAGAGCCAAGCAGATTGGTGGTTGTGCTTGTTCAAGACTTCAGAAGAATAAAAGGAAGCTTCACAAAAACAGATGGCGTTTCCCTCCCCCTGGAGAAAAGCGGGATTCTGGCTGCGCTGGTGCTGCAGCCTGGCAGGTCGCAGCTCCCAGGGCTGTCCGGGCGCTTCTCGCAGGGTGAGAAAGGCAGCGCATTCAGCCCGGGCATTGTGTCCCGGGGCTTGGGGAAGAAAGTCTTTCATGCTCTGAATGCTCCTAGGTGACGTCACTGGAGCTTTGTGCTTTGGGGCTATTAAAATGCAAAACAGAGTTTATTGAAACTTAGAGAAAGAGAGAGCTCTGTACAAGAATGTGAATCGCACCCCAGACACCAAAACAGAATAAAGGAGAAGATCATTAAATGGTTCATTCAAGCACCTTGCATTCCTTAATCTGGACGTGGAAAGACTTTACACATCATTAAAAAGAGCAGAGCTTTAGAATCAGGTTACTACCACGTAAATATGAGCTAGTAGACTTTTTAATAAAAGACAAACAGGGTAAAATACTATATCCTGAAGTCAGATCCTCCAATAGCACCTTCTGGCTTTAAAAATACGTATATCTACGAATCCATGGAAACAGCTCTCGTCTGGGCTAATGCTTTACAAGCACTGTAGCATTGGGTGCATCTAAAATTACACACACACACGCAAAATAATTCTTCAAAGAGACTCTCATCCTGCATCTTAAAGCATCCTGCCGATCGCAGCAGTGTAACCTCCCAGAGCGCCTGAGGAAGAGGGCAGGATTAGCACAACCACCCTAGAGAAGCACCCGCGCACGCGCATTACATAAAGCCTCTGCTCTCGCTCCCCTGCCAGTGCTCTCCGTCCCCACCGTGCCGCGTGGCGAGGGAAATGGGCCCGTGCTGGCACCGCGGCAGCCTGGCCCCAGCTGGGAGGACACGCACAGCGGCAACCAAAACACACTGCAAAGCAGTAGACGCAGACACAGCAGCACACAGAAGCTGCCACCCCGACAACAGCAGTTGTCCAGTTTCTTGTATTTGCTAGATCTATGTTCCTAAAAACTAAGTAAGGCGGGAGCTCCTCGGAGAGGGCATCGGACAGGGAAGAGCTCAGCTCTCCTGCTGCCCACACAAGGGGGGCCGAGCGAGGGACGCGCAGCCCCGCGCAGCCGCTCTGCAGGAAATGCGCGGCTCCCGCTGCGGCTCTGCAGGCCCCGCGCTGCTGCAGCTCGGTCTGAGGGCGCAGAAGGGTTTCCCTGTGTAAAGTTTCAACATCTGCGGGCCCAAGAAGGGCTAAAGGAGCCGCGTCCCAAGCGAAGCTGTGCATGGAGCAGGGCCCGGCGCGGAGCGCGAGTAGCAGCAGCAAGGCCACGAGGGCACCCGCCAGGCTCGGCACTGCTCCCAGCGCTCTCCCCAATCCCAGCAGGGCACCGCGGCACAGGGAACGCAGCGGACCCACGATGGACACGGCCACAGCCACGGGGTGGCGAGGTGTCTCCTGAGGCTGCCCGTGCCGCGCAGGGCCCAGCCGCACGCTCCCCATTTCCCCATGACTTCATCACGCTGCAGACCCCAGCACGCTGCAGGCAGCTGCACCCGGGGCTGACACCGGGCGCTGCTCGGGATGCTCCGCCGCGCACCGCCGCCCGCGCCGCTCCCTCTCCGCGCGTCCTGCGCACGAAGCAAGCACGCCGGCGCTCAGCTTACAAGGCCGCAGCGTGAAACGCTGTCTCCTCTCAGCCTCCCAGGCTTCGGCGGGCACCAAACCAGCTGGCCACGGATAAACAGTTCAGATGAAAACAACGCTACACACAAAAACACCCGCCGCGGAACAGCGGCTCCTCCTGAGCCCGGACAGAGCATCCTCAGGAGCGGGAAGAAAAGGTGCCAGCTCAAAACCTCGACGTTCACGGGGCCGGGGCTCCTGCGCCCCACGCGGCACTGGCCGCCACCAGGTCTGCCGTGTGCCACGGCCACGGCTCGCCAGGACTGCGGGACACGGGCGGGCTTTTCCTTGCCAGGGCGACGCAGATGCGCGGCCTCGTTTCCTCCCATGAGGGAGTAGTGCGGCTTCTGCTGTACTTCAGTGCTCACTGACATTTTCTTTTCCTAACAGATTCTTTCACTTCTGCATGCGGCAGCCACCACAGCTCCCATATGTGACAGAGAAAAACAAGAGAGTGAAAATAACATGAAAAAATAGGGGAAAGGCAGATTGGGCTCTGGTTCCTTTCCTTACAAGGAAGCGATTGCTCGGGGATATCCGATGAGTTATTAAAAGTGACAGCTCTATCAGAGAGGCCCCCATGGGAAAGGGAAGTGCTAAATTCCCCCCCGAGCCCCCCAAGCACTGCTTGCCCAGGTAGTTTCTGCTGCCCAGCCTCCCTGTATCTGCACCTTACAGCTGGGACGCAACGGAGGCGAGCGAGGCCCAGCGCTCCGGCACCGGTTACCGAGACAGCTCCCGCCCGCGGCGGGTTGGGGGCTGGTTCCTGCACGGAGCCGTGCGGGCGGCTCGCGCAACCCGCGGGCTCCAGGGGACACCCTGGCTGCAGGTCGGGAGGAGCCCGGTCCCCGCGTGCCACAGGGCTCGGATCAGCCCCTGCATTGCTAATTACGCCTGATTTTCGCTCTTCTAAGACCAGCTCCGACCGCAGCCCGCACCGACGGTGCAGAAGAACTGATCAGCTGCCCCTCTGAAGCTCGGACTCTAATGAAACACGCAGAGGACGACGTAGGCCCCGAGGAGCCCTGGCACCCAGGGAGGGCACCCACCCTGTCTCAAATACAGCCCCGCGTGGGGATCAGAGGCCCGAGAGCGCGGAGCGACGGGAGCCCTTCCACGCGGAGGTCAGGGCAGCAGGATTTTGCACGACGGCAGGACGCCATCGCCCGCTCCTGCTGGCCGCGCGGGCCGGGAGCGGGAGGCAATCAGAGCATCCAGGCGCCCGGCCCGTCCTCATCCCGCTCGGCACAGCTCGGCTGCTTCTCCGTGCCGAGCCCAGCCCCTCCGGCGTGGAAACGCAGCTGCAGGCGCCCACTGCATGGAGCACAGGAAGCCATTGGGTCAATAAATCTCCTTGCGAATAAACCCTTCATACACCAGATTTCATGACTTTAGAGACAGGCAGTCTTCAAAGGCCAGGCATGTCAAACCATTTGCCACGTATCCTTCCAGCACCAGCTCCCCACCACGACCCTCTGCTCCAAGGCCTCTCCTGGACAGCTCCGCTCGGACTGCGCTCGCGTCCAAGAGCTCCGCCGATTCCTCCGTTTCCTCCTCCATCGCAGGCTCCAGACACTTCCAGTTTCCCTCTCTAGCTTTTTGGGGGGACTGGTTCACCCTTCCGCCTGCCCCGCTCCTCCTGGCGCTCTCCAAGCCCGAAGGATCCGTGAGAACGCCCCACTGCCCTGCGCTCCGGGCCCTTCCTCGCCGCGCTCCGCTCGCTGCCAGCCCGCTCTGCCCTCTCCCTGCTTCAGGTCGTGTGTTTTTTAACTCAGTAATATGGATCTTGAGAGCACCTGGTTATTTCCAGAGCTTTTTTTCTGGCAACTTTTCAAAATATCCTACAGGCCTTCCAGCGCATCCCAGGATCTCCCACTCCCGTGTGCTCTGTGCCTAATCCCAGCTGGGTCTGCAGCATCAGCTCAAGACTTATATCCTCCCGCTCTGATGAGTCACCACCATCCCTTGCCTATTTAGAAATTGTTTAACTATATTTGCTTTTGAAAATACCAACTTTATCATTAGAACCAGCAGTTCTAACACTTTATCCTTCCACAACTGATACAGAAGAGACACTATTTCCAAGTCATTCTGGGGGAACTAGATACTCTCTCGCGCTGCACTTGCTTCCCTAAGGATTCGAAGCACCGAGCCCGGCTGGGGGCGCCAGGAAGAGCCGCTCGGCCGGGAGCAACCAGCTCGGAGCTGAGCTGAGGCTTTAGGCAGAGAGGCAAAAAAACAACCCCACTAACCTGCTGTTGTCTGTTTAAACCATCGACAGCTTCTTTTCAGCCTTCTCCTCGTGGACCTGGCTTGCTCTCTTGGGTGCTTATCAAGTTATGCTAATATTGCCAGTGCCAGCTTGAGCTGCTCAGAAAGGGGATGAAGGAAAGAATCATACCCGGAAATATGGTATAAAGAGAGGTAAGACGGGACTTTCCACAGGTAGGCCAGCCACCTCACTGACAGACAGCAAAAATAACAGAAAATCATGGAAATATAATAACAGAAACCAAACTAAAATATCTGCCCATCCACTCCCAGCAGCAAATCCAGTCAAGGCTCTCTCTTCCTTTAACAGCAGAGCACATTTGGAGTCCCCAGGAAAATTAATCTCTCTGGCTGGTCTGTGCGGCAGGAGGGAGCTGCTTCTCCACATTTGTCAGTCTGAGTGAAAAATGACTTTGGGAAGCATTTATCCAATGCTCCTGCATGTGCAAAACCCCACCGAGCGCCTGACACAGATCTGGCACAAGATTTTCTTCTACAGTAATGTTTTTTTATGAAGTACAAAGTTGTTAAATAAGTAACTCATGGCTGTCCAAATAAGCAACAGTGACCTTCACAATGACACCAAGTGGAGCTTAGCAAGAAAACAACTGTTTGCTTTCTTCGCGTTTCCTCTGCCCAGGGAACCTACAGGAGCAGTTATTGCTTATCTAATTCCTTGAGCCCATAGGATGCACTACGCTCTGGCAGCACTGCGGGCGGCTGTTGGATCGGAGCTGGGATCAGCTCTCGCAGGACGGGGCAGCCTCCCGGCTCCTCGCCAGGCCGTCGCTTCCACGCCCAGCTCCACATGGCATCCGTGCTCCGCTCCTTGCATCAACCAGCCACCTTTACTCGACTCTAAAGACTTAAAACCACCTCTTCAGCTAGACCTAACTTAAGCCTGGATCTCTGTATCCAAACACAGCCCGTGTGCCATTGCAGAGCGCCCGGGCTCGGGAGCAGGGCCTGGCCGAGGCTCCGGGCGGATGCGGCTCCCCAGGCGCCTGCCCCTCGGCACCGAGGCACTCCCAGCCCGGGGCGGAAGCCCTAGGGACGCCTCTGGGGACACCCCCTCCCTACCCCTAGCCCATCTGCTCTGCTGCCCCGCGCAACCCAGAGCTCCGGAGGCGGCAGGGGCTGAAGAGAAGGGTCTTCCCCGCGCTCTGCCGAGGGCAGTAACCGTGTCTGGGCCACAGCCAGGGCCTCGGCACGGCCAGGGAGGGCCGCCCCGCGCGGGCTGCCCTCCGCGCCCGGCTTCACGCAGCAGGACACGGGCACGGCGGGAAGCATGCAGGCATTGCGGGAAGCACGAGGTGATCCTGGGAAGCACGTGGGCACCTCGGGAAGCACGAGGCGATCCTGGGAAGCAAATGTGCATCTAAGAGCAGCCACCGCACCCCAAGCCCTGCCTTTACTACCGGCTCTTATTATCACACCCTGGTTCTCCATACCGGGCTCTCAGCAGCAACCTGCGCTGGTCGAATATTTATGTTTGCACTGATGCTTTGCTACTGCAAATCATTTAACGCCCCACGTGCCGCGTTACCCGGCCCAGAGACTTCTCTGCATACAAAGGTGCCACCAGCACCCTGACAAACCCTCCTGGATGGAGGCTTCTCTTCGGTTATTAAGATTTTGTCAATGACAGTGAAAAATCCAGGAACTGCAAGTGAACGGTGCAAGGACGATTCCTTGTGCCACGCGCTCGGAATAAGAGGCCATTTGCTCTATGAGTAGTCGATATTGATGGGTATCACACAGAGCTTCTCCCGTGCAGCAGCTCCAGTGACCAAACACTGAGAGATCCTGCAGGGAGCTTGGAACCCTCCCTGAAACCGCAGGGGATTGGCCTCGCGCGACTGCAAACCACGGGGTAACTGCTGCAGCATCCTGAGCACCATCCCCACGTCACGGGGTCAATTCTCTTCCAATATGCGCACGGCCCCCGAAGCTCATTGCTCCCATGGCTCCCTTGCTCATTGTGTGCTTTTTGAGCACAGCCTTCCCTCTTCTAAGGATCATTCACCTAATATTTTTCTGCTTTCTGAGACTCTCTCATCTTCCATGAGTTTCAGATGCTCCCTGGTAATAAAAGCAATTAAAAGCTACCTGTTCAGGGGCAGGCAAGCAGCCTTTCAACAGCAGAATGACTGTTATTACACTGTTACCTAATGGTTTTTGTGCATTCTCCTATTGTCACCTCGCCAGAGACTTTTTCCCTTACTGCACCTGAGGCAAATAGCGTGAATTGGACCTAGAGGGGGGAACACATTTGACTGATGGCCTTTAGCACCAGCCATCAAATTGAGTTCACATAATTACAGGGTGAAGGAAGGGGCTGGCTGCTGCCTGACATGGTTTGTTACATAGAAATGCATCATATTTCTCTGCTGACATATCGTTATTCACTTTGATGTATTATCGCTCCTTGCTCCTCCTGATTGCTTTTCAAAGTAATCTAAATTAATGCGAATTGGTAAAGGGTAATTATCTCCATGAATAATTACTGCATGCTAATAAATGCAAATAGGACAAAAGGCTAAGTTTTACTATCGCTAATAGGCCTTGTGCTTGAGAACCTCTCCAGTAAAACAGCATCTGCTGAGCACTGGCAGAGGAACCCCGAGGCCGGCGGCGGCCCCTGCGAGGGGCAGCGAGAGGGGCCGCAGGCAGGCGCCGCGCAGGCTGAACACGGCTTGCGATGCTCGCAGAACGGTTGTCGTGCACCCTGCAAGGCCTCCTGAAAAATACATACAAATACATGGTACTACTAAGAGGAAGAGGATACCACTAAGAAGAGGAAGAAAATTTGAATAAAAGGAGGAAGCAGTTACTGCTAAGGGGAGGAGGAAGGAAGGACCTACTCGTATCTCTGTATGTGACTGGCGGCACAGAGAACACTGTTTAGAGAGACCTGCAGCATAGGGTTGGGTTGCAGGAAGCACAAGGACAAGAAGAAGCATCTAAGGGCTTTCCTGGCAACAGCAGGATCTCATTCAGTGCACAAACCTGGGGGCTGCTTTAAAAATAAATAAATAAATAGATACCCTCTCCAAATTGCATTTGCTCCTGCCTCAAAGTCATGACCAGCATTCTGGCACCAGAACAGGAGAGGCATTAGCGAATTGCAGGAAGCGTTTTTGGTTCAGCTGGAGTCCAGCCCATCATTATTTTATTAGTGCACTTTTAAAATGTTCAACATCCAATGAACCAAAAGACTAATTCTCCCCCGCCTTTTTTTTTTTCTTCTTTAATAAAACAAGCAAACACTCTATATTTGTGCTTTCTGTGCACATCTTTTTACCTAGGTGCTATAAATCAAGGTTCAGTGAGGTAAATTGGCCAGAAGCAGAGCAGGGAAAAATTCACATTTGCCTATGGATTTTGCTCGTGAACACCAGCTCCAGGCTGACGTGGGGCACGGGAGGGCAACCGTCTGCAAGACAAAATTCAGTTCCAATGCTGAAAAAACCAGCCTAATCGGAAGCAGGTAACGGACTAAGCAGGGCCGGGGCGGGATCTCCCCGCGTGGGAGGTTTCCATAAACAGATTAGACAAACATCTGCCAGGGACGTCTAAGCTGTCAGCAAGGCCGAAGGATGGAGAGCAGAGATGGTTCGTTGGGGAAATAATACACAGTTTATTAAGCCAACTGATAAAATGCCAGTCTGGAGGCGGGGATTAAACAGAAATAAATAAAATAAAAGCATCTGGTCCTAGGGCTACCTGGGTTGGCTGCCAGAAACCTCCCCTTGGCATGTTCTGAAGCAGCAGATCCTGCTACGGAAAAGGCGCAGGCAGGGACACTTGGGCAGGACACGGGAAGGAGGCCGGGGGAGCGGAGTGGCCTCCCTTTCACATGTTAATGCTGAGCTCCAGCGGGGTCCTGTCTTTGTCATCCTGCCCTGGCCTCGCGGGCCTTCAGGGAGCTCATTAGGCACCACGCGCTGCAGCGGGAAGGCAGCCGGCTGGCACGGGAAGCCAGGGAGCGAAGCCCAGGGAAGAAAACACCCGGGAAGCTGCAAATAGCCCCGTTCCGCCAGGGATGCAGGCAGGGGAGGGCCAGGATCGACACCGAGGCTTGTGCTTTGCCTGGAAGTTTTGGAAAAAGTAAATTATGAACAAAAATATTGTCATTATTTCAGTGAAAGGATTAGGTGTTCACATTTCCCCAAAATAACAGAAATCTAAATGCTACGTGACTGGGTCTGAGTAGGTGCCAATTCCAAATGCTTCAATTCCATGAAAAACATCTCCCTGCACCTGCAGCAGCCTTTGAATCAAACCTTGCGATTTCAATCAGAAACCAAGGTGGGGGAACCACTTGGTCTTTCTTTGTTGTCCAAGGTGATATGCAAATGTAAAAGCAAATTTAACCACAGATTTTATAAATAGTTATAAGGGAACCTTTTTAAACGCATGGTTTTTATCCCAGCAATTTCACTACAAGTGCTAATGGATTATTTACTCACTACCTCTCTGCAAAACAAGACGAGATCCCTTCTCACATCACCTCCGTCCGCTGCGCTGCCTCCAGCCTGGGTATTTTATTAGCTGCTGCTGAACAACAGCCGTATTACAGAGATGCAATTATCTTTCCTTCGAAAGATCAGCATCAGGCAAGTAGGATTTTCTATTCAGATTTAAAACTCGTGAACCAAATTAATCTCCGATGCCAAAACCAATATACAGTTGGGGCTTATTTGGATATAACGTGTTGGCTGCGTTTGTGCCGCCCGGGGGCAGAGCGCCGGCCGAGGCGGGCGGCGCTGCAAGGGGACGTGCGGGGCCAACACCCCGCGGCCCCGTTCGCCCCGCGGCCACATTGCGCACGGGAGGCATCGGGAATTGCCCGGGAGACACTGGGAAAGGCAGCGCTGCCAGGGCCACCCCTGCGCCTGCTGGGAGCCCCTGTTACCCGCACGGGCCAGGTGTCCTTTGGCTGCGCCGCCGCCTCCTCCTCGTCGGGACCTCAGTGCCCGCCACCCGGCATCCCTGCGCTCGCAGGGCTCGGTACCTGGGTTGCAGCTAGAGCAAGCCCAGGAGGAGGCGGGGAGGCAGCGCGCGGGGCCGCGGCGGCGGCGCAGCCTGCGGCACGCGCAGCAAGCGGCACCGCCCGCGCAGCGCTCCCCCACCGCGCCTGCGGCGAAGCGCTCGCGGGCAGACACCTGCTGAAACACACCTCGGCTCTCACTCCATCAAACACCGGGAAGTTTCACCCCAGCTTGGCAGCCCCGCAGGGAGCGGAGGCCGAGTCACCCAAGCGCCTCCCTGGGGCCCTGCGGCCGATCCAAGGAAGCGGCCGGGCGCGAGCGCTGCCGCCGGCTGCTCGTGGGCGCCCCGGCCCCGCGAGCGGATGAGGCTCCCACCCCTCCTCGGACGGGAGCAGCGTTAAATCCCGCCGGCTGCCACGGTCGGTTTCTAGGGCGACAGGGAAAGGGGAAACCTGGGTACGGAGACGCGCGAGCGCCGGATTTTGCGTTCCAGCATTCTGCACAACTTTGCACTGCGGTTACCCAGCCAGGCGGGGAAGCTGCTTAGTTATAAGTAAAAAAAACTTAAAGGTCATTCCTATATAAGTCTCAAACAAAATCAAGCCCAAATTTGTCACACATGTTATTCACGCTAATTCACCCATCTCCAGCACTTTATCAAAGCCTCGTCACGGTCATTTTAACTTGTTCGCGCAGGGCACAGAGCCCCTCTCTGCCGCCCGTGGAATCCGCTCACAAACGCACGTCTCGGCGTTCGGCTCGCTGCGGGTAGAGCGGGGCAGGCAAGAAATGGCTGCTTTTAGCAACGCTGCCATCCGCGTTCTCAGCCTCGAACTGCGGCCCTGAGGGCGAAACCCACTCCCATTCACAACATCCCAGACCTTTCCTAACTGCACCTGAACACCCATACAGAAATTGGAGACTATTTCAGTCTGAAACAGTTTTAGCAACCGATTGTGACAGTTTTTAAGTCACAGTGTCCTGACACTGATCATCCATTTTTCCTCCTCCCTCCTTTTTTGAGCCTTTACAAACCCAATTCCCAGGAGCACACACAGAAATAGGAGCTTTGTTCCTCACACATTTGCCTCCCACTCTCGCCTATTTTCTGCATTAAACTTGCCAGGAGACTGCGGCTTCCACGCAGGAGACGAGCCCCCTCACAGCAACCTGAAATGCTCCTCAAAAATCAGTAATCAAACCAAACCTTTCTCTCTCCTTTTGATTCTACATTGAACTTGTTACTTAAAAACAAAATAAGTCAGCAGCCTCGCTCCTGCGCAGGGCGCACACGCAAACCTCGCGCCGCGCAGCTCCGCACGCTGCCCGCGCAGGCACCCGGGAACTCGGCGGCAGGAAGAACGGCCTGGTATCATTCTGGCAGGGATATCAGGCAGTCCACAACCAGATGGATCTATTTGTAAATAAGACAGATCAGTTTTGTCAGGTTATAATTGGTTTTAGAACAAGCAATTCCCATGATGGCAAACAACAATTAAAAGGGAACAGAGCTTCCACAATGTGCAGCTCTGGAGGAGTGCAGAAGGCCAAAAGCAGAAGAGAGCAATGAAAGTGCTACCAGGGACACACAAGCACTTTCGTTTTGAGATGGACCCAAAGATACCATCTAGTTGAAGGGGAAAAAATAAAATATCCAGGAGCACTGTGGGAGTGATTCCCAAAGAAAGTGCCCCCCCCTCCCGCTCCCAAGTGCTGGCTGAGGCTGCAGCTGAAGTCAAGACGAACACTCTGCAATGCAGGTGCTGCAGGAACAGCTAGGGGTGCTGCACCCTGCTTGCATGGCAAGCTGGCACAGCATAATTGATCTACTGGGAAGTTTCAGCCAGCATTCACACGCAGATGCCATGGGGGAGACACGCTTTCTAGGGAGTCCTGGACACGTTCAGGACGATGAATCCCCCCAAAACAGCCAGGAAGAGCTCGTTGAGGACGTGCTGCTCTCAAAGGCACATTGTGAGCACGACGTTGTGCGGGCGCATCAGCGACTGTCACCGCGAGCTGCGGCGCTGCCGC
>VZSV01000243.1:622917-640846 GCA_013398735.1 Nothocercus julius | reverse complement strand
GGCCGCCCTTTCCCGGGGCGCGCGGTGCTGCCTCCCAGCGCCCCGCGCAAGGCCCGGCTCCCTCGCGCTGGGCCCTCCTGTGATGGCCGAAAGGCGGCGGTGCGGGGGGCAGCGCAGGCAGGGCCGCGCCCTCCTGCTCGGGGCTCCGGTCCGGGCGCGGCTTCGGGCAGACCCAAGCGGCTGTGCGGGCTTGGGGGCAGCAGCGTCGGGGTGGCAGCGCCTGCTGCCCGTCCTGGCAAGGAAGAGACATGAGACAGCAGAGACGGCCTGGAGGAAGGGCCGCGGCGCGAGGGACGGACAAGCAGCTGTTAAAGGCGGATGGGCAGCGGCACGCTCCATCCGTGCCCCTCCGACGGTCCAACCCGTCCTCTGGTCCGGCAGAGCAGCAGCCTCCCCGCCCCGTGTGACTTGGCCACTTGCCGCCATCCCCGCGCTGCGCCGCCCCCGGGGCGTTCGCACACTGGAGGTGCCCGGCCGGACACGGGACCGAGCTTGGTCTGAGCAGCTTCGCGGCCTGGAGCAGCAGCCAGCGGGCAGCAGTGACATCGCCCGCGGGCTGGACTCGCAGCGCTGCAGGATGCAGAGCCCAGGCGGAGCCCAGGCGCGTGCACAGGGAGCGCTGCAGGGGCAGCTCAGCTGCGCCTGCCTCGGGTCTCGTGAGGGACTTCGGGTGGCGACGGAACATCAGTACTAGAGCCAAAGGAAAATGGGGGATCAACCAATTCCCCTTGCAGGGATCTGCTGGTGCCCTTCAGAAGTGAAAGATCGCGAACCAGAGCAGGCTTGTTTGGGTGTCTCCCGGGTGCATGTGCAGCGTAACTGATAGAGGAGCCGTGCCCCAGTGCCAGGTACTTTTCCTTTCAGCACTCAAGGGCATTAGGAGGGAAAGTACCAAATCCTCTGATAACAGCCTGTGCCACCGGACAGGCCTGGATTTGCTTGCTGGATCAGTTCAAACGCGCACGGGTCCCTCTGAGGACAGAGTTCAGTACCTGAAGGTGTTAAACATCTGTGATGAAAACAGTCTGTGCTGCAACAGCAAGAGAGAGGGAAAAAAAGGAAACAAGAAATTAACACTATAATGATATCAAGATCTTCTGCTATTCAGATATCACTGAAAATAAAGAAGCAGCAATGCCTGAAGGGGAGTAATCCCATCACAAATGAAAGATCTTTCCTAATAGCTGGAGCCTAAGATCGTGAGTGGAATTTCTACCCGAAGCGGTGGTGGTAAGCGTTGTGCTCCGCGTGCTTCGCTCGGTGCAGAGGGTTTCAGCGAGGCAGGCGGTGGGACCGGGCACAGCAGCGTTCCGAGCCGGAGCCGCTGCGGAGAAGCCGGCAGTAGCCATGGCAACGTGGTCACTCCGAAGGGCTAATGCAGATTATTTCCAGGGCAGCGGCCCTGTGTGTGCTCGGCAAGCAGCGGTAATGTTTGCTCAAAGCAATTCCTCCATCCAGGAAAATCCTTGAGGCAGAAGCTGCCTCACGCTCTTTGTCTCCAGCTTTGCCTGTAAGTGTTTTGATTCCGACACGTTCTCGATTCCTTTGTGCCTTAAACTCCCTGTGAAAGCTCTGGGCCGCAAGGCGTTCGGCTCTTCGGCGCGTTAGAGACGCCGGCTCGGAAGGCGCCACGTGGCCCCGGCGTCCCTAGCGCCGGGGCGGCAGAGCCGGCAGCGCAAACCAAGCGGCTGCTGCGGGGTCTGCGTGGCTGGTGAAACCCGGACCCAAGCCCTGCCTGCCGTCCCCACCGGGGTCGGAGCTGCCCTGCCCTGCCCTGCCAAGCGGGGCGGCTCCCGAGCGGCTCCGGCCGCAAGGACCGCGCTCCGAGCGCCTGCCAGAGCGCAGCCCCTGCGGAGGAAGGCTGCGGCGTCAGGGCCAAAAGGAACCAGAGCCAGTGCGGTAGTCGCTGTCACCTGGACCTGCCGGTGCCAGCGCGGCCCGGGGGGAACCTGAGCTGAGCGGCGGCTGTCCTGGGAGCAGCGCTCGGCCCAGGCAGAGCAGGGGACCCACGGCAGGGCCACAGCCTCTTGGTGCCAGGGCTCTCCACAGCCCCGCAGGGGTGGCCTCGAGCCGGCACCTCGGCAGTGCCGGGAATCCTGCGCAAAGCACTCCGCTAAAGACTATACCAGCAGCCCTCCTGCAATAACAAACTTGCCATAAACAGCTTCCACCCTCTCTTCTCCAGTTATTCGTGTTCTGCCTTCACTAATGTCAACCGGCAAAAGGCCCCTTCTTCCTGGGAGCTCCTTGGGAAGGCTTCTTTGCCTCGCGTTTGGCTTCGAAGGACTTAGCGTGGGAGCCAGCATGGGGTTCTTGGCATAAAGCAGCCCAAATGTGATCTTTCTTCTTTGTGTTTCCAACAGCCCAACCAAAAGGAGAACAATATATTCAAAAATAGGAGAGTGGTATCTTTGAAAACATTAACATTCAGGGAAGAAAAGTACAACTATAAAAATGCAAGTCCACCTGAGTACTTTTCACTGGGATCATTTGCAGGTCTTTGTAGAGTAATGGTGGAATTTAGCATCACATTGGCCAATAAATCAAGCCACTACAAGTAAGGGAGAATTTTTACTTTGTATTAAAAACATGAGGCACTTTGGTAAACAACTTAGTAATTGCAATTCTTTCCAGCAGCCCTAAGTCTCCTGTAAAAGGCATTTGGGTCACAATCTATTCGAATTTGGCGTTACTATGCAAGGCCAATGTTGCACTGCATATTGCTTAAGCCCTTGTGAAATGTCTCTTGCTAACAGCTTCCTGTTAAAGATCTGTTACATCTTATTTCCTTAGGGAGATTAAAAGGCCACGCAATCAAAGGTAGACTTTTGTTCCTGTGCTGTGATCTGCAGCTTCAGTTTGTGCCTCGTAGCTTACCCTTCAGAGAAACGGAGGCAGCAGTGCCAATCCTGACTGCACTGAGCACAGAGGAGCTGGGTAAACAGCGAAAGGTGACTGAAGACAATTTTCCTTAGCATGGAAACGTTCTGCACCCTTCCTCGCCATCTGCACCCTTCCTCACTGGGTGGAATATTTAGAGCTGCCCTTAAAAAGAGAAGAGGGTCTCTTTTTCCAGGCCTTTCAGGAAGGATGCACCATCTGTGTAACACTGCTGTTTGCACATCAAGATGCAAGGTGTGCATCTGAGACACAAGTGGCACTTAACTCCTACCCACGGGGCCGGTCGGCATCCTTCCGCCACCCGCTTCCCCCACTGCTACGTGCCTAGGGCAAGAGCCGGGAGGGCAGAGAGAGGAGCTGTTTCCAGTTCCCCCTGCCGCCCTTTCTGCCGCGGCAGCACGTGGTTCCGAGCTCGCGGCGACCTGGCTGCTGGTGGCCCACGGCGCCCGCACTGAGCGCCGGGCTGCCGGATGCGCTGCTCCTGCCATCACAGCCGCTCGGGAGAGGGGCAGCCGTGCCGCTCCCCAGCGCCGCACGCGCCGTGTTCACCACGCTGTGGCCACCGCTGCGCTCGGGCTACCAGCTCCGGGACCTGCCGGCCGCGCAGCAGCGCTCTGGGTTTCGTCACGTCCTGCTCCCTCTTCACTGCGGCCGCCGCAGGGAAGGGCGCGGGGACCCGAGAGCCCTGCGAGCCGCACGCAGCCGCAGGGAGGCAGCCCAGGGGTGACAGGCACGGCGGCTCCCGGGGCACAGCGGCACCATCAGCCTCGGGCAGCCAAGGAGACACTCCCGGTCAGACCGCAGGGACATTCCCAGTGCCGTTCTGCTCTAAGCTGGTGCCCGCTCTGCGGGAATTCAGGACTGTGGGAGAAAACAGAACCGAAAGGCAGTACTCCTTTAAGAAACAATTTTAACATTCATAGATTCAGATGACCTCTGTGACAGTGCTTCTGATTATACATTTTGATTTACGCCATTGGCATGAGCTGAACTTTGCTGAAAATAAACTTGCCAAAAACTGTTTGTTTCTTTTTTAAAGAATATTAAAGCTTTGGGGTGGTTGGTGCTGAACCAGTTGTGGGTTAATACATACAATGTCAACATAGAAAACAAATCAAGAAATCCAATGTTTTTAATCACCCTCTGGATTTAAGTACGTTATTACAATTTAATTCCATTCTAAGGTGAAGGGGGAAAAGCAGCACAGGAATTCCTGCCACAGAAAGGCACAATTGCTATCTAAAATCTAATGCAATTAGTGGAGCAGGATTCAGCTACTGAAGGGAAAAAGAAGGCAAATCAAGAGTCAATTGAGTTGTGCAGAATTTAATATCTTGCTGTCATCTTTGTTCTTAGCGCCGAGTTGCTGTAGCAACAGACCAAAAAAAGAACTTGCACTAGAGGAGGAGCTCACTGCTCTTTTAACAACGTCTTTTTATCCTCCCTGAATTACTGTTTATGAACAATCAATCAGATCTAGCAGTATCAATGACTGCAGATACGAGGCCAGATCCCGTAGATATTAAGCCTATCATACAAAGAGCTGTATGTTTGCAGCTCCCATCTGCAGGTTATACGATAGCAATTTTCTTTTGTACAAGGAAGCCCATATTTGTCACATGAAAGATGCAGCTATTTCCTGATCCATTTATATCACGGCTGGCTCTACACCTTGCAGATTAGGACTGCTGGTGACTATGCATCCTATAAATAAAAAGCAGCTTTTCCTACCGCTTTCTCTGCAGCTGATGCAGACAGCAGAGCAGCTCAGGAAGAGAGGACATGGGAAAGCAGACAGCATTTCCTGGGCTCATTCCATAGAGCAAACCTTTCAAACCTGGAGTCCAACTGGTATCAAAGAAACGCTCTAACATGCCGTGTTTCTTCTTTCTTTTTTTTTTTGTTGATGCAACAGAATTCACCCCCCGGCCTACGTGACGCTGCACGTGTAATTTACAGGCTGCTCAGTGTCATGACGGGCGTTGCAGCGAGCGCTGCGCCGGCACCGAGGAGGACCCTGCACGCTGGGCCCGTGGAACCCACCAGGCCCCCCGCCCTGCCCGCGCCGGCCGAGCTTCCGCTCTGCCACGGAGCTCCGTGGAGACCCAGCCACCGTTCCCTGCGCCGCTCCCAGCTCCGGCTGCAGGTGCAGCGGCTCTTGCATTGCAGACAAGCTGCTGCCTGCAGTCGCGGGAGGCTGATGTGCCGGGGTGCAGGGGACAGGAGCCCCTCATGCCCTTGTTGGTGGCCGTGGCCCCCTCCTCATGGCCGGGCACCTCCCAGCAGGAGCAGGGGGAAAGGCTGGGAAAGGGCGGCCGCGCTGCCTGCCCAGCGCTCCTGGCGCTCCCACTGGACATCACTAAGAGCCGCAATAACGCGTGTGATTGGCACAGAGAAGGCACCGGCACGTGCAGGAGAGCGGCCACGCTCCCACCCACACACGGCCACCCACGTTCTCGGGATTTAGTGATTTCCACCCTGAACTCACTGTGCGGAACGGCCGAGGGCAGCGGCCACCCTGCGAGCGGCGCGGGAAGGGAAGCGGCTGTTCGTGGCAAAGCTTCACTCCGCACACTCACAATGAGCCCTCTGCGCTCCTTCCCCCTCTGCCAGGGCCCACGCTTGCCTGCACGGCAAAGCCAATCCTTGGGGCAAGCCATAAATATATCCTGCCTGCGCGTTTGCATTTTTGCATGATAAAGAGAGAAGAGCCGGGGAGCGTTTCCCGAGCACGGCACAGAGCTGCGAATGGCTTTGCGGTCCCTGCGCGCTCGCCCGGGCAGGACTTGCAGCTAGTAGCCACTGCGAGCCTCCCGCAGCAGGAAAGCCGCCACGAGGCAGCTCCGAGCACGTCCCGAGCGCAGCAGAGGCGGCCGCACGGCAGCTCCTTCCCCGCTGCCTCCGCGCTGCCCGAGCACCCGTTTCCTTGGAGGGAAGCGGTGATGGAGCCGGTGCTCTGACTACGCAGCGCAGAAACAAGGTGCAAGCGCTGAAACTCCCATGCGGGGCTGGCGCAGGAGTCCAGGGACGCACAAGCAGAACCAAGGCTGGGCCAGGCTCGTTTCTTGCCTTGGTCCAGGGCAGCCACCCACAGATCACTCCAAAAGCCAAACCTGTGCGAGTCCTGTCTGCTCCTCACCCAATCTCCCATTCCTGGGTGCGCAGCTGCAAAACTGGGTTGGAAAATCCCTGAGGAGCCATCGACAGCAGTCCTGGATAACAGCTCAGAGGGTCTGGATAGAAAGCCTGGCTCAAAGAGCACATGGAGGCTGGAGATCAGCTCAGGCACATGTCGAGGAAGGCCCCGAGAATCTGCGATGCTCCTGGTGCCCCAGTGAACCCTGACGTCCTGGACCCGGCTGCAGGAAAGCCAGGCTGCCCTCCAGCTGGCGCGAGGTGCCGCAGCAGCTCCCGACGCGGCTCCCCAGTGCTAGGTCCCAACCTGGGCTATCGGCACCGCTGCTGTGGCCCTCGAGCAAAGCTGCGCAGACCCTGCGGGCTGATACAGCACGTGGCTTTTGTCACCTGTCATGACAAATCTGCTGCTCTGGGGCTAGCACAGCCAACCCTCCTCTCAGACAGCACAGGTTGACGTCCTCTGCACAACCCGCCCACCGGCTCTGCAAGACGGCGATCCCAGAGCAGTGCGGCCTGAAACCGACAGGGTCCCTCTGGGGAAGGCACCTCCGCACACAGGGGCTTCACTGCAGCGGCACAAACCAAAGCCCCGCAGAGGAGCCGAGGCAACAGAGATGCTTTGCTATTGCACGCTGCGTCCCCTGCCAGCCCCGGGGCAGAGCTCCCGCTGTGGCTGCTATGGCGCCGGGCAGGCCTTGCCCCCACGGCGGAGGAAGCAGCAGCGCTTTACAGCAGTCCCGCAATGTGCTGCGGCACCTCTGTGCCAGCCTGACCGCGCAGGTAGCGCAGCAAGGCCCGCGCGCTGCTTTACTGCCTCCTTGCTAAGGCCCCGACGGCTCCCCCGGGATGCAGCCTGTGCACAGCACACCTGGCCTCACTCCTCTCACTCTTGTGTCCCCCTTCCACCTTGCCCGCGGCCCTTGGTTAACGCCGGCACATTGCAGTGGCTGGCAGGGCTGTGCAGCAAACTCAGGGGACACGCAGGGGACACGCTGCCGAGAGGCCGGGGAGGCTTTGACAGCACTGCGCTACCAGCGGCACAAGCGGTCGCATTCAGCAGGCGCCCGGCTGCAGCCCTGTGCGAGGCCGGGATGAGGCGGTGTCTTTGCTGGAGACACAGCAGCGGCTGCGATGGCACCAGGGAGCTCCGAGCTCCTGCTGACGCGGCAGCTCGGAGACGGGGCGCGCGAGCACGGGGCACGTGCCCCACACCAAGCGCGGCACACGCCAGAGCTGCTACTCAAACGCACGGAGATTCACAGACGCCCACACGAACAGGGACTCCAACACTCAAGCAGGAAAAGAGAAAGGGGACAAAAGACATTTTGTCACAAAGCTGTGAGCTGGACACAGTAGGAGAAAAGCTACCAGTTACAAAATACTAGAAAAAATCCACAATCACTGGGGAGTTACTACAACACTGGGGAGTGTTTTTCAGTCCCGAGTTCCAGAAGAGGACAGTTGTATCTGGCTTCAGCAGCTCCTCTCCTTTCTGCCAGGCTAAGGAAAACAGTGCGGGAGACACAGTCACCGTCACGACAGCTGCTCTATCCCGTTTCCTTCCGCCCTGGCACCCTTCCCGTGTCCCCTTCCACTCCCGCTCCAGGTCCTGCTCAGCACTGTTCCGCGGCCAGTGCTGGCATCCCGCCCTGGCAGGGCAGAGGGGAGCGGAGCTGCCTCGAGGCTCCACACTGCAGGCCGGGCAGGATGCGCTGCGGAGCCGGAACCGCAGGCAGGCAGTGCCGCACACGGGAACACCGCGCCACAGGATCCGGGAACACCGCACTGCAGGATCCGGGAACACTGCACCGCAGGATCCAGGAACACCGCACCACAGGATCTGGGAACACCGCACTGCAGGATGCAGGAACACCGCGCTGCAGGATCCAGGAACACCGTGCCACAGGATCCAGGAACACCGCGCTACAGGATCTGGGAACACCACACCGCAGGACCCGGGAACACCACACCGCAGGATGTGGGAACACCACACCGCAGGATCCAGGAACACTGCGCCACAGGACCCGGGAACACCGCGCCACAGGACCTGGGAACACAGTACCACAGGATCCGGGAACACCGCGCCGCAGGATCCCGGCTTTGTGTGCTGCTCCCAGGACCACCGTGCCGCAGGATCCGGGAACACCGCACCGCAGGATCCCGGCTTCATGCACTGCTCCCGGGCACACCGCGCCGCAGGGCCCCGTTTCGTGCTGTGAACCCGAGCCAGGCGGTGCAGGAAGGGCGCGTGCAGCCGTGGCCGGTCGGCTGCAAGGTTTGCAGCGCCCCAGAGAGCACCACGGCACCTCTGCTCCAAGGCGCGCTGCGCCAGACGAGGCACCGCTGATCCATCAGGGAACTGCCAGACTTAACTCGAGCTGAACTTCCAGGTGAGGAATCATTGCTGATCCTTATTCCCCCAGCTGTCACTTCTCACCCAAAACTGCTCCAGTTCCCAGGTGCCCCAGTTAAAAAGAACCAGGCCAACAGAAATAGCGGCTGACACCCCAGGAGCGCTACGAAGCAAGCGCAGGGCAGAATCCCTCCGCAAGGAAGGCCGCAAAGCCAGCAAGACTCCCACCTGCGGAAAACCCAGCTCCCATCCACATGCCACCAACTAACTTCTAACGGAAGCAGATCTTTTTCCTTCAGCGACATCTCTCCGTACATCAAGTTAAGAAATCCTTACAAGAACTACACTTTATTTCATTCAATGGCCGATATGAGTTATTCATAAACTCTCTGATATGTTATTATTTTTTGCGTACAGGCAGGCGGGACGTCTCGCTGCAGAGCCGCACGGTCGCGGGACGTCCTGGGGCGACCGCAGGACTCGGCGCGCGGCCCCTTCCGTCGCACAGGACCACACAGCGCGAGCGGCAGCTGGAGACGGGAAGGGGCGTCCCCGGCGCGCGTGCGGGGTGCAGCTCAGACAGGCTCTTGGGAGGCATCGCTACTTGCCACTGCTAGTGGTGATTCTTCCCTGAGCTTATCACGTTACAATCACTACAAGAAATTTTCTCACCGTGAACCGGTTCAGCATTTGCTGTTAAGACACAGATCTCTGCTACCATCTGCCCTTCTGCCATCTAAAATCCCAAACTGCCTTACAAATATTAATGAGCTCTACCAGGATCATAGACAGGCGGCAGTGACAACAGAACAGCGACAATCAGACTAATGGGATGATATATAATGCATGAGCTGCAAGGGCGATCCTTCCGTATCAGCAGTTTGGGGAAGGAAAGACACAGCGATCACAGACAGAGGGATGTGGCCCCTTCATCGGCATCTCACCAGTTCTGCCAAAACCCAAAGGCATTACTTAGAAGTTTTAGGGCTACTGAGGCAAAAAGCAAAAGCTATAGAAACACACAGGTGTAACGCTGTGGGGTGATCACTGTCCCAAACAAAATCATCTAGATATGAATCGACCAACAAGCTGCGTCTGCAGGAAATTGAGGTCATTACTCCGAAAGGGTAGCTGACGGTAGGAAACGGGTTTGAAGATCTAGCACGTTACCCGAAAGGGTAACTGTGGCGGTAGGAAATGGGTTTGATGATCAGGCGTGTTTCGTACCTCCCGAGCCCGCAGGTCCGGCTCCCCGGCAGCGCTGCCGGGTGCTGAGCGGAGGGAGGGCAGTGCCGACCGCCGCGATCGCAGCCCTGCACAGAGGCTCCGGCGGCGCCTCCGAGGGGAGAGCCGGGCGCGCCGCTGGCGCCCGCCTGGAGGACCCGCGTGGACAGTCCTGGATGACAACAAACCTGGAATTACTGGGAAGGCTGCAAGTATTTCATACGAGCCAGACTGGATGAAGAAAGTGTGCTCCTCACAGCCATGTAGTCATGGATATAGAACAAACAAATTGCTAAACTGGAGAAACATAGCAAGAGAATTTAAATCTGGAGTCGCCTCTAGAAACCACTCCCTGTGCAGTTACATAACCTTCCAGCTCTGCTTTAAAATACCTCCACAATTTAACGCTACATAGCTGGGGCTCAAGTGAAAACCAGATTCCCTGCAGCTATTTCACCAAGTAGGTCTAAGAGCACCGAAGTCAGGAGGATCTGCCCTTCACCCTTCAGCAGGCAGTGCTGTAGAACCTGCTGTGCAATCCGTCAGCTATCTCCTCACAAGAAACATTCACACACCTGTTCCCAGCACCGTGGTACAGGAATGACTATGTGTAACCAGGACATGCAAAGAGTTTGATTCCAGCCTAAGAAAGCAGGTGAATGTGTGAAGGCTCCATTCAGCGTCCATTCGGCCCGTGCCCCGGGCGAGCCCCAGGGCCGGCCCTATGCGGCCGCCGTGCGGGCTATGCACGAGCCCACAGCCACACACGTGCTCACAGGCTCCGTCCTCACCGCCAGCTGCGGGACAGAGGTTCAGGGAAGGGCAGAGAGAGACCAGGAGAAAAACACGGGGATTTTGTCCCCAGTAGCAAATGAAGAAGATAAAAATATACAAAATAAACATTCCAGAGACAACAGATGGGCAGAATGGAAGCTCATGACATTAGCAAAAAATAATCATAATTAAAAAAAAAATACTGGCAAATTCCAACAGACATTTAATATGTTTTTTCCATCTGCTTACTGTGCAATCGGACCAGGAAAAGTATTGTCAAAGAACACCAGAGAAGACAAAATCCTAGGAAATCTCAAAATTACTTAGATAAAAAGAGCAGAAACGGATACTAAAATTTTTAGCAGAGCTATTAAATGCCATGTTCATGGCTTAAATCGATCAGTGACAATGGGGACACTTCATAGCCTGGTACCGAACCTCCAGTTCCAATGCCGAGGAGAGCACAATGGTGACTTGGAGCCCCGGGAAGGTCAGGAAAGACCAGGGCATTTCAGTGAGGAAGCACCGGCCTGCACTGGAACATGGGTGGCCTCGGATTTCGGCTAGGCTGGAGGAAGGCAACAGGCCCAGCTAACCCACCATGGGTATAAACTATTAGAGCAAAAAAAAGGCCTTTGCTGTATGTTCAGGGAACTAGGATGGTTTCTTCTTCGGTTTCCATTTCTGCTCTAAAAATACACAATATCCTTCCCTGGGGGAGCCTGGCAGTTCAAGTCCACTGCCTCAGAAACCCCCAGAAAAAGCAGACAGATCTTTAATCTGTTGAAAAAACCCCTCTCAGTGCTCCTGCTTCTCCAGAGGGCGCTTGGGCAGAGCGGTGGGCACAAGGACGCGGACCCGTGCGGGGTGCACCGTACGGACCTCCTTGCAGGCCCCGCGGCGCTCCTGACCCACCGCCTCGATGACCGGGGAAACCACCGCTTCAACCAGCCAAAGCACCAGAGCTGCACAAATCCACAGAAGATGTAGCAGCAAAGCTGGCGGAGTTATGCAGCTCTGGGGATACAAGTGCAGCAGAATGTCTCTTATTAGAGGACAGGAGTTTGGAACAATGAAGTTTAAAACACAAAGTTTCCCTGGGCTTCGCTCCCCCCTCCCCCTGCCACAGCTCTGATTAGATCTGATTAGAGAAACCGACAGTTTTTTGTTTTTTTTTCAAGCTTTGCCTTACAAAAGGATGAAACAGATTTCAGGCTCAGAAATGCACATCTCATACGACAGCGTGTTCGCCGACACCGCCGGTAGCTACACTGAACAGCATCGACTGGCACACGAGCAAAGCTCCGTTTTCCATTCCCATCATTGCTGTCTCCTTTCAGCGCAGTAACTTTCCTCAAGTAGCACGGAGAGGAAAGATGTGCTTCTTTTAAGCAGTCCGCAGGCCCATGCTGCTGGGCCGACTCGGAGGCTCTGCTCCTGTGTGTGGTCTCCCTGGCCGAGCGCACTATTGGAAACACATGAGCGCAGCCCGCTTGGTTTAAATGCTGACTGGAGCTGAAGCACATGAAAGCCCTGAGCCACAGGAAGGATCCGAAAAGCAGTTCTGACTCAGGCCCCTCAGCAGGAGGCAGCTTTTCATGGCACAGACGGACTCCCGCACAAGAAGAGGAAAATCCACTCGCTGACCATGGCCGCACTCGGCTCCGGCAGAGGCAGCGCAGCGAGCGGCGGGGAAGGGTCCCGCCCGAGCTCCGCTTCCTGAGCCTCCACGTCAGCGTGACGGGGTGCCGGAGCAGAACCTGCATTCCCGCTCAACTGGCAGTCCAATGCAGATGACCACTGTGCCTCCTGTGCAGAGGTGGGACCTCGTCCTCCTCTGAAAACCTCTTTGGGTTTGGAAGAGTCTGAACCTGTGAGATTCATATGCTGCACAGAGCTCTCCCACAGAGCGAGGGGTTGGCTGGGGCTCCTTCCCCCTTCCTTGTGAGGTGGAGGGCTGGCTCTGCCACAGCTCCATTTGGTTCTGTTCAGGAAAACGCGAAGTGCCGCCGCCCCCGGCCCGGATGGTCGGAGTCTCGCACGCGGCCAGCGCCGCCTCGGCCTCGAGAGGCGCCCGCGCGGCCCACGCCTGCGCAGGAGGTGAGCCCTCCTTAACAGCACGTACTCACCGCCTCTACTGAAGGAATCACATTCACACGGAGTGTTTAATAAATTTTGACCGCTGCTGCTAACACTGCAGCTGGCATACGCTGCAACTCCACTTGCAGAAACTCGCTGGGCTCACAGAGACATTTCTGCCAGGTTTGTAAACCTGCTGTGTGGGGAAGGGTCCGACAACGCAACTCAAGTGGGAGCCTCTTCTACGAGGAGCTACCAGATGCTGCTTTGCCTTCTCCATTTAAAGCTCCCCAGGAGACATTCACTGTCAATGAGGAGCATTTTACACTGGGTCCAGCAGGGCCCAGGCAGGGCCACCGCAGTAAGCAGCGATCTCCGCTCCGCAGCGGAGGCACCAGGGGCTGCGCTATGATCGTGTGCGCAGAGACTCCCACTCGGCGTCCTCACACCCAGGGAAGACACCCCAGCTGCTGCCCAGCGAGCGCAGCTGCACTAGCAGATGGGCTGAGCGCTGCAGGGACCTGCCTCAGGTTCTGATAACTGCCTCTGGGGTCTGGAAGAGTGTTTCCTAGTGTTCCTCCCATGCGGGATTATAGAGCTGGCACCAGATCTGGTACGCAAGAATGTCAGTGAAACACAACATGATAGACAGACAATGTGACAGAACTCAGCAAGGGCCTATTCATATACACAGTCCATGCGAAAATCCAGATGAGAGTGACAAGGCCATAGGCAGCTTCCTCAGAACTGTCACATGTGGAAATGCAAAGTTCATGTTTAGATTTCCCGAGATTTAACATTAAGGTTCATAATGAATGCTTACAACATCTGAAAAATCTTTGTCCCTGTGTGTATTTACATACATATGTATGTATACACACACACACACACACTATGAATATTACCATGCTGGCCTAGCACCAAAGAGCTCTTTGATGAGGCTGTAAAACATAGGTGGGGACAGAAGTTTCACCTTTCAAAAAAATCCTCAAGTGTTATGCTTATCTGTCATCGAGTTATAAAATTCTGCATTCAGTTTCAAGGCCATTGGCAAGAGCAGCAATCCACAATAGGAGCCTGAAAGAGCTCCCTCTGCTCTACCATCATCCTGTGCACAGAGAGAAGCCAGAGCAAAAAGAAGAGCCAGTGCTGACTTACGAAAACAGGAGACTGATACGATTGGCAAAGATCATAAATTTTTTTTCTGCTCTGGACTATCACAATATCTAAAATAGCTTTCATCAATTCTTCTAATTTTAAACTAATATCAAAAAAAGTCAAACTTGATAAAATCCTTATTTTTTGCCAGTCAACGATGAAAATGTTATCACAGGGAGATTGCAGAAGGAATAAAGATGTGGGGATCTGAAGAGGCTCAAGCAAGGGAACTGGGAAAGTCACCGCTCCAGGGCCTTGTCCCTCATGTGTTGTCCGATGCTCGGCACGTCGCCAGCCAGCCAAGCCCCTGGTCAAGGCCTGGGAGCAACCTGATTCATCACCAGGCAGACGCTGGCCAGGCAGCCTCCACCAAGGGACCTAGCACAGTCCAAAGGCTTCGGCTGGGTCTGCTTGAAACATTTTAGCTGTTAACCTCCCAAACTATGCTAAATGTAGACCAAATGTGGTATCCAAACAATACTGGACAGAAAAGCAGATAAATCCAAATCCCAAGTCCTGTTTTCCATTGGTTGAGCTCAACGTTTTCCATCTGCAAAAGCAACTCAGTACCTCACGCCCTTTTGACAGTCAAAGTCACTACATATTTCCAAGCTATGATTAGTCTGATAGGAATTCATTCTGGAGGCTTGGTGAGAAGCTCCGCTCAGACTGCTGAGCGGGTCTCCAAACGAGTGCTTGATTTCACTGCAGAGCTCTTTACTGCTAGGAAATCAGTGCAGTCTTACAAACACAGATGAGAAGATGATAAGGGATGGGAGAAAATCAATTTCTGGCTTATAACACCAATAAATCAATACTATAATGACAATAAAGGCAAATTTTGATTTAGCTGTTAGCATGTTATACAGGAACTTATAAGTAACCTTAGCTTTCGGCTTCCTTTCACACACTCTTCTTGTTCAGAAAAACAGACCATACCTCATGAAGAAGAGCAGAGAAATTGCAGCTTTACTCGAGGGGAGGATGGTTTGTGAGTTTTTTTGCTGTTGCCCCCTCTTCTGCCTAGTAATGAAGATAATATCACTGCCTAGTTCATCTTCCCCTAGGCGCTTGACGTGCTTTACAATCTTTCAGCAACCCTCACGTGTGTTCTTGTTGAATGCCTCATTCCCCCTTGGCAAACACAAGGGAAGGCAGTGACTCCCTGCGGGTCTCCGGCTGTCGTGCGCGGTGCACGCGTGGCGTGGTGCACGCTGCTCCTACGCGCGGCGGCACGGCAACACGCACAAGCGAGCAGGACTGTCTGCTGACTGTCCTTCAAGAGGCCCCGCAGACACCTGTCCAGCCGCCTGCCAGCTTGCTGTTGTGCCCCAGTCTGCGTTATCTCTGCCAGACCTTCTCACTGTGCAGAACGTCCCCTTCTGCACTCCCTGACACATGCGCGGCCAGCTCTGTTCCTCACTGCGGGTCTTATCAATACCACTGCTGTAGCTGTTGTTGCAGAGAACGTCTCTGTTCCAAATAAACAGGTCCATGAAAACTGTGGACAGCCATGGCCAAACATGCTGCCAGGCTCTTTCGCCAAGGAGAGGGTGGGAAGGACTGGCAGGTTGGAGGAACAATAAGGAACTAGAGCTCGGGAACATCCATAAGGTCCTTACTCCAAAATAGCTCTAGCAGTCTTCCCAAGCACTAGAAATATTTGTGGACGTGAAACAACACTAGAGCTAAACCTCACGTTCAAACTTGTAATTCGATCAACTGCAGGAGCCGGAAGAAAGGAATCTCTCTGGCACGTGTCAGAGTGAAGACAAACACCCTGACATCAGATGTTCCTCCACATAAAAGCTCTCACTTACCCAGACTGATAACCCAAGCCAGTATCAAGGTCTCTGGTGCCTAGTGACTTTTCTGGCTAGGACACTCTCTTTTTTATGTATCATTACTCACCTAGAGACAACTTGGACTCTGTCCAGCAAGATATGGGAAAGAATTGGGCTCTAACACTCTGCAAAGTAACAGATGTGCACTTTATTTAACAGACCTATAAAATCCTGGATCCTGGTTCAAATTATTGATAAAAAAAAAGGTGAGAATTACTAATCACTGGAGTAACTTAATGAGCACATGAAGGATTCTTTACCAGTTAATGGCTTTATATAAAGGTTGTTTTTTCAAAGCTATGCTATAGGCGAACAGAAGTTACAGGCTGGATGCAAGAGTTACCGAGTGAAGCTTCTCCCAGAAGTGAAGCTTCTGACCAGAAATCACTATAATGGCCCTTCCTTAAAAGTGAAGTTCAGAGAATTTTACAATTTTTAACAAAGTATAGCAAACCCACACAGCTGTCAAATATCAACATCTCATCTCAACAGTGAAGGAATTGCAATGACTTTTGATAAAAATATCCCCTGCAGTTCTCACTTGCAGTGTTACTAGGGCTCCCAGTAAAAAGATGCAGTCCAGTGATCTATTTTATGAGGATACAAACTGGAAGAACTTAGTCTCTCACAACTGTACTGTGAATTCTACTCCCAGCATCAGACTGATCAAGTCAAAACCTACTTTCCAGCTCGCTACAAGAGCCCCAATTAGGCAGTTTGACAAGGAGCATGCTGTGCCAATTCCTGACATCAGCAACAGGCCAACGTAGGTGTTGTTTTGAAACAATGAAAAGCCCAGCTTACGCCACTTATTAAATAGCTTCAAGCTGTTAAAACATAAATATTTTTTAAAAATCCTCCTGGAGCCAGGAAACAGCCCTTTTGAGACATCACATATGGCTTCATAAGAACAAATTTGAAGCCACAGGCAACCTACTCTTCATATTTCTGAAAATTAGTCCTCTGAGACCAGTGCTTACAAGTCCTCAGAGAAGCATTTGGTAGCTCTGGAAATTAAACTCACCTTCCCCAAGTACTTCTAAATCCTTGTGCTTGTTGAGCACTGTGTCCATAAACCAACACACAGAGCAGCTTAGATCCTTGCTGAGGTGACAGGTTTATGGCGCATGTAAGCTGCATTACAGTAGGCAGAAAGGAAGGATTGCTGGGAACCAGAATACAGTCAATACCTGACATGCTTTTAGGGAGAGACATCTACAAAATTACATCTGAAACCAGTTGGATCAAACCCAACCTCACTTCTGAGACTGCCTCTACAACTGATGCTACTTTGCTTTCCATTCCAGACAGAACAAGCCACTCTTAGCTCTTCCAGGCGAGGAAGGTCAGGTAAGCTCCAGGGTGTACGGTTTCCATGAAGACGGTAGCACCTCCTGAGGCCTCCCACCGCTGCAACGGCTCCCTGACGACCCTGCACAGCCCTCTGCTGTGCAGAGGACGTCAGTCCTCAGCTGTGTTTCGCATAAGGCTCTGCAAGAGCACGAGCTCACTGCAACGCTCTTGAGTCCCGTTCAAGGGAGGTGCCACAGCTCACACACAGGTGCCTTCATAGTGCAGGGGGCCATGAAAAGCTCAAGGGATTCCAGAAAGCCGCCTCTGATCCCAAGCCAACAACAGGAAAGGCACAGAAGAGAGGTATGGCCTTAAAGTGATTAAAAACACTTCTGAGATTTTTCATTTGCAATCCCTCTCCTGGCCTCTACCATGTAAGAAAATATGGTTTTCATCCAGAAAAATGGCTTTCCTCCTACCCCACTGACTGGGACACACAGCCCTACTCTGTCAGATTTATAGGTAGAGCTAGAATCCAGATCGATTTTACCTCAAGGGCCTTAGCTATTAGACCACACAGTCAATTTTCATGGCCAAGGAATATTTGAATCAAGTGAAATAACTTTAATATAAGAGATTTAGAACCCGCGCACACATGCTGAGAAGATTAAGGCATCCTGATGTAAGATTTCTTCTCTAAGGCATGTGGAAGAAGAGCTTTGACAGACCCTGTCCCTCACCACAAACAAGTGCCACTGGCTTGTCAAGACACAAAAGAGCACATCATGCTAACCACGAAGGGCCTGGACACCTTTCTTTTGAGAAGGGTTGAGGTGGAGGGGAGATACGCTTTGATTTAAGCAAGAGATTGGTATCTTTGAATCAGTCTCCATGGACAAGCTGGAGAAAGAGAATGCCTTGTCTGAGAATCCTCCGAGGCCTTGGGCGTAACTCATGGTTAGCCTCGGGAATTCAGCAACTGTGTTCACGTCTGCTGAGGGAGATTTAGATGGCTCTGGATTGTGGGTGATTACAAGACTCAGCAAAACTTTTCAGGCATTGGAGGTAACTAGCGACTGGATATGGACAAAAAGAGCAAAAATCTACATAAGCTTTCCTTAAGGTTTTCTTTTCTCTTTTCTTTT
Organism: Nothocercus julius; assembly: GCA_013398735.1. NCBI lineage: Eukaryota > Metazoa > Chordata > Aves > Tinamiformes > Tinamidae > Nothocercus > Nothocercus julius. Next base: position 622,937 of record VZSV01000243.1, on the reverse strand, counting down.
CTTTTCTTTTCTTTTCTTTT
>VZSV01000243.1:587111-607686 GCA_013398735.1 Nothocercus julius | reverse complement strand
CGCCAACTCGCGCGAGCTCTCCAGGGTGACGTTCAACAACCGCAGCCCGCGCTCCGTGCTGCCCGTGTGGCTGGACTTCGAGGGCCGCCCGCGCTACTACCCCGTGCTGCAGCCGCGCACGGGCCGCGTCATGCACAGCTACCGCGGTGGGTGCGGGGGAGCGCAGCGGGAGCCGCGGGGGAGCGCAGCGGGGGGAGCGCAGCGGGAGCCGCGGGCGGCAGCGCGGGCGCTCACGGCTCTCCCGCGCAGGTCACCTGTGGCTGTTCCGGGACGCGGGCACCAACGACGGGCTGCTCGTGAACCAGCAGGAGCTCTTCATCGCCACCCCCGACGTGAGCAAGGCCGACATCACGCTGCCAGGTGAGGCCCCAGCACGGGCGCGTGGCCGCCCTGGCCTCCCTCGCGCGAGTCCGGTGCTGAGCAAAACAACACGTGAAGCACCAGCAGATCGGGGGTGTTTGCAGAACTGCGTCACTGCTTTCTTTTGGAAAGATAAGTCTTTAATGTCTAACGGGTTTTGGTAGATATCAGTGCAGTGAGCAGAACTTTCTCCCCCGGTAACCCTAGTGCAATGCGAGTAGCTCTGCTACGCTTTGTTTTCTCTATTCATGTACTGGAAAAAGTAACCTCTGGGGCACAGGGTGCTTCAGGCACCAGTGAAAAGCCCAGTGCCCATCTCAGGGGCCGTTTTGTTCTGTTTTGTTTCACCTCAGTGTTCACGCTGAAAGAGAGATGTCTCCAGGTTGTTCGCAGTCTGGTCAAACCGGTGGACTACAGGAAACTGGACATTGTCCGATCACTGTATGAAGAGCTGGAAGATCATCCTGACATTAAGAAGGATCTTCTGCGGCTTTCTCTGGAGAGGAGTGAAACTCTAAAGAATGGAGCCTCAGAATAAAACTAACGTTATTCATTCCAGGCTCTCTCAATGGCAAACTGCTGAGTTTAAGCAGAGGTAACACCCTGAAACAGGCCAGGAGCTGAGGCCTGTGTTTCATGTTCTGAGACATATGTTCACTCAGGTAAGGTGCACAAAACTCCTTCTGATGGTGGGTCAGACTCAGAAGTCCAAACACTGTGTAAACCTACCAGGCTTCTGATGGTTCAGTTCTGCTCTTAGTTGTGCATATCACAGCCCTGCGGCTCTAGAGGCCTCGCGGGTGTGGAACTCGGAGGAGAATTTTACCTTGCTCTCTTTCAGAACACGTCACATCAGTTTAAGATAGGGTCATCTATATAGAGAACATGCATACAGATCAACTTTCTCTGTTTTAGAAAGTAAATTACACAAAGGATTAATTCATTCTAGACGCTAACAATTATAAGGGACAGGATAACAGCAGTTTGGGTCAAATGATTTTGGTAGAATTACACTTTATCCCACTTAGGCAAAATTTGGCTATGATTCAGAAGCGCAATGGATGTATGCGGGGGCTTGCATGACCTTCTGAGGGCCTGACCCAGAACTTTATGTTTTTGGAAAGATGAAAAAGCTTGGGGTTTTCAGCCTTTGCATTTATAAACCCATGTTCTAGTAACGCTTTGAGGTTGAGGGACCATACTTTTAATGCCTTATTTGCCCTTCGTTACCAGATTCCTCTCTGGTTTATCTCAGGTGATTCAGCCTGTTCAGCCACATTGGCTGTATCCCGGGCCAGGGGCTCCTCTCGTCTTCGCTCCCGCAGCCTCCCGTAGAGCTGCACGAGCAGCGAGCGCAGCAGGTAGGTGCTCTGAGCCCTGTCTCTCCGCCTGCAGCTGGGCAGTGTCCAGCGTTCGGGTCCGAACGGGAGCCTTTCCCCGGGAGCAGGAGCCACGTAGGCTGCTAGTGTCCCCCAAGGGACAGACCAGAGCCTCTATCGGCTCATTGAGCCTGTTGCCAGATCCAGCTCCAGATGCATCTACGCTTTATTTCAGGCAGGCCAAGTCAGCAAGGCAAAAGGTTCGTTGACTACATCCCACTCCCCTCGTTCCGAATGAGCATATGTACTTGTGTGCATGTACATACACGTGCAATTGAAAGCAGCGTTGTTTTTAGCAGATATATGAACTGTGCACCATGCAAAAGATGTAGTGCTGTGCCATGTTAAAAGCAGATTGATGCAAGATTATAGCAGGTTATTTGTGGCATACGTTTTTTTCCAGTTACATGTAGGCACTCTGAGAACACAGCTGTGAAACTCAATGACTGACAATATCAACCAGTTCTGTTACATATGACTTGTCTCCACTTCTTGTACATTTGTTTTTCTTAACAGAAAATGTATGAACTGATCTTTGTCATAAAATGTAAATCTGCACCAACTTTCTGACTCTCTTTCGTAATTCTGTCACAGTACTTGTAACCGTATGCATGTTTTGCTGGAGTCCCCTTAGAAGTGATTTTAGTCATTTAGCATCTTGTAGCTGCGGGATGGCACGCGGTTCACACTGAACTGCTGCCCCGGTTCAGGTGGCGCCTGTGCCGAAATGCAGCTGCACGAGGCTTTCGGCAGCTCTCACCGCTTGCAGATGAGCCCCAGCGAGGAGCAGGTGGTGCCGGAGGCGGGAGCAGAGGTGGAAGCCGCGCAGCAAGTCGCAGAGCTGGGCTGGCAGTGCGTGGGCTGCCCTGTCCTCGGGGCACCCCTGGGGCTGAGGGGCGCGTCCCCCCGTGTCCCTGTGGCGCTGAGCTTGCGGTCAGCGCTTCACATCTGCCATCCGTACGCAGAACCGGCCTGCCGGACTCCGGTAGCTGTTAACCTGGCAACTACTTGGTCTTATGTTTTAACACACCCATACGTATCATTATGTTTCTTACGATTTCATAAGAGACAAGAGAAACAAGATTTCATAAGCAATCTTAGTAGCTCATTAGAACTACTTTAACTTCATTAGTTGGTGACTTCGTCCATCATAGAGCACAGAGGTCAGCACAACTTGAGAACAATGTTGACCACCCCAGTGCACGAGATTCCTTGCATTTCTGGATGCTAGAGAGCAGAGAAGGCACCGATGTGCCTGCGACCCGCTGGAAACAAACGCGCCAGCTGCCTCCTGCTCTCGTTACTCGCAGCAGATCCTACTTTTGCTCAACTTCAGGATACATCTACAGCCATCTGAGGCAACCCTGGCACATAGCCTAAGAGCTGCTCCTGCTGGGCAGGGACCAGTGCTGGGTGCCACATGGCAATTTGCTGTGGTTCCGCCCAGATTCTGAGGGAAGTTTTCGGTGCACTCTGTGGGAAATCGACTTGTGAACGGATAGATTTTGGGGTAGAAGTACATGAAGGACCCACCAGTCCCCGAGGCACTGAAGAGGGCACACACAAGGCAGGGAGGGCATGGAGTCCAGGTTGTTCGCATGGATTAAACTGAACAGTGACCGAGTAAAACGCAGAAGCGATGTCAGGGTAGAAGCCGTTGCTCAACTATTTGCTGCAAGCTGCAGTAGCACACCCACACGATCTCTTTACCTTGTTTTCCCCCCAGTTCATGTTTCAGAAGTGAAACAAATTTAATTCTTTGGAAGACTGTGTTCATTTCCACTGAATCCCAAACAGAAGGCAGCATTTCTTTGAATCATAGAGGTATGTGAGTCCCAAGAGGGGAATTCAAAAAACTACTTCATTTCCACTGTTGGCTGTTGCGTCGTTGGGCACTGTAGCATCTAATTTCTATCAGGCAAAGTCCTTACTTGAATCCACTTTAAGAGCTTTGTGCCTTTCACACTGCACACCTTTGTCTTCTTTTTGTGCAGCCAGTATGAGGAGAATATATTTTCATATTTTTCTACGTATTTTGTAGAATAACAGGTTTTCTGGTGAATAATTTATATATATTTATAGTGAGAGACAATTCGTGTCTGGAATTTGTATTTCCTGTGGACGAGATAACAAAGAAAATTCAATTTCCATTTTGCAGAAGGAAGTCCTACAGGGAGGAGAGACTGAACACACCCCAAGTCCAGCGTGGAGCCCGAGCTGCAGCTGTCCTTTCCTCCCCCAGCTGCTCTCTGTTCTAGCAATGTGGATACATTTTCTCATTACACCAATTCTGTAAGAATTTAGCTCTTTAGCTTTTACCTGTTTGTCCATCCGAAGAGACAATCCTGATGTTGGCAAACCATGGATTGTCCCCCCGGAGACGCACACTAGGTTTAAGGAGAGCAGCTTTCCCTGCCAGCTGCCCAGCAAGCACCAACACGTCTCGCGCGCAGCGGGCTGGGTTTTGTCGCGGCACCCCCGGGAGTCGCGCCTGGCCTCGCGCCCCAGCCAGGCGCTCTCGCAGCTCTGGCTGGTTCTCCTGCTGTTTCAGCCGGGACAGCTGAGCCTGTTAAACATCACCACCCTTTACGTGAGGCAAAGTCAAAGCGGGCAGCGCTCACGAGACCCAGCCACGGACTAGTTCAGTGAGCCCTAACACCAGCTCTGTGTTTTGTTACTTAGGAGCATCCTGGTGTAGAAACAATTTGATTACACACTGTCACTGAAATAGCAGTGATCATAATATTTCTCATACCATTTGTTTTCCATTCCTCTGCTAAACACTTGGCCTGGTATTTACTCCACGTGAAGGACACTGACAGGCAAGGAAGTAACTCATAGGAGAGGCGGTTCCATCAGGAGAGTTGCCTTTCACAGCGGGTCCGTAAAGGCTAACGTGGGAAGTTGGGGCTTTTAATCAACCCCTATTGATAAAGCCTGATTTAAAAAAGACTTTACATGAAGTTTTGAAAAGATGGCAAACTTACAGAGACATGATCAACATGTACAGGAAAGAATTTTTTTCTTCTCTTTTCAAAAGCTGCTTTATATTAGAGTCAAAAAGACTAGAGAAAACCCCATCAAGCTCTAACATATGAATATCTGAAAAGGGAGCCTGCCATCTATGTTATTCAGACAGATTAGATTCAACCAATTCAGCCAAAGAGTGGAAATGGTGCCCCAGCTGCATGCACTACCGTAAAAACGCGCTCAACTTCCAGCCCGGGCCTCAGCCGAGTGCGGCGGCCGGGGACGCTCCGGCCGCGTACGCAGAGCGGGAAGGCAGGGAAACACCAAACGGGGCGGCAAACGGCTCTGTCTCCGGCCGGGGCCCTGGCTGGGGGGCGGGGGGTCCCCAGCACGAGCGTATAGCACAGCTCTCGTTTCGGCGTGAAAAGGTAATTTTCAGTTCCCCATAAAACCCTCTATTGCGTAACATGGTGAGGGCCCAGCTGAAGTCCTGCTCACAGTTAGAGGCGTTTTTAGGCAATAGCAGACAAACTATTTACTTTTTTCTCTCTTTTTCTCATGAGGCAGAGAGTCTACAAGGACCCAAGGGGAAGAGTATGTTATTTCCAGCCTTTGTCCATCTTTTTGCAACACTGATTTCTTTCTCATTTCATGTGAGTTTAGGAGCCCTGCTCATTTCTCAGTGGGAGGGAATTTTGTTATGTGGGAGAGGAAAGTGAACAGGGAAAAGAGATCAAAATAAAACAGTTTTAACTATTATTATTGTAAAACTTTTGTCATGAATCATTTAAATAACTACAGTTTGGACCTTTTATATATTTTGCTGTTGCCTTTTAACCTTGCACCTATATTATTATTAATATTAAACTTTTCAGCTTTTACTTGCCACAATGGAGCAAGAAGTTGTAACTTTAGTGGCACCTGAAGGATTCCTGACCTTGGCGGAGAGAATGTGCAGCTGAGGAGCAGAGAAGCCTTGCCAAGCTTGAAGTTCTGACGCTGGAAGGACAGGAGTCAGCTACGGGACAAACCACGGGCAAGCCACAGGGGAGCGTAAGGGAAGAGCCGCCCGCATCCCCCGTGTCGCCTCGGGGGCTCCTCCGTGCCCAGCGCGACCCTTCGCGAGCCGCTTCCAGAGGGAAGCGCCGCGCTCCGGGCGGGACAGGGCGGAGCGGAGTGTGGCGGAGCGGGACGGGACGGGACAGGGCTGGGGTGAACAGGGCGGAGCGGAGCGGGACGGGACAGGGCTGGGGTGAACAGGGCGGAGCGGAGCGGGACGGGACAGGGCTGAACAGGGCGGAGCGGGCTGAGGCGGAGGGGACGGGGCGGAGCGGCCGCCCCTTCCCCTTCCCGTTCCCGTTCCCGTGCCGTGCCGTGCCGTGGCGCGGCGGCCCCGCGCGGAGCGGATCGGCGCGGAGCGGAGGCGATGAGCGTGCGGCGCGCCCCGCCGCCCTCCGCGTCGCCGTCCCCGTACCTGCACAGCCTGCCCGCCTGGGTGCTCGAGGACCTGTGCCACAAGATGGACTGCCTCAGCGACCCCGACTGGATGCGCTTCGGTGAGGCCGCCCCCAGGACACGGACTGGGCCCCGGCCCCGGCTCCAGCTCCTTCGCCCCGGCCCTGGTCCCCGGCTCCCCTGGCCCGTCGACCGCGGCGCCCCCGCTCCCGGCACTCGCGGCCTCTGCCGTGGCCTCCATCGCGGCCTCCGCCGCGGCCTCCGTCGCTGCTTCCCTGCCGCGTCCTCCGATGCGGTGCCCCAGTGTCCGCTCTGTAACAAAATTCATTGCGCTCACAACGCGCGGAGCGGTAGAACGCATCTCTCGCTCTCGGCAGCTGAACCTTCTCCGTGTCCGTGCAGCTGATTTACTGCGCCCCGCTTTTACGGCACGCAGAGAAGCACTGCGTGCATCGCGCGTGAGCTCTCGCCACCAAACTTTAACCTGAGATGTGCTTTCCTCCACCAGCCTCCTATGTGATCACGGACCAGACAGAGCTGCGGAAGATCAAGTGCCTGGAGCGCACGGGGCTCAGCGTGACGCGGGAGCTGCTCTGGTGGTGGGGTGTGCGCCTGGCCACGGTGCAGCAGCTGCTGGAGCTGCTGCAGGCGCTGCAGCTTTACCGCGCTGCGCAGGTCATCCTGGACTGTGAGTACCCTGCCCGGCTCCGCACCGCAGCCGCTGCTTCTCTGCCCCGCTTCTTGTGCCCTCTGGGCCTCTCCTGCCTGCTCCTAGTCCTTCCATAGCTTCAACGCCCTCCGTCTTCTCCAGCCCCTCAGTGTCATTCCTCCCGCCTGTCCCCACTTTGCTCCGTTTCACACACACCTTTCCTGAGGCAGGAGGAGCAGAGCTTGAACACGCTGTGCCTTGTTAATGTGAACTGCTGCCTTATAACAATAACAAGGCTTTTTACAAATAACTGTACTTTGCATTTTTATGTATCCTAAGCCCTGCTGCGTTTACAGCTGTCCACTTCTGTGAGCCAGATCGTACCTGGAGCCAGTTGTGCCACTAGACGTGTTGGCCCCTGAGGAACGCGCTCAGCCTTTCCCTGCCGAGCTGCCCTGAGCAGCCGGCAATGGGTTGCAAACCCCTTTTCACATCTCTTTCCACCCAAAACGCATTTGTTCAGAAAACAGCTGTTTGCCTGAATTTCACCTCTTGTCCCCAAAAAATTAATAGAAAGGAAAACAGATTTTTGTTATGTGGCCAGAAATGCTTAGAGAAATGCTGAGACTTTTCCAGGCACACATGGGAAAGGGCCGAGGCTTTCGCAGGATGGGAAACATGCCGCAGCCCCTTCTGCTTTTCGTGTGCCAGGAGTGTGGCCAGGCTTGCGGGCGGCTGTTCGTGGCGACGTCACCGGCCCCTTGCAACACTGAGAGAGTCACGAGGAAACTGTTTCCCATGGAAATTCCAGCAGCTCGGCACTGCCTTCTGGCTCATGCAGCCCTTTAAATGGCACTGCTCATTCTCTCGTACTGTCTGTACTTAGCACAGTATATTCCTACCCTTACAGAGAGTTTCTATGTGCTGCAATGGTACCCAGAACCACGTACCGCTCCTCCAGCTCGGAGCAGTTGCTGCAGTCGCCTTTCCCTTTCAGGAAGTGCTCGGGGCCATCCCTGCTTCCTGCTGGCAGGCTCAGCCTGCTCCTCGGGCAGCTCTCGCATTGCTCTAATCCTGCTTCACGCCTTGCCTTTAATCAGAAAAACAAACAGCTGCATTTCCCTTCCGAGAAATGTGAATGTGAAACTGAAAAAGTACCGAGAGCCTTTTGAGAGCTACATAAAAACGGCTTTTTTTTTTTTTTTTGATGTGTGTAATTCATGGAAAAGCCTGGATTTGTCCAGGTAGGCACAGTGGCTTCTTTCCTGGGTGCGTTAGTTTTGCATTTTTGAAAGCACTGTGTTCCAAAAGATGTTGGAAACGTGGCTTGTAGTAACTAATGAAATGCTGCTGCATTTACCCCAAGGTAGTAAATGCCTTTCCTTTAGTAGACCTTTAAAACAAGGCCGTGAGTAGGTTTCAAACTGAGATTAGTGCAGTGGTGGCTCATGTTGCAGCTTCAAGGGAAGCTTTATTTATTTAATTTCAGCTAGCTGCTGCCTGCAAAGCATGACACTGCCAGGTTCAAGCTGCTGTACGGCAGGTGCAGGACAGGCACTGCAGGGAACCCTGTGAGCACCAGCCTTGCCCCCCTGTGCGAAGGCCACGGGTGACACGGGATTAGATCGTAACGGGTAGGACTGTAAAGCCCAGCTTAGAGCCCCTGGGCACACTGCTTACCGGAGGAGCACGTGAGACCGACCTCCCGTGTTACGCGCGTGTACAGCGTCCAGCCCCACACCACGAGCAGCTGCCAGCAGCGTCTCCTCAAAACATACAAAACGGCACAAAAATAGTCCCTGACCCAGGTGTCAGGGTGGCTGGGCTGCTCTGAGCAGCCCGTGGCCCCGATGGCTCTTGCTCCACGTGTGCTGCAGGCAGCCTCGGCTGCGCGAGGACATGACCCTGCGGTAGCTGCGCGTCCTCGCGCCCCTCTGAGTCACGCGCTGCCGCAGTGCTGGCAGCTTTCTCAGAAATACTGCTGGGGCTCTTTGCTAGACACCAGCAGCAGGGATTCCCCCAGGTGAAAACAGCAGCAAATCGCTGGCCGCAGGAGCGCACTCTGGTCTCTGCAGAAAAGCTTGGTCTCTGCAAAAGCAGGCTGGCTAATGCAAGTGAATGGTCTTTGCAGTGACTTCTGCTGGGAGAGATCAGCCTGCAGCACAGTAAATTGTAAGAAATCACAGTCACAGAAGGACCTGCTCAATTCAGCTCCATTTTCTAGAACTCCTTGAGCACCTCACTGTGCTTGGTGATAAGGAGCGATGCTTTCTAGCAGGCTGCCTCTAGGTTTAAACAAATCTTCTCAGTCTTTACTGCTGTTTTCAGCACTGACCGTGCAGACTCAGCTGCTGTTTCCCAAGCAGATGTCATGGAGTGGACGCACTGCGTGCTCTGCTGCCTCTTTGTAAGAACAAGTGGTCCCGGCTCTGACAGTCTTTACATCTCTGTAAATCTGCTCTGTCTGATTTTTTTGTGGACTCATTCGTACATAGAACAATTCTGCAGCTTGTGTGGTGACCTGTTTGCTGATGTGCAGGAAGTTGCAAAATTCATGAAAAGCCCTGAACAGATGGGTGGAAAGAAAGGAAATGAATCTCATTTCAGGCGCTTCTAGGTTAAAGTGCTAGGAAAAAAAAACAGCATCAACAAACAGCAGAACAGTTGGTTTTGCCTGAAGGCCCATAGTCAGTTGATAACTAAAACTAACTAAACTAACTGGCAAAAAATCCATAAAGTTCGAGATTTCATAGAATTCTGGCACAGCACCAAAGAAACGTAACTGATTTTTTTGAGTTTTAATTAAAAGACCTGGTTTCATTCAAACCTGCATTCATGGGTGACATTGAAGAAAGTGTATACAAACCCCAGACAAAATTCAAAGCAAAAAAGGTTAACCGAGATGAATGCACCCACATCTACCATCAGACACCCCTACACTTCAAGGACTAGTCCTCTGAAACTCTCCTACCTTCTCTTAAATTTCAGTTCTGCTGAAGTTAACAAGCTGATTTGTTACAAGGAGCCTTATTACAAATGAAATATGCTCCTTCCCGATTTTCCTTGTCTCAGTTGCCACCAGAGCTCTGTCTGTACAAAGGAGAACACAAAGCTGTTACTGAGAGCTAACAAAAACCTCAGTTACAAATATCTTCACGGGGGGGATTTCAGCTTCTCCTCAGGAGACTTTTGACAGCTCCATATGTCAGAATGTCTTGGATTTTTTCTTTTTTAACTTTATATTTTCCCCATCCTAACTGTAGCCCAGTCTAATGCTATTGACTTCCTCTCTGCTGCACCTCTTCGTCAGGCCCCTGTATGCCGTGAGCATCTCTGCTTTCCTCTTAAGCAGGCTTCTTGGTTGCTTTTTTTCAGGTCTAATTCTGAGCTACAATGAATCAATAGATTGGCCTTTATTTTTTCCTTATATATCCCTATACACTCTTTAGCTGTGGCTGTTGTTGTGTTCTTGTCTCCAGTTTGTTTCTTTCAGTTATTAAGTGAAAATATGTTTCTTTATTGAAACTAGTTCTATATAGGAAAGTGTGTTCTGGGAATGAGCAGAGTCAGGACACTAAAAGCACTCAAAATAACCACAAAGTGTTCAGCTGATTAAAACCAATTCTTTTTCTCAGTTCCCTGACAATTAAAAAAGAGTGAGAGGCCTTTTCTAGGCTGAGATACTTGTGGTTTGAGATGATCAGCAACAAGCTGTTACACGGAAAATGAGAAAATAAATAATAATTATTTTTTGTTATAAGACACTATATATCTTTTGCATAGTCATGACTGATATTTGTTTCAAACTACAACTTCATTATTTTTTCACAATATATCATATTTAATATCATGCATCCAAAGTGATTCTAAATATTAATATGAAAATATGAATATTAAAATTAAAATTGAATTTATTTGAATATGGATAATATTCAAATAAACAATAAGTATTAACACATTTGTAGTGCTCATTTAAATTTACAGCTTATTTTCTCTGTGCAGATGACTCAAACCAGACTCTGTTTTTCATGGTAATCTTAATCTTTCTGTTTTTCTCTTTTGCAGGGAAATCAGCCTGTAATCAGCCTGAAAAAAAAGCACCAGTAGAGCTGCCTAATGAGGAGAATATATCTTTAACTCCCCCAGAAAACAGAAATAAGGCGAGCGATAGCGAGCTGGGGCTGCTGCCGCCGCCGCACTCCTCGCCAGCAGCAGGCCGTAAGCAGGGGGTGTTCGTGCGGGTGCGGGTGGCAGGGCGGCCCCCGCGCCGTGCAGCGAGCGTCGCAGCGTCTCACGCTGGGCGGCTGCTCCACATTACACCCCTAGCAGATCTGAGAAAATAACCCAGACCTCATAGTCAGCCGGGCTGCGATATCACCCTAACCAACGTGCATTTTCACTGCTGTTTCAGACGCTGTTTCTGCAGGGGTGTTGTGTTCGCTCCCTTCGCCGCCTGCTCCCCCAGGAGACCTCCTGCTGTCCTTACAGTCGAATCCTCCTGTCTCATCAAGTGTGAAGGTAAATCCCCTTTGCACTGATGGATTACAGCCATGTAAACTGTATTTCTGCCAGATTGCATTTCTTCAGTTAAAGATTATGTGTAGATTTCCATCTACTCAAATAAAAGAGAGGTCTGCTGAAAATGCAGCCTGATTACAATGAATTTAGGTTCAATATAATACTAATACTTTAAAATGTAAACCTATGGTTTACATCAATTTTCTTGCCAGTGAGGGACAAAATTAACTATACAGCATATTGCAAAGCTTAGTGTGGAGAATACACCCACAAATAGCCATTAATTCTCAAATACAGATTTTGTAGGGAACTTAACATTTCTCATGTGATGACAAGGCAAAATGAAAGCACAGACTTGTCAGAATGACTTACATTTTTACTTAAAATGTGTCAGGTTAGTGTCACACTTACAGATACATGGTAGTATCACCATTTACATTGGAAGGGTGGAAGGGATGTCTCGGGGTCTCCAGCTCAACCTCCTCAAACCTCGTGCAGCTGAATGCAGAAAATCTCCAAGACGGAGGTTCCACCCCCTCTCTGCCTGGGCTTGACCGTCTTTCGTGAAAGGTTTTTCAGGTGTTCTTGGTGATTTCCCCAATAGCCTCCTCCTCTCCCTTCCAACAGCTCTCTTGCTTCTGAGCTATCCTGGCTAGATCTGTCCTGCTGGTTCTCAGAGCATGTGCCTATTTCAATCCTATTTAACTCTGTGTTGGCATGTGTTATTTTCTTTGTTTGGTTTCTAAGATTATTTTAAGCCTCCTAACTCTTCTAAAATAACATGGTACAAGAGTACCAGGCAGAAGAGAAGACTGTTACCAAGAATACAGTAGTTGGGGTTTCTGGACAGGGAGTTCTTGTTTTGTTGTCTCATGCCTGGAGCACATCCAAGTTGTGGACGCTGCATGGTTATTTTTTGGCAATTGGGGATCTGTAACATCAAATGGCATCGGGACTTGCCATACTGGCAGCAATGAATTATTCTGCAAGCAGTGCCACGGACTTCAGAAGTAGATGAGATACTGCACGAGGGTCGCTCCCTTCTGGGGCAGTTGTCACTTATCGTATGCCCCAGAGATACGAACTGTGCTCCTGTAACTCACACTAACCTCACTTCAAATAAATACACGGACTTTTAAGCAAAACCAAGTCTGTTTTCTGGGGAAAATGGTAATGCAGATTGGTAACTATGTTCCAGTCTCTTCTATTATGCAAAAGGTTTACTTCAAAGAGATCAAGTCAAGCATTACAAAACAAAAGGGAAATATAAGGAGCGATTGCACACTACATTTCACAATTTCTTTCAACAATCACTGCACTCACTTCTTACATCATGGAAAAGACAATAGGATGTTTGAAAGGGAAGAAAAGGCATATGAATTTTCATGAAATAAACCTGTTTTTTTCTTCAAATGTGTAGCCCTGCAGCTCTGCCACTCCTCAGCAGGAGACAAGGACTGATCTCCCAAGCGGGAGTCTTCTGTGGACACAGAGAGAAGTTGCTGATGCCACAGACGGTTTTAGTGACGCAAGCAGGATTTGCGAAGGTGTTTTTGCAGATGTCTACAAAGGTCAGAGGCACAACAGAGTCTACATCATCAAAAGACTCAAGGAGGTGAGTACTCCCGCTTTTCCTTCTTTCTCGAGGGGAGTATTTTATTGGCACCTCTTGAACATTATCAAGTGTCATTTAATATTATGTGGGCTGGGGACCTGAGCTGCTACACAAGACAAAAAGACAAAAGGGAAACGATGAGTAATAAGAAACCTAAATTCCAGACAGGCATGGGAAATATCTTACTCACACAAGTAGTTGTGATAACTTTACCTGTGGGAGTAGCCCAAGCGAAATAGCTGCATTGACAATTGGATCAGAGGTGCCTTTATACTGGTGTTTAATTTTCAGTTAATTAGTGCCTGTAACACAGTATTATCATTAATGATACTTTCCTATTTTCTAAAGTGGTTTGTCATCTAGCTTTGCATAAAAGCAGTGCCTTAATAATTACTCTTGATGTTCTATTGCATATTTTTGTTTTTCAGATGGAATGTATGAGCCCAAACTCAACTCAAAGATTCTTTCACACAGAAGTACAGATTTGCTTTCGGTGAGTGGGTGACTTCTATGCGTACGCTGTCCCCTCCTACGTGCGGCGCATGGCTGGTGCGTTCAGCCCACGTCATGGCCCAGGCGGTGCCTGTCCCGGGGCCGGTGGGTGTGCACTGCCACTGCAGGGCCCTGCGCTGCTCGGCTCCTCCTCGGCAAGCGCAGCCGCTCTGCCCGTCCTGGCGAGGAGGACGGAGGCTGCTTGCACAGCCCTGTGGCCCTGTGTGCGCAGAGCGGGGCAGAGCTGTGAGCCTCCCTCTCCTCTGCAACCAGCTTAGCTTCGTGCAGGCCTCATTAGCACCTTTCTGGGCCTCCAGCTGTAGGACACAGCTTGATTTCCCGTTGCCTTCTGCGCTGCTCTCCTTTCATTTGCAAAATATTGTTGATCTGTGTTTGCAGGTGTTGCCATGTTAACATTTTGCAACTACTGGGCTTCTCGGTAGAAACTGGATTACACTGCCTGATATATCCATACCTGCCTAATGGATCACTACAAAACAAACTTCATTGTCAAGTATGTCATTAATAGGGGTTCATTATCTGCCCTGTAAGCACACCGCGTGAAAAGCAATTATATCTCCTTGAATTCTGAGAAACAGTACAAGAAGGTGCCTAGATACGTTTACTGTATCAGAAAGCTTGCAACTCTTTTTAAGTTTTTCTGCTGCAAAGCAGATTGGGACAGGAAGAAGTTTCTGCTTTGCAGCCAGGTAGCCCACACTGCAAAATGTTTCTGTCATACTGTAATATTTTACTGGATTTGGGAATGTTAATGTAGAACACATTGTCATATCTAGTTGTGTCACAAGCCTCCAATGACAGCACAGGTGGTGAAGTTTTACAGAGGCTCAAGAGAGAGCAGTTTCTGAAAACCTCACACCTATTCAAAGAGCAAAGGAAATCATATGAACCATCAGGAGAGCAAAACAAGTATCAAACACAGTATTATCTCTCAATAATGGCCAATTCTGGATGCTCTGGAGAGGCATGATCTCTGCTATGTCTTTACCTCACTATATCCTATGCCAGGCAAAATGTTTAATACATGAGAAGAGGTTCCCTCCTGGGCCTTGAATTCATCAGCTTCCTGCTGTGGACCAAACTCTTGATTTTTGGAGTATCGCTAGTGATTGCAGTGTGGATAAAACTAAGCCTTTGGCTTGCAAGATACTAATGCCTTATAATTTTTATTCTGTTAAAATAAAAATACCAATCTTCCTTCTTACTTTCTGTCAGGATGATTCTGCTTCACTGCCCTGGGAGAGGCGCATTAACATTTCCACGGGACTAATCCGAGCTGTACAGTATCTGCATAATTTTGGAATTCTTCACGGTAATATCAAAAGGTGAGGAGTTTGGCACCTCCTTGTTCTCCTGTTCATTCCAGGATTACTTTAATATGAATGACTGAAGGCTTATATAATTTTGAAATCACAAATTTGCAGTGTCCTTCTGCTTTTAGTTATCTCTTGTTCTAAAGGGCATTTACCTTCCATATGTTTCATTCACCTCTCTTTCTGGCATAATAGAAGTATATTTTTGCAGTAATATTTGGAGTGCTTTCTCTTCCCCCTCTCCCTTTGTCCCCATTCTTTATTCTATCCTTCTTACATATCAGGCCAAATACTGGAAGTCGTGTCCTTCAAGGTCTGGCTTGAACTGTAAAAATGTAATTCTTTACCTCAAGTTAAAGTAATACCCAACCAGTAATGATATTTGCCTTTCATTATCATAGCTCAAATGTCTTGTTGGATGAAAACTTCACACCAAAGCTTGGACATTCAGGTCTGCGATGGTGCTCTGCTGATAAGAAATCAGAGTGTGCCATGATGAAAACTAAAGTCCTACAAACTTCTCTTACTTATTTGCCAGAAGATTTTATCAGGCATGGGCAGTTAACGGAAAAAGTTGATATATTTAGCTGTGGTGTGGTAAGTTACCATTCTTCCACGTTCTGTTCCGTTGTATGATGCTGATAGGCAGGAAAAAATATACATGAACATCCTCTCCATATACATATTTTGCCTGCAAAGTTACATCATAATTTCTGATTGTATAATGTGATAAAACTTCCGTGTTCATGTTCATGCTGCAGTAGTTAAATATTCCTTTAGTTACAAAACTCATTTGAAAAGAAAACATAATTTAAATTGTTTTATCTGTCTATTTCTAGGTCTTAGCAGAGATATTGACAGGAATTAAGGCACTAGATGAAGGAAGACACCCTATTTATTTGGTAAGAAAAGTAGAAATGAGCACTAACTTGAGTGAATGGGGTTGTTGTCTTAAATTGAATTTACATTTTACATAAATACAGATTTTTTTTTTTTAGTTGCAGTCTGCTTGTAGGTCCTAAAGAAGTGATGTTTAGAAGCTATTGATATTTTAGTTCCACTAACATCAGTAGTCTTCCAGCCCTAAAATAGGAGCAGAATGTACATTTCCATTTCACATATCAAACTCATCAATGCTGGCCCTAATTATATAGGAGATGCTCCAAAATCACTGGTGTTTAAATACATGCTTCTTTAAGGGGGAAAAAAAAAATAGCTTTGTGTTGAAACTCTATTGCATATTTTTTGCATGTTATGAGCCAGAGTGAATGGGGAAACCTGGGTAGGAGATAACTGTAGTTATCTCATTATGATGTTTATCAGATATTTATGCATCACACCAGTGACTGGAATTTCTATCCTGACCTATTGATCTAAGCTGTAATTAGAATTACGGTTTCACAAACAGCCAGAAGCGGCCAGACTCAGTGACTGCCAATGACACCATCCCAGTGAAAGCAGACTGCACTGCGGGAGCTGCTCCTGCTTTGCTGCCTCGTTGAAGCCTTGAGGGGCAAGGGCAGTGTTCTCCCTTACTACTTCCAAACACATAAGCTGTGCTCAGAAGGATTCAGAAAATAAAGGATATGAGGTTTCTCATTTTTTAACAGGTGTTTGAGAAATCCTGTGCAAGACTACCGTTACATACAGCGTTGATTATTTCATCTTTCTTTAAATGGTCAAATCATGGGCATAAGCATACTAGGCCTGCCTCAAGCAGCTGGATCTGCTCTGGGGAATTCGACGTTAGACACATGCAGAGGAAATCTCTGGCCTTTTTTCCCTCTCTGACGGAAAGCTCCTTGAACTAAGGGACACTTATAAAGATTTTAAGTCTGTAAATCTGCCGCTAAGGAGCAGTGCAGGAAATATATAGGGAGACTCTCATCTTTTCACTGTTACTAACAGAAATAAATGTCTATGTTAATTTTATCTTCACTAATGTCTCTCTTTCCCTTAAACAGAAAGATATGATTGCTGATGAAATTCAAATAGTGAAAGAAAACTCATGCTCCAAGGTCAAAAATTTTGAAAAGCTAGCTGCCAAGAAAATATGCTGCAAATATCTAGACAGGAAAGCAGGGCACTTGCTGGAAGAGACTGCTGTTGATTTTGCACTGGCCATCTGCTTTTGTCTGAGAAAAAAGAATTCTAACATAGCAGAGGTAAGTATTTTAAATGCAGGAGGAGAAGTTTAGTCTCCTTAACACGGAGATACGAAGCTACAGCATTCACGCCTTAACTATTTTATGTTTTAATGTGTATAAGCGGGGATCCAGGGATTGTTCCTTATTCATAGATTACTTTGTTAAAAACAGGTGCTTGAAATTATGCAAATGGCTGAAAATAAGTTAAGAAAGCATAATCTTCATGGAGACAGCACTTCTGGATTTTCCATGAACACTCCCGAAGAAACAGATGATGAGACAATTAGCCTCAACGTGGTTGGTTCTTCTTCCCGGGAGAATAAAGAGGACAACACACAGACGAAGCCTGGGACAGGTGCCGATCCATGCGCACCTTTAACTGCAGTTGTGTCACCCGACATTTACTGTGGCCAAATGACAAGGGTCCCTTGTGAATCAGATGAATCAAGCAGCTTCATATGGAATTCTGCAGAAGGGTCTCCAGATGAACTACCTAGCAGCAGTTATTACAATTCAGAAAATACCACAACCTCCGAGTATGGAAAAAAGGAGGAAGGGCTTATGAATGGACTCCAGGACAGAAACGCAGCATCCATAGAAAGTGATGAGAACTTGGAAACGCTGTCTACTGCACAGAGCACCTTTCAACAAGGAAGTGCAGCCCTTGGTGCTTCATGTTCCTCACAAGGTAAATCTTAATAATTCTGAAGGTGGACACAGAACATTTGGGCGTACCATCTTCAGGGTGCTATGGCAAAACTGCTCATGCTCCTGTTCTGATAAGCACAATCTTTGTAAAAGGGCTCTAATATTATGGTAAAGTTCTTCTTTCTATATAGAAAAAGATTTCACTAAACCTTATATTCTTGATTTGATATTATCAATAAACCTACAAAATATTCTCTGGTTTTCTATCATATATATATTTTTTTCATAAACCAGATTTTTTACAATTTTAAATTATTATCTGTTCCTCAAACAAAGATGGAGGTTTTCTCAATATTTCTTTGTTTGTTTTTCAGCATTAGCTGGAGAGACATCTTGGAAAATAAAGATAAATGATCAAAAAAAGAAGCTCATGGAAAACATTTTACTATATGAAGAAGACAAATTAAGCAGTTCTGAACTTTTTGAATCTTAGATTGGATGGATTTATTAACAGTGGTCAGCTCAGAAGAAGAAATAAAGACTGTCTCCTCATTAGAAAGATGGTAAAAATATACCTTTTGTGTATGGTTAAGTAGCAGATTTTGACTAGAAACATTAACTCTGTCTGAAGAAAACAAAAGTAATCACATTTGAGGTGAATCAGAATATATCTGCTCTAAGCAAACAAAACAAAATGCAACAAATCTGCATTATCAAAATGCAACTCTATAAACATAAACACCTTTCTTCTCATCTGCAACTTAAACAAAATACTACAAATACCAACAACTACCAACACCATAATAATATTCAAGGTTCTTTTGCAATGCATTTGAGAAAGCATCTGCACGTAATCTGCCTCTTATTTAAAATCACAGTCCCAGAAGTTATAGAGCAAGCAGTGATCAGCAGCTATCTAGCAATACTCTTTATTGCTGTTGTGTTGTATACACAATCTCTAAAGTGACTGGAGGTTGTTTCAATTTCCAAAAGAAATAGTTTGCATATTCTTATTCCACATACATGGAAAACACTCCCTATCGGGGAGAAAGTACTTTTATGCAAGTTCTCAGATGAATTCCATTTGACTCTTTTCGATGTGAATTGCACTGAAAATTTTTGTAAGTGAATCATTTAAGCAATGTTAGTCTGCTCGATGTCCTCCTTTATTATCTCTATTTATATGATGCTGTCTTAATTCTAACTTAAGTTTCACTGTCAACAGCTTTAAAAAATTGTTTAGTACTTTGTAAGGATATTTTTGGAAGTTAATTTCTGTGTACTTTACATGCTATTAAGGTCTCTTGCTTCTCATGGTAACTATTATATACTTTGGATCAGGAACAAGATTTTAATTTAAAAAATACTTATTTTTTCATGGGTCATTTGAAATTTGATTTGTTCAATTTCTTTTGGCAATAGATAAATGAATCAGTGAAAGATAAGCTAGTAAATGGATCTGTTTGTGAAGCCCCACTCACTGAGCACTCCTCGAGAAGGAGTTTTTGTGTGTCTTGTGGCTTACCAGCAAGAGGAGTAGCCCTAGGGTCACCTCCATGATCACTCTGAAAAGAAAAAAAAATAGTCTTGTGTGCTGTCCTATTTATTATCAAGTGAAAAATCCTCAAAGAAAGTGAGAGTAACTTTTATTCTTATGATTATTTATTATTTGTTTTATTGTTTGCATTTTCCACTCTTGTATGGTCAAAGGAAATACAGGTTTATGATGAGCAAAAAAAAAAAAAAAGTAGCTCAGCACAACAATGAAGGTGACTACTGTCTCGGTAGCACGGGTAATGAGACCCAATGTATGGAAATGGACAAAATTCCTACCGAAGCTCATGGAATATTTGAAGAGGCATACAAATTTATATGTAATTCTTCTCACTGAGATTGTGCAGTGGTACAACTTTCCAAGCTTTACATTAGGATTGCTGAGTATGGCTCCATAGCTTCTATATTTTTGTAGTACCTATTTTATTGGGGATACTATTATGCACATATAAGAGTATTTTAACTTAAGATCTGAGTATTATAATCATCTACACATTTATCATGTATTTTTTACACTAAAAACTAATAGAATTGCTTAAATATAAGTGCCTTGCATACTGTTGATCTGTTGATATATTTTCCAGTGGCAGATAGTTTTATTTTATTCGATTCAAAAAATTAAAAAAATAGTACTGACATAAAGAGCATTAAGAGTATATTCAGATTACCAAAAGAAAAAAGCTGTTTTTTATGATTTCATTGAGACACCTTATAGCGCTGAAAACGTAATATTCATTGGTTTTGATGTTTATGTTTTGAGGGATGTATGTAGACAAAACTACAGAGGCAAATTAAAAAAAAAAAAGACTTTTTTCTTTCCAAAACAATAATTTAGACACAGTTCTGATTCACAAAAAAAAAAAAGCTTTTGTTCTCATTCCAGCACAAAATAAAAATGCTGAAGCTGCAATTGATTTTCTTTGACTATTTACATGCTAACTTTAAGATATTCCAAAGGAAAATATATGTATTTTTAGGTTACATAAGATACTATATATGAAATACAACAACGGTCTCCAATGATGGTGCACTGGGACCCAACTGTTGGCTCTCCAGGGCAACACTCATCTTGGCAGATTTATAATCCTTTTTTTTTTTTTGCGAATAAAATACTGAAAAAGATGTTTCTGTTCCATTTTCGCTTGATTTGTGTCACGGCACGACATGTCTCACCTGGCCTATTTTGGTGTCATGTTCTTAAGGAAGCCGTTCCCAGGAGCTCTTTCTCAAAAATGAAGGAAATCGCTACTCAGATGCTCTTTTAGCACGAACACTGGGGCAAGGGCACAGTATATTGAACAAAATACGTTAAAAACATATATATTTAAAGGAGTTCTCGCCCCACGCCTCCTCCTGCCCGCGGGCTCTCCCCGCCTGCAGGCCACCCCCTCAGGCGATGGCGGCGGCTGCTGCGCGCTCCGCCGGCCCCCTGCGCGCGGCCCTGCCGCCGGCGC
>VZSV01000243.1:554604-574859 GCA_013398735.1 Nothocercus julius | reverse complement strand
CGGGGGCCTCGCGCCGCACTGGGGTCGCCCCGCGCCGGCGGGTCCAGGCGTGTCCTGGAGGCGGCTCCTCCCGCGCCGGCGGTGCGGGCCCCGCTCTGGGGTCCCCCCTGTGCCGGGGTGCGCTCTGCACGGGGGGGCTCCCTCTGCTTCGCGGTGCCCCCTGCTCTGCGCGAGCCCGGCCCCAGGGCTGTACAAGCGACTCACAGCAACGAGGGCGGCTGTAACTGCCTCTTGGTTGGCAAGCGAGGAATAGCACAGCAAGCGGTGGGGTAGTTTGGTTTGTTTTCCCCTCAAATGTGGAGGGTCGGTGCATTAAGGAGGCGGGGGGCAGCGTGGCCGTGTCGCGCGCAGGGTGGGCTCTGCAGACACTGCCCGCGTGCGGCGCTGAGAGGAGCTGGGTGCGCTCACTGCGCTTGGTTGGGCCGGTACCAACAGAAGAGGGACGGGGCTGGAGTCAGTGTTGACTTTGATGTTAAAGGTGCTTATAAAAAAAATGTCAAAACTAACCGACATGAAAGCTTTGCCCCCGAGCCAGTGCTTTTCACCACGTCAGCCTGAAGGTAACAGTTGTGGCAGACTTGCTGTCCCTAAACAGGGGGTCCCTTCTGCAAAGGCTGCTGTTTTTCTGGTGCTAAATACACACTTCTTAAGGAAGTCGATGCTGGAGCAGTTGCACTAACAGCTTGTTCAAGAAACTGCAGGTAACATGACTCGCAGGACGTGCCCAGCATGGCATTCATACAGGGCTGTTTCAAAGAGTTTTCTCCTCACCCCGATCAGGTGTGGGCCTGTTGTGCTGCACAGCCAGGCATGTTGCAGTTGTGGGACGGGTTTCGTGTCTTCTCTCCCCTAAACAGAAGTGGGTGCTGGTGTAGGGGCTGCCGTGGGCAGGGTGCAGCAGGTAGCGAGTTGACAGCAGGATGATTCGCCTGGCAGGTTCCGCCCCATCCCTGGACATTGTTGCTCCCGCTGGTTCTTGCGGAAGTGCTGCTTGATAGCTCTTGTTGAATCAAAAATAGACTGTATGTTGTTAAAATTATCGGTTAGAAACGCTCTGTTTTTCTTGCCTTCGGTTTCTGGCTGGTTATCTAGCACTCCAGCAGTCTCTAGTTCCGAGTACCAGGGAAGGAGCCTGCGTGCTGAAGACACAAACGTTGTCCTGGAGCATGGGGGCTTTTAGCTGCTGAATGAGTTACCTCAGAGTCTCATTTAAAATGGAGCTGTCACCTGGCACATGAAGTGAAGCGGGTTCTCTGTGCTCCCTTTTAGACTCTCATCCCTGTGCTGGGGCTACCGTAGGAGGAGCACGTTACTGGTTACTGTACATTTCTCAGCACCTCAGACTTTCACGCTAGCACCTTTTATAGTCCTGCTCCCAGGAAAACGAGTGCTTTCTAGAACTTCTCAATATTGCTTTTGACATTGCCCCTGTTATAAAATAATATTGACCAACAGTAAGCTAGATTTTTTTTTTTTTCCGTTGAAAGCAGGAATAATAAATATAGTGCTTGGTTTTGCACAGTACAAGTGCAGTCAGGAATAGTCCTTGCTGCCAAATATCACCTTATGTTTTAATCATATCTAAATAAAATTAATTGGCCTGTGGGTAGGCAATAAAGAGCAGGTCAGTGCTCCTTAGAATAGGGGCACCAAAGAGTCTGAAGAGGGAAATGAGGGGGTCAAAGCCACCCGTGTCCTGGAGGGGGTAACTGAGGGTAACTTCTGTACTGTGCTTTCCAGCAGCAGACACTGCAGCGCAGATGCAGTATCTCTTATTTGTCTTGGACCCAAGTGCCAAAAGCGCCTGTGCTGTTCACAGCATCATGTCCTTCACTCGCAGTGCCTCGGTGCAGCAAAGCACTGTCTGAGACAGAAAGAAACGTCTGCAAGGGAACTAACAAGGAAAGAGGTTGAGTGTAGGGATGAAACTGCTATTTGGGCTAGGAAAGAGGCTCCAAGCAGCAGAAGGATAAGAACAACCTATGACTGGGCTGAACAATGGAAAGCTAAATATAGCCTGGATAAGTTTTAAGTGAGGTATAAAGATAGCCTGGGTAAGTTTAAAACTGTTCTTTGCTCGGAGGCATGACTTTGTTTTTCATTTTTTTAGCCTGGGAGGCCACCTCCATGTGTGCGATCACACAGCTGTAGACAGGAGGCCTGGAGAGGAAGCCTGGAGTTCATGATCCCATCCCTACCATGCATGGAAAGATTGGCTACATCTTAGCTGTTCTGAGCATTTATTTGTTTTAGTGATATAGCCATCAGCGTCAGAAAAGGAGAGACTAGATCTTGTTTTCGTGGTACATTCTCTTTGGAGCTGGTAGTCGAGTTCTGGAACCTCTTGCTGCGCCCTGGTGTAGAGGTCTGATCAGTTGCTGGAATTGGTTCCTAGTAGTAAAGGGTCTGGAGCAATTATGTAAGTGAGGAGGAGCGCAGCCAGGGTATTCCTAGACCCTGCTCTCATTTTATAGTCTTAGTTTACCCCATGTCCACTAAGTTCTTTTAAGAAAGGAAAGAATGGGAAATATTTTTATATGTATGTATATTTTGTAGCTTCCTTAGCTAAGTCCTTTTCAGCTGTCACCTCTGAGTTTTTCACTTGTAAGATAGTAATGATTACTTGTACTTTATTTTTCAGTGTAATGCTAAGGGCTGTGTGTTAGTGCTTGCAAGTGTTTTTTCATACATTCATCAAATTAATTTCTCCAGGAAGTGCACATGTGTCCATATATCCTCCAATTCCCTATTACTCTGTGTTGTTTCAGGTTTATGGCCACCAATGACCTGATGATGGAACTGCAGAAAGATTCTATAAAGCTAGATGAAGACAGCGAGAAAAAAGTTGTGAAAATGCTTTTGAAATTGCTGGAGGACAAAAACGGGGAAGTGCAGAACCTCGCTGTCAAGTGGTAAGAGCCTCAGCAGCAGTTACTCTGTTCCGTGTCACTTATGGACGCGCCGCAGGCTCTGGAGCCCGCGTTAGAGCAGGGCTGGCCCTGCAGCACGGGCACCTTCCCCAGAGCTCCCTTTGGAGGCCTCTCCTCCTCGCTGACGCTCAGAAAGGGTGAATGGGCACGTGTCTCTGTAGAAGGGGGCTTTGGAAGCATTCCAGTGCTTATACTACAGGCCTACTGTATTAAAAATAATGTCTGAGATTCTGTTATTTCAGAGATTAGCCCAGATAAAAATTTTGGACACCAAAGGCCTCTGTTTTAGAGGGCTCTGAAATCCAGTGCTGAATTTCCCCGTGGTCGTGTTGTTGTTGGAGGTGGTGTTAAGGTACTCCTTGAGAAATGGCACTTGAGTTTCAGGAATTCTGAATACTACTCTTCAAGGGCATTTCCATTAAAGTTTGCAATGTACTTGTTTTTCTGCTTCGTCTACAAGCTTAGTCTGTGCCATTGCTTCGTTTTTGAACATTTTGAGTATTTTAAACCCAAATGAAAAGGCAGACAATGCCTTTATTACTGAATTTTCCAATTAAGTGATCCTACTGCTGACGTGTTGTTTCCTGTCTCTTTCCCCCAGCGTGTCTAAATGGGAGTGTTCATGCTAGAAATGAGATTGAATGGGTCAGTTCACGCACAGGGCTCCAGAAAGGTGGGCCATTTAAAGACAACTTTGGGTTCCCGTGTTCTTTCCTACTGTGGATCTTACTCCTCTTCCTTTCTTTTAAATCTTATACTGCTTCTGTCCCCATACCCTGTGACCTTTGGCTCTTTCTTCTTGATTTCCACTCTTCTGATTTTTTCCCAGCTGTTTGGCCCTGTTCTTGTCTCTTATCTATTTCGGGTTTGTTTCTTCTGTTATTATTTTTTTTTTTTAAAAAAAAAGCTGTTGGACACTGAAAAAAAAAAAAAAAAAAAAAAGAGAAATTTCTTTGCTATGGCTGCATCACCTATAGGACCATACTCATTACAATCTCTAATTCATCCAAAATGACAATTAGAGAGTAAATGAAAACGGTAACACTTTCTTTCCATAACTCAGGCAGTACTTGCGACAGCTGATTCCTGGGCAGCTCCCCCCGAGAGGTGCGAGTATCTCTGAGCAGGGGGTGACACTTTGAAGGACACTGGTGGTTGAAGTAGCCCAAGCCTGCATCTGTGCAACCCACATAAGGGTTCGTGAATTGCTGAAAGGTCTCACATTGATTTTTATCACCTAAAACAAAGGTCTTATTCAGAGGAAAGCTACAATTGCATTTTTCACCCAGAAAATTTTAATTAAGATGCACATCTATCCTATTTTTCATCCTGTGTTTTGGTTCCCCCTCTCCCCAATTTAGAAAATTCTCAGCTTCTCTGTGCCTCAGTCTCCCACCTCGTAAAATAGAGGTAACAGCCAGTTCCTTTCTATTCTGTATTTTCAGGTATAGGATTACCTGGATTTCAGGTATAGGTACATTTTCACTTGTACAAAATGCTCTTATTTTGTAATTTTTTTAACTCTCATATTTCAGAGAAGATACTCTGGCTCTACACAGCTATTAGTGTCCTGTCCTGATTGTTAAATTTAAGAAAAACCTTATACAGAACAGACTCAGTGTGAGTTTGGTGTGTGAACCCTGGGAACACTGTCCTATAGTGCTGGCTGAGCACACTGTTAGGAGCAGTTCAGTAGCAGCAAGGATACTGTGCCCGCTATGCCAAGAAGAGGAGGGAAAAAAAAATGCACTTTTGTTGAAAGATTTTTTTACATTGTGGGTGAAAGTGGACTTTACAAAGTGCTAGCACCAGGTTCAATCATCTGTGTTCATTTCTTATGAATATTCTAGCTGTTTGTGAAGTGGTAGTTTCTGAGGGGTACAGAATATTCATGGAAAGCAAATGCGTTTTGAATTCACCAGCATAATTCGAAGATGTAAGTCTGGCTGACCAGGAGAGGAAAGCTGCAACACATGATTTGTTGAAATACAATTTAAACTTCACATTTTCAGTAGTTATCTTGTAAATAGGAGAAAATAAAAATAAATAATTGCAAGTACATACTGACAGTTTCTGCACAATTTTGAATACAAGTTCACCAGCAGGAAATGTAGGCTTTATCCAAAAAAAAAACAGGCGTGGAAATGAAACTTACTCCGATTGAGTCTTCCCTCTGTTGTAATTCTGAGCCTGGCTCAAGTAGAGGTCCTCAGGCAGTAGGTGGTTAATTACATGTAAGAGCAAGTGCCAAATGGATTTGCACAAGTCAGTTTTTGATGTATTTTTTTCAAAACCTGACCCTAAATTTTACCATTATTCTCTTTAACATAGTCATTCTCATTCTAAATCATTGTGTCATGATTTCTGAGCTTCCCCTTCCACTAAGATCTTATTATCCTCACGTCTGCAGTAGGTTAAATATCTTCCTGCAGATCTGATCTAAGTATCTCTGATGCAGAGTTACCCGAGGCAGGCGTACGAGGTGCAGGAGCCTCATGGCACAACGTGCATCTCTGTATGGGTGTTTTGGTAGTATTTGTGCTTGGTTTTGGTAATATTTGCGTTTGGGACTAAGCTGCTCTTCAAGGAGGAGTGAGTCTGAGCCCCCTCTCCCTGCGGTGCAAAGCAGCCCTCTCTCTGCTCAGTCTCACTGATTTCTCCTCCTGCAGCCTGGGCCCGCTGGTTGGCAAAGTGAAGGAGTACCAGGTGGAAACCATTGTGGATACGCTGTGTACAAACATGCTATCGGACAAGGAACAGCTGAGGGACATCTCCAGCATTGGGCTGAAAACTGTCATCTCAGAGCTGCCACCAGCTTCTGCAGGTAAAACGTCTGCCCCTGTTTGTCAGCCCAGAGTTGTACGGAGTCGCAGCCTTGGGGAGACAGAGGGAAAATGTAGTTCAGAGCCGAAGAGTTAGGGATTCCTCCTTCCCCTGCTAGATTGCAAGCAATAGTGTAAGGAGGAGAGAGAAGCAGAAGCTGAGATGCCAACGTGATTGAAGGTGAGATGGAATGAAAACTCTTTAGTTAGGCACCCTGAGGATACTTCAGTCTGAAACTGCATCTGAATTCTTGCAGAAATCCTTTTTTTTTTGTGTCTTGCAATCCCACCACGTTCAGTTTGGGTGCAACTGCTGCTGTTGGTGCAGCCAGGCAGGGCTGCTGGGGCTCATGGTCAGTGCAGCGCCCATGGCTGCCACTGCTCCCTGCACAACCAGCTATCCCAAAAACGCAGCAGCAGCTCTTCAGTAGCTATCTGGAGTGCCTGGAGATTTGAGCTAGCTGCTTCTGCAGCCTTCTCATACCTCCCTTGTTCACTCGTGGCAGGTGGCCGTGGCAGTGATATCCACATGGATTTTAGTTCTCAGGGGAGAACTGGGATTAGTATGCAAATACTTGCTGAATTCCTCTCATTTTCTGCAAAATGTTAAGCTCTTGAAAGCCATCCTTTCAGAAGTCCTTATTTAACATACATCATATGAACTGAAACTGTTTG
This sequence comes from Nothocercus julius, assembly GCA_013398735.1. Taxonomy (NCBI): domain Eukaryota; kingdom Metazoa; phylum Chordata; class Aves; order Tinamiformes; family Tinamidae; genus Nothocercus; species Nothocercus julius. The sequence continues at coordinate 568,432 of VZSV01000243.1, read as the reverse complement.
AGAGTAGCAACAGAATAGATTTCCTTAGCAGTCGGGATTGACACTCTGTGGGTGGAAGGCAGCAGAAGTGGTGCAAGTGTTTCGCAAAATGGAGAGGTTGGACGTCCCCCATGTGCTCCCTTCTCCCTTACCCTGCTCCCTGTGCTGCCTCCTGCTGTGGTGCTGGGTGGAGCAGAGGGGAAGTTGGAAATAACAGCCCCAGAGCGTGTCTGAGATGGACTCCTTTCACAGTGCTAGCACAGCAGGTAATGATGCTCCTGCGGTGCTCGGCTTCTCGTGCCAGGCAGGCAGCGCTCAACGTGGTGCAGGAAGCACCCTCCCTTCTCTTGAAAGCTCTGTGAAATGTGGAGCTGCTCCTGGTTTGTACTGAACCCACTGAGGGGAAAAAGGTCAGTGTTGGGACAGACACATGGCAGCAGGAAGACTAAACTTCTCCCTGGGCATTCAGCTGGATTAGGAGATCAAGGTTCAGGACAGTGATTGTAACCGCCGCAGCCTCGAACCTGGGGTATATATTGTTCTGGGGCAGATGCATCTAGCAGTTCCTGCCAGAAGTTCCTTCGCATGGAGGAAACCTTCGTTGTTGAAAGTGAATGTTTTTCACATTAAAAATGAAGGAAAGGAAAAAAAGAAAAAAAAAAAAAACAAACCCTTCCCACCCAGCTGTGCTCCTGGCACCGCCTGGCCCTGGAGCTGTCTGTGGCAGCCCGGCTGTTGGATGGTAAAAGATGCTCTCCAAGAGCAGAAACTTCTTCCAAAGAGTTGGTGCATCGCACTCCAGGGGGTTGCCTTGCTGCTCTGGGTGTCTGTCCCCTGCCTAAAACAAATCCTATTGACTGCTTTCCTTGCCAGCTCGCCCTGCGATGGTTTGGTTTTTAACGTAGGAGGAACTGAATGGTTCTTAGCAGTGTAAAGATTCTTTTCTTAACGATGGCAAGAAAAAATGTCTCCTTCTAGGGTCTACCATGACAGCAAACGTGTGCAAGAAGATCACAGCCCAGCTGACAGGAGCCATTGGCAAGCAGGAGGATGTGTCTGTGCAGCTGGAGGCTCTTGACATCCTGTCAGATATGTTGAGCAGGTACCAGAGGATTTTCTCCTGGCAGCCATGTACTGCAGGGCACGGCACTGTGTGGGTTTGCTTTTGATTTCTGTATTTCCCTAATCTTGCTATGAGGACTCAGAAAGAATTTGTGTTGACTGCTGCTGGGGAGATATCTTGGCAGAGCAGATTCCCCAAGAGGGATGAGAGACGACACGTGAAGATCCTTGTGCTGGGGAGTAGCGGTACTGGGGTGAAGTATCCCGCAAAGCTCCGTTTGAGTTAATGCAGGCAGAAGGCATGGGGAAAAGAAGAGAGGTTTATTTTAGCCCTGTGATCTGATCACATACACATTTTTCCCTCTGGATGCCTGTTTCTCCTATTACATAAGTCAGAGTGACAGTGTCATATGTCAGCTGCACACAGGACCTGATCAACAAAACCCCAGCTCATCCAGAAGGACAGAGTCAAAAGCAAACTCTTCCCCGGTGAAGACAAGTAACCTTTCCATGTCATACATAACGAGGCAGTGTTAGAATCAAAACGCCTTTTTTGTTGTTGCTGTTTTGGGGATTTTTTTCACCCTGAAAATGCATGAAGCCTTCATAGCTGAAGGATTTTTTCATTTCCCTTTTGCTGGTGATAGAGGCTTTTTCCCTGAGGATCTGACTTTCAATTTCTCTCTTCTGCTGTTTGCAGACTAGGGGGGACACTCTACTCTTTCCATTCCTCCATCCTGAACTGTCTCCTTCCTCAGCTGACAAGCCCCAGGCTGGCAGTGCGTAAAAGGGCCATCATTGCCTTGGGTCACCTCGTCCTGACCTGCAGTGGGAGCATCTTCTCGGAGCTCACAGAGCATCTGCTCGCTGAGCTGAAGAGGAACGAGTCTACTTCTACCACCAGGACTTACATCCAGTGTATAGCTGGCATCAGTAGGCAGGCTGGCCACCGCATAGGTAGGATGAGTAGCTTGAAATGTCGCTGGCAAACATACATTTTAAAGCAGATCACTTTTAGTGGTAAAAGAAGTGTGTTCCTGATGTGTTGATGGCTTGGGCTTTGTGATTTCCTCTGCGGTCCTGCTCTGGCTCTCCAATCCCCACTGGCAAGGGAAGAGACTCAGCTACCTCTCTGGCTGCTGTTCTCTAGTGCCTTTTCCCTCGAGGTCGTGCAGCGCTCCCCTGATCTTAATGCCTCTGTGAAATAGGTCACCAGACTCAACCCGTTTTATACGAGAGCAGAAATGCAGAGGCAGCACGTTGTGTACTGGTCTGAAAGAGCTGCCGAACTGAGATTAGGTTCTAGAAGATTTCTAGTTGCAGCTCTCTTTCCATGGCTGGAATGACAACAAGGTTCTGGGGGCAGTGGCTGGGGCTGAGTGCTGAAGAGCCTTGCTAGGCTTGTCGTGAGTGGCTGCTGGCTCCTTGCTGGTAAGGTCCAGGGTGGGAATGCACTGCAGGGCACAAGCAGAAAGCAGCGGATAGCTAAGCTGTTAGCTGCTTAGATAGGTGAAAGCTGGAATGATTTCCACAGCTGCTCACTTTGTCATTCCCAGGAGAACATCTGGAGAAGATAATTCCTCTGATTGTTCAGTACTGCAGCGTGGAAGATGACGAGCTAAGGGAGTACTGCTTTCAGGCCTTCGAGTCTTTTGTGAGAAGGTGTGTGTCCAGGAGGAACGTTTAGGCAGCCTCCTCTGCCTCTGTGCTCTCCCATTGCAAATACCTGTGTGTTCAGATCCAAGGTTGATCTTCTTGCATCTGGGGAAAGGGCAGCCCAGGAATGAAGCCTCTTTTCAGCAGGCAGAGTTGGGTTCAAGCGTGGGAGCTGTTTTACCTCCACTGATGCCCATGTTGGTCCATGCTGGTTTTGCAGGAGTGGAAGTTTTTCTTGTCTTTGGAGCTTCCCTCAGCAGAAGGGAACTGTCTTATGCCTGGAGCCTGCAGGGAGTGGGTGCCTGCAGAGTGCTCAGGCACGGGGGCTGCAGCTCTCCAGTTACAATGTGGTCGGAATTTGGGTACTTGTCATGGGGAAGGAGCCCTGCAGGTTGCCTTGGGAAAGGAGCTGCCCAGGTTTTCTTCTGGGGCAGGAAAAGGACTGAATTACACAGTGAATTATTTTTTCCCATATAGAAATTACTGTGCCTTTTCCAGGGACACATGATCTTACTTTTTGCACTGTGGGGATGGGAAGCTCTGGTTTAACTCGTTAGCAAAATGTTTAAAGATTTTTGTTAAGTGTTTTGGGATCCTTTCGAGATGAATTATGTTATTTGGATAATTGAAATGGTTTATTCTTGGATTTATTAATTCTTAGGATTTTTATTTGTCTTGATAGGTGCCCAAAGGAAATTGACCCTCACATCCCTAGTGTGATAGGGTTGTGCTTGAAGTACATCACCTTTGACCCAAACTACAACTATGATAATGAGGAGGAGGATGAGGAAGAGATGATGGAAACTGAAAATGGGGAGGATGAAGAGCAAGGTGCCTGCTTGTGAGGTTGAGTGTGCTCAGCAGAACGCTGGGTTCTCCCCTTCCTGCTTTCCCTCTGCATCCATACTGCTGCATTTAGCTGTCCCCAGTCAGACCCGTATTAAGACAGTGCTCTTAAAGGAGTTAGTTTAATTTTGCAGTGATGGTAACACAGCCGTATATGCAAAGCTCCAGCAGTAATTCTGATTTTGTTAGTTCTCCTTTTTTTCTGACAGTCTCCGCTTGCCTAAGGCAGCGGGGGTGATGCTGGAAATCGCCCTGTGAGGCAGCTGAGCAGAGCGCTGCGGCGGGAGGGCTTTGCCCTTCCCGGGCCTGCTGCCCGCACGCGCCTCCTTGAGCACACCTGGCAGCAGCCAGGGTTAAGGCCTGGGGCAGGGCAGCCGGCCGGGCTGAGCTCAGGGCCCCGCACCGAGCGGTCGGCTCTGCGTGCGCGGGCGGTACCCTCTGCGGGGAGCACAAGTCGCGTCCTTCTTGGGTGCTCTTCGGCTGCTCCGGGCTCCTGCTCGTGCCATAAGTGGTTTGAATGCAGCCGTAACAAGGACTGCTGTCTGTCTGGACAGCCCATCACGTACGAGTGAGGAGATTCCTCACGGGGGTCCTGACAATGGTGTTTCTTGAAAAGAAGGGTCTTAAGACAAATGTAGAAACTGCAGTTAAAGAATTGCTAGAGGTCAGTTAATGACTGCTGGCTATAGACAGCGTTTCATGGCCTCTGCCCTTTCTGGCTGCCCAGAGTGTGGCTGCTGAGAGCAGAAGTGCCTTGAAGAAAGGCATTCTTGCTTACTCCCCTGCCAACATGTGTAAGCCACTGGCCAGCTTTCTGGAGGATGTGACAAATGTTCTGCTAGTAACACTGTACATTGTTACACTGTTTTGTGCCATTTTAGGAATTGCTAGAACAAATATTTACATATTTTTGGCTTTAACATCTGAGAATTGATCCCCCTTCGTAACAAAAGCCATGGTGCCGGAGCTGAGGCGGCCTCCTCAGTAGGTGCAGTAATAGAGAGGCTCAGTCTCTACCAGCCCTTACTAGGGAGAGGGGGATCTGAGCTCATGTCAGCACAGGGCAGGTCTGACTCGTATCAGCTGTCCTAATGCATTGTCATGTCTGCAGGGATTGTCCAGATAGCCCATGCTGATGTTCCCAAATACAGGTATTTGTTGGGAGAGGGAAAGGCTGGGGCACTGAGCGCTCCTCCAGCTCTGGTGGGCTTGTAACAGTGTGTCGTGCTTTCCCTTCCCTGCTTTCCAGAGAGCGATGACGAGTACAGCGATGACGATGACATCAGTTGGAAGGTCCGCAGGTCGGCAGCGAAGTGTCTGGAGGCCATAGTGAGCACCAGGCACGACCTCCTCCAGGACTTCTACAAGACCCTTTCCCCGGTCCTGATAAGCAGATTCAAAGAGCGCGAGGAGAATGTCAAAGCTGACATCTTCAGTGCTTATATCTCTTTGCTGAAGCAAACGCTGCCCGTGCAGAGCTGGCTGCCTGCTGTGGACGCCCCTGGCAGAGATGATGTTCCCCTCACATTGCTTCAGAACCAGGTGCAGGAGGAGGTGGCAACTGGGTCAAATCAGAGCAATGAGAAGAAATAGGGATCGTGTCACCAATGACTGTGACTGGTGGCTGAGCCTGAGAACGCAGCGGGGTAAAGGAGCTATTGGGGACACAACCAGCGGGGACTAAATCCCCCGGGGTAACGAGTGACCGGGTTCCTGGGAGAGACCCCAAGGTGCAACCCACACTGGCCCTGGTTAGTCCGAAATGTGTTTGCAGAATGGGGCTCCAGCCTTGGGGTGTAATTCCAGCTTGCTGCCTGACAGTTGTGCTGCCGAGTGCTCTGCCTGTGAGGACAGCTTGGTCTGGCTAATGCTGCTAGGGGCTGGTCAGTGCCTCGAAGCAGGTTTAAAATCCCTTCCAAAATGTAATTGTATGACTGATAAATCTTCTATATGTTTGAGATACATTTCTTTAAATAGCTTGCACCTCAACCCTTAGTTAGATTTGTTTTTTGATTTGGTGTACTTCCTTAAACTTCTTTATTAGAAGGTGATACTGACTTCAGGAATGGAGGCATAGGGGACTGTAGAATTTCAGAGAGGAAAAATCCCTTCTTAACACCCAGCCTCCTGTAGTGTGTCCGTGACCTGTGCTCTGCTGAACCACAGGGCTGTTTCTCGTGGCTCCCTCGAAGCTCTCGCTGTTGGTGCCTCTGCGCCGCTGGACGAGCTGTTCTGGCCCCGGGGCCCGGCATGACTGATGTGTCCCTTTCTCGTTTGTTTTTCCAAACTGCAGGTTCCCAACATAGTCAAGGCCTTGCACAAGCAGCTCAAAGACAAGAGCATCAAATCAAGACAGGGCTGCTTCAGCCTCCTGACGGAGTTGGCTGGTGTCCTGCCCGGCTGCCTGGCCGATCACGTCCCCGCGCTGGTGCCGGGTAAGGCCGCTCGGGGGGCTGCGGGAGAGCGGCCTTGGCCTCGCGCTTTCACACCCCAGCAGTGTGAACGCCCCTCTCCTGCGTGGCCTGGCTTTACCTGTGCGTTGGCTCACCGAGAGCCAGGATAAGCATTCCACATTCATCTCACAGCTCCCTGGCAAGATGCACTGAGGCAGGTCTGCTCCTGCTTCCAGGGAAACTGGCTGGAATTATGCTAACCTGCCCTGATCAGGAACACAGTAGTGACACTTCTGTCTTTTCAAATGAACAGTGGTTTTAAAAATTCCTTGTATTAACTGATGCATTCCCCAGTATTTGATGAGCTTCCCTTGTCTGGGGGGCTCATGAAACATCCCTGATTGCTGAGCAACTTCTGATATGAAGGTGCTGCCTTGCTTCTTGATCTCCTGTGATCGTCACTGCGCTCGATCCGTGCACCTCCCCATAATGTGTTAATGACAGGGGGGCTTGACTGCAACCGTTCTTGTCTCCTTTGCACAGGTATTGTTTTCTCCTTGGCTGATAAGTCCAGCTCCTCTAACATGAGGATTGACACGCTGTCTTTCCTCCACGTCCTTCTTTGCAACCACCAGCCAGAGGTATTTCATCCTCATATCAAATCCCTGCTACCTCCAGTTGTGACCTGTATTGGAGACCCCTTTTATAAGATCACTTCAGAAGCTCTCCTGGTCACTCAGCAACTTGTGAAAGTTATCAGGCCCTTGGATAAACCTTGCACTTTTGACGCCAAGCCCTATGTGAAAGACCTTTTCCCCGGTACCCTGAAACGGCTAAAAGCAGCTGATATTGATCAGGAAGTGAAGGAACGAGCTATCTCGTGCATGGGCCAGATCATTTGCAATCTGGGAGATCACTTAAGCACCGATCTCCAGCCAACCCTGAAGATATTTCTGGAGAGGCTCAAAAATGAAATCACCAGATTGACAACAGTCAAAGCGTTAACTTTAATCGCTAGTTCTCCACTTAAAATAGACTTAAGACCCATTCTAGGGGAAGGTTTCCCCATTTTAGCTTCCTTCCTGAGAAAGAATCAACGTGCCTTGAAGCTGAGCACTCTGACTGCCCTGGACATCCTGGTGAGGAACTACAGTGACAGCCTCAAGCCTGCCATGATAGAGTCAGTCCTCACGGAGCTCCCTGCTTTAATTAGTGAGAATGACATGCATGTTTCCCAGGTGGCTGTCATGTTCCTTACTACTTTAACCGAGGTTTGTCCGTCCTCCATCTCCAAAATCAGCGGTTCGATTCTCACGGAAACTTTGCAGCTCGTCCACTCGCCCCTGCTGCAGGGCGGTGCGCTCAGCGCGCTCATAGCCTTCTTCCAGGCTCTCGTGCTGACGAAGGCGGCCGCCACGGGGTACCCAGAGCTCATGAAGCACCTGACTGCACCCATCTACTCCCCGGGCTCAGCCGGGGCCTCCTTACACAAACAGGCTTATTACTCCGTCGCCAAGTGTGTGGCGGCCCTTTCCTCCGCCTGCCCCAAAGAAGCCCCCGGGGTGGTGAGCCAGTTCATCCAGGATGTGAAAAGCCCCAAATCCAGCTGTGCTGTTAAAGTGCTGGCCTTCCTCTCGCTGGCTGAGATGGGGCGCACCATGAACCTCGGCGCACAGAGAGAGCTCAAAACGGTCATCCTGGAGGCGTTCGCCTCCCCCAGTGAAGAGGTCAAGTCCGCTGCCTCGTATGCCTTGGGGAACGTCAGCGTGGGCAGCCTCAGGGAGTACCTCCCGTTCATGCTGCGGGAGATCGGCAGCCAGCCCAAGAGGCAGTACCTCCTGCTGCACTCCCTCAAGGAGGTCATCAGCGCCTCCCCGCCCGACGGCCTCCAGCCCTACGTCGAGGACATCTGGGCCTTGCTTTTCAAGCACTGTGAGTGCACTGAGGAAGGGACGCGCAACGTGGTGGCCGAATGCTTGGGGAAGCTGGCCTTGGTGAACCCCTCCGAGTTGCTTCCCCGACTGAAAAAGCAGCTGATGTCAGGTAACTTGAGGGCAGTGCTGGGAGTGCCCTAGGAAATGCCTTGCTTTGCTGGGGAACCTTCCTGGACACTGATGGGGGCACAACGGGGAGCAAAAGCAGCCTGCAGAGGTGAGCAGGAAGCAAGAGGGATCTTTGAGAAGGGGACTCAAAGGACTGCCAGGTTATGTGGCGTGGAGGAGGGTGCCAGAAACTCAGGCTGCATGCAGAGATTGTGCTGGGGCCGGACTTGAATGACAAATACTCCATTCTCTTAGCAGGTCTAGTACAAACAAAAGCAGATTAGGTATTTTAAAGCTATAGCAATGATTTTGTCCTGTGACCTCTCACCATTTTCTATAATTTCCATCTTCACTGCAGGTTCTCCTCATGCCCGGAGCACGGTGGTAACTGCAGTCAAATTCACAATCGCAGACCAGCCTCAGCCTATCGATGCTCTGCTGAAAGGCTGCATAGGTGGGCTAGAAGCAGCACCCTGTCATTAGGCATCATTAGCAGATCTTGAGGGATTTTTTACACCTATGGGTGAATCTAGCCCCATCCAGTTAGTTTTCATTCCGGTTTCTCTGCTTTTGGGATTAAAGACTGATATTGTTATGTGAGTCCTTGTTAAATGGTCTGATACTTGGCTCTCAGGCATGTTTCATGGTGACAGAGTTTATAAGGAGCATAAATTCCCCCTGCTTATCGAGCATCCCAAGACAAGGATCTTAAAAATATAAACTATGTAAAACAGCCTGGTGCCTACAGAGGCTGCATCCTGGATCTGTTGTACAGAACTGGGCCTCCTGCTTCCGAGTGTCATCAGAGCAATTAAGAAAAAAAACAAACAACGTCCTTGAATGCTGGGGCATCTGATTTGTCTTTAGGATGAGGTCCATGGTAGCCAGAATTGTGCTGTTTATTCTATGGGTAAATGCAGAAAGGTCGTGTTTCTTCCAGTTACTATATCCCAAATGAAGGGAGCGAAAGCGTCTCTAGTGGCTCATTGGACTGTGTCCCTGGAGCTACTTGGCCAGACAGTTTCATACCCAGGCTCCCTGAAAGAATCTGTGTTGTTCTTGGTCCATTGGCATGTGCTCGAAGAGCAGTTGAAACACTGCAGGACTGATTTGTGTGTTCTTATCCCAAAGGTGACTTTTTAAAAACTCTTGAAGATCCGGACCTGAACGTTCGACGTGTGGCTTTAGCTATGTTTAATTCTGCTGCTCACAACAAACCGTCCCTAATCCGTGATTTGCTGAGCGCCGTCCTGCCCAGCTTGTATAACGAGACGAAGGTCAGGAGGGAGCTCATCCGGGAGGTAGGTGCCAGTGCGGGCGGGCTGGGCGCGCGGGGCCCTGCTTTGTGCGCAGAGCCTGGGGCCGCCTGCGCTCGGCTGGGGAGGAGCACGCGGGGTGGGCGCTACCTGCGCGCCGCTCCGTGACCCACTGCGCTCTTCTTGTTTAAGGTAGAAATGGGGCCATTCAAGCACACAGTGGATGACGGCCTTGATGTGAGGAAAGCTGCTTTCGAATGCATGTACACGCTCCTGGAAAGCTGCCTGGACCGGCTGGATATCTACGAGTACCTGAATCACGTGGAGGATGGACTGAAGGATCATTACGACATTCGGGTAGGTGCTTTCACCTTTACTGCTAGGGGAAGTAACGGATGTTACTTCTTTGGGAACCTGGCCTCGAACCGAGCTGGCGGGCAGCCAGGGCAGCGTCCATGGCACGATGCTTTCCTGGTCTCTGCGGCAGCTGCAGCCTCTCACCAAAACTTGTCCAGATGTAGTTTGACTCTGGCCTGACTGAAAATACAATGTGGGTATAGCCCTTTTACAGGAAACTTACCTGACTCTCAAGTCCTGGTGACGCTGCATTGTTACTTGCCCTGTATGGCCAGCAATGCCAATGATCTCGGGTTATGAGGAAGCGCTGCCTCCTTTTCACTCTGCTTGATATTCAGGCAGAGATGGGCACAGCAACCGAACAGTGCCTAGGGTGAGTGCAGCTATTTTTCCCACAAGCTGTCAGATTTCATTGGCACTTTGGAGGATGATGTAAACCTGGGACCAGAATCCAACCAGGCTACTGGTGTGTACTGGTTCCTAAAACGTACATTTTTAATACTGCCAAGGCTGTTAGAAAACCCCAGCACAAAGCAAAGCGCAGCAGGAGAGGCGTTGTGAAGCAAGTGCCCCGCGAGCCGCGCAGAAGCACAGGGAGAGCCCGCGCGTGGGCTGCGGTAGCCAGTGCCTGTGCTCAGCCTCGGGAGGGAGGCGGTGTGAAGCAAAGCCTGGTTCTACTTCTCCTTGCTGCCTAGATGCTGACTTTCATAATGCTGGCCCGCCTGTCCACGCTGTGCCCGAGCGCCGTCCTGCAGAGGCTGGAGCGGCTCATTGAGCCCCTGCGGGCCACCTGCTCCACCAAGGTAAGAGCACGTGGTACCCAGGGCACAGGGACGAGTGTGCAGGTGCTGCCCCCTGTGCTGGGTAAGAGCGAGTGGGACCCACGGCATGGGGACAAGTGTGCAGGTGCTGCCGTCTGTGCTGGAGGTTCTGGGTCTGAGCCGTCCTGTCCCCAGAGCCTCTCGTTAGAAAATAACCTGCCTGTTTCTGCCTGCTGTTTCTGCCTGCACAGCCTTTTCTGAACCCCAGCTGAAAGGGCCGCTTTGGGTTTTCAGGTAAAAGCTGGCTCTGTGAAACAGGAGTTTGAAAAACAGGACGAACTGAAACGCTCGGCAATGAGAGCAGTGGCTGCTCTCCTCACAATCCCTGAAGTAGAGAAGAGTCCCATGATGGCTGACTTCTCCGCTCAGATCAGATCCAATCCTGAAATGGCATCACTTTTTGAAAGCATTCAGAAGGATTCTGCCTCCTTATCCACCCCAGAATCAATGGACATGAGTTAAGGTTGTTTACTCCCCTCGCCTTCCCGTCCCCATCCTGCATTAACTTAACAGATCCTCAAGAGCCAGGCAAAGGAAGAACTTCCCTGAGCTGCAGCCCCTGTGCGTGAGGGAAGGAGGGGTCCAGCTGTGCCTGCAGGAGGAGGGCATCCCACCAAACTGGGGCAAGATCTGCAGTCTAGGAAAGCGTGTCCTTACATAGGGAACAGAATGAAAAACAAGTGTACTAATTTGTCAGCAAGCTACTAAAGGGCGTACGAGGCAATCAGATTTAACGCAGCTCCATGGAAAATAGCCCTGGTCCTGGAATGCTTCCCTCCTGCAGCATCCTGAGAAGCAGCGGTAAAGGTTTGGCTTTTGTTTTGTTTAACCACTGCACATGCACTTTCTTCCCCTAATTATCTGAAGAATGTGTTTCTATTGCTTCACTAAGTAACATGACTAAAACCTTTAAGTCATGTCTTTGCTTAAGCAGAGATCAGCATTGTGAGCAGCTCATGCCCTTTAAAAAGAGGTTAAAGAATTAGGAAAAGAAGCTGCATGAGCTCAGTATACAGCACTTATCCCTCCCAGCCTTTTAGGTAGAACTCAAAAAACAGGATACTTAGTATTTCTGTAGCATTTTGGTGATACAAAATTGTCATGCCTGACTGCCTTTACTGCAGTTTTAACTGTGCAAATACCTCAATCAGCTGTCTTCCAAAAGGGATCCTCCCGGTTGCGGTACAGAACTAACCTGCCCCCAGCACTTCCCTTGTACCTTGAGCAGGGGCAGAGCCGTTCCGAGCAGCTCCGTGTCCCCCTGCGCAACCAGCAGCCGCACTCCCGTCACGTACCAAGGCCCGGAGCCGACCGCAACCTCCGCCATCGAAGGGAGAAGCACCTGCTTTTTCAGTTCAGCGGCTGTTGAGCACGTTAGTGCCACAGCACTAGAGCAGGCAGAGGTCGCTAACACTTTTAGCATTCAAAAACTTACCCTAACCGGGCTGCCTTGTTCAAGTTCTGCTTTGCACAGGAAAAGAGCCTTTAAGAGACACGAGAGAACGTAATAAAGAGCAAACTAGAGACTAAGACCGCCATGACACCCTTCTTGGAGCTGTGGATTTGTAATAAGCTTTCTTTTTTCTCCATTTTTGACAGTGGTTGATGTGAAAACTATTTATAATGCAGTGTGAAAGAGCTGCCGTTCTGTTTGAGTGATATCCAAGGAAATAAAAGTGTACTTATGCAGCTGTGCACACTTCCAAATTCATTAATGATCACAGGGGAATACAAGTCACGGCCAGGGCCAACACACAAGGGAACAGCAGAGGGTCTGACCTTTTCTTACGCACTAAACTTTGGTCCCTGCAGTTGGCTCCTCCATGGGGTTCAGCTCCGGTCCTGCTCCCTTTATTTAAGGTTACCTGGAGTCTCCTGAAGGAAGCAGAGCTGAATGGGAGCAGCAGCTCCTGGGCCAAGCACGCGGCCTCAGCAGGAGTTAGAGGTGGCACCAGAGAGCAGTCACAGCGGGACACACGGCCACCAGCAGCGCCCTCCAGAAGGGAGCTGTGCCCTGGGCAGGAATGGGCACAAGAGCAGCTGCCACCTTGGGCAAGTCAAAACTACTCACTGCACTTTGGTTTTACTCTTTATTAAATACGTCTCACTGCAGGAAGCCTTTACTCGTTTTCCTCGCTGCGCAACCTGGCATTGGGGTTGGTGATCTTGATGGCAAGCTGGGCGGCTCTCTCCACGATCACCTTGCGGTTCTTGGAGGACACGTTGTGCGCAATCTCGGCGCAGTAGGACCTGCGGGAACAGAGCACTCGTCAGGCCCAAGGCTCGTAGGGACCTGCTGTGAGGGCCGGGCAGCAGCACCGCACCAGCGCCCTGTGCAAGAGACGCCAGAAACTGCACCGAGTTCCTGATCTCGCTGCTACAGCAGCTCGTTTCCTTGCACATCAGCAGACCTCAGGGCGATTTCCAGGACATCCTCCCCCAGAGTATCACCCTCATCGCTTCCATTTGAAAGAAACAAGTGCTATGAGCACACCGACATCTGTGCCTGTGCAGAGAGGGTGCAACAGCCCCAGCTGCTGTGTTAGTGCAGAGGGATGCAAGATGCTGCAGCCAGTGCAGGATCGTGATCGTGAGCCAGGTGCCCGCGGGCTGCCCCTCGCCCGCTCCCCCTGCAGCTCAGCTGCTCCGGCAAGACCAACAAGCCCTCCTGCCCTGGGATCCAGCCCCGACCTGGCCCTGGCCCCTGCGGCAGCTCTGCCCCCTCCACGCTGCCTCTTCCTGCCCTTCCAAGCGGAGCGAGCCCGCCCAGCAGCACAGGGCCCAGGGAGGGCAGTGCCTCCGCCACGGCCCACCGCGGCGCAAGAGGTGCGCGAACTCACTTGTTGCTCATCATGAGCACCTCGAGTTCTTTGACGTTGTGGACCAGAAACTTCCTGAAGCCCGTGGGCAGCATGTGCTTGGTCTTCTTGTTGCTCCCGTAGCCGATGTTTGGCATCAAGATCTGACCCTTGAAGCGCCGTCGCACTCTGTTGTCGATGCCCCTCGGCTTGCGCCAGTTGCGCTGCAGAAGCACAGAACGTTTAGGAGCCCGTTGTGCAGGAGAAGCGGCGCGAGGGCCGCGGCCCAGAGCAGAGCCCCGCGAGCCGCAGAGCCCCCGCCGCCCCCGTCCCTGCTCACCTTGATCTTGACATAGCGGTCGGACTGGTGCCGGATGAACTTCTTGGTCCTCTTCTTCACGATGCGCGGCTTGACGAGCGGCCTGAGGGCGGGCATGGCGCCTGCGCGACAGCGGCGCCTGTCGCAGGTTGGTCTTCCGCGCGGGGCCACGGCGGCCGCGGCGGAATGGGCTCCCTGCCGCCTCTGCCTCCCGCTTCCGACGCTGGGCGAGCACGGGCAGCTCCCCAGATGCGATCCGGGAGGGGCCGCGACGCGACGCCCGCGGGCGCTCGAACGAG
>VZSV01000243.1:530037-541569 GCA_013398735.1 Nothocercus julius | reverse complement strand
CCTGGCGCGACAAGGCCGAGCAGTGGTGAGCGCTGCGGGCGCGCGGGCCGCGGCTCGCGGAGCGGCGCTCCGGGGCGCTGGGTGCGTGCGGCTCTGCCCGCTAACTCGGCCCGGTTCGGTTTGCTTTGTTTCTGCAGTATCTACGACCTTGCGTTCAAGCCGGACGGGACGCAGTTGATCATTGCGGCTGGGAATAGGCTGCTGGTAGGACACGCTCCTCCTCTGTGCTCACGCTGTGGGGGCCGTTCCCTCGGCGTTCGGTTTCCGAGTGTGTGACGCTACAAAACCCTCTTACCTCAACCGCCTCAGCCTCGCACCTCTGTGTTTTCACGTGGCCTGACAGAAAAGTCTTTCAACACTATTTGGTATTTCTTACCAATTTCGTTCTGAGCTTTACGGCCAACCATAAAGAGCTTTATGCTATTTGCCTTATCATGTCCTTCCTACCTCACCCAGAGGTTTTGAACCCACTAACCCTCAACCAAGCTTTGCACAGTGTCAGCCATACAAATCCTGCGTTGTTACAAGTTTTGTGGAAATCCCTGTAGAAAGAGGGGAGAAACCCTGTGCATGGTCCCTGCGCTGGGAGAAGATGGAGGCAGAACTTCCCCCAGTGCCCTGTGCCTGCTGCCCCCCGGCCGCACTGTACCCTGCAACTCGGAGCTGCAGGAGAGTGGGCGGCATCTGCTCCGCTGCTCACGGCGTGGCCTCTTCAATGATGGCCCTTTCCAGTAGCTCGCTGGGCTTATAAATAGTCCCAAACTGGAAAAAATGGATTACTGTAAAACAGGGTGGTCAAACGTGCTGTTTGGACCTGTCCTTTGTGTGTGTGATTTGCTAGCGATCAGTATTCGTTCGGTCTGAGTGCTGAATGAGAAGCATTACTGCAAGGAAGAGTGTTCTTACATTTTAAAATGCTCTGTCTTGTCTTACCTAAATAATAATGTGGCTGTATGCAAAGAAGCAAGCACAAAAACAAATGCATGATGTTGTATGTGCATGTTTTTGTTTGTTTTACAGTTTTAGACCTTGCTTCTGTAAACTCATTGGAGGATTGAAGTTTTATATTCACTCTTGTTTGTATAGGTATATGATACTTCTGATGGAACCCTAATCCAGCCTTTGAAAGGACATAAGGACACTGTTTACTGTGTGGCTTATGCTAAAGATGGTAAATATCATTTTGGGGGTCTTTGTATTCTAATCTGTAGAGCACATAATCTCTTCTCTTTGTTATTGAAAACTGATAAATAATGTAATCAAGGTGGTCATAGAGATGATATTTTGAACATTTGCGATCTTATGATATTGCTGTTTGAAATACATGAAAATGCTACATGCAGAAGGCAGTGCTGTGCTTTCATGTCTATGATTTAAGGTTACCTGTTAAGTTAATGCAAGAACAGCAGCGCCTGTTGCCCTTCAGCTGCAGCAAGGTTTGTCTGTGTGGGTAGCGTGAGAGGACGGCTCACCCGCGCAGTCCCTTTGGCCTCTGATTCCTCTTGGCCAGCTCCTCTCGCTGAGCTTCATTGCCCGGTCTCTCAGCTGGAGTCGCTACAGAGCTCGCTCAGCTTCTTAAGTCTTTCACTGCCTGTGACTCTCACTCTGTGGGGGCTTCCTGTCAAGCAGTGGCTTTCCAGAGGTGCGAGCGTGTTTACGATAGTGTTTTTCTCTTGGGACTAGGGATGTAGGTCTTTCCTGTGACTGGCGTTCTTGGGAAGACTGGCTGCTTGCACTGCAAGGCTTGGCAGTCAATGCTCTGAGGGAGTGAGAAAATAAGGAGTTCTGTGTAAATGGAAAAGTGCAGCCATGCAAAGACACTTGCAGTCTTAGGCCCTTTATCATTTGTGAAGTTCAAGAACTTCTTGCTCCCTCTTTGGTTGAGTATTTGAAATGAAAGTAATTCTTAAATGTGTGAGACTTAAATTATATTTAATTCCTAGGCAAGCGGTTTGCATCTGGCTCAGCAGATAAAAGTGTGATAATTTGGACTTCAAAGTTAGAAGGAATTCTGAAATACACGTAAGTGATCCCTTTTAACTCCGTGCTTCTCAAATACAGACTTTGGTTATGAATTTCTTCAGTCAAAGAATAAGTGGTGTTAGAAAAGGAAGAAGGTTAACTAGGGTCAGAGAAAAGGCTAGCGGGAATAGGGAGGGGAAGGAGGAAAAGAATGAAGTATCTCAAAAATAGGAAAAGTAATTAAAGGCTTGAAAGAGGGTGCAAAGCCTAGATAAAGGTCTAATGAATTTAGAGGGCTGGCAGAGAGCTGGGAAATAGCTGTATAGGTTGAGAGGGGATGAAACAGAATGATTATGATCTTGTGTAATAAACCAAATTAATATAATTCTAGTTCAAAGACCAAAGGAAAGATAAGAATTGGGACTTTCCTCTTGGCCTTGTTTTATTTGTCATCTCTCAAGCTATGTCTTCAAATCTATTTCTGCCTGTGTGCATATAATTATTGTTGAATTTGTTATATACAATTGTACATACTTTGGAATTTGGCCATGACCTTTAATCACATTTCACAAACCACTGCCTACCTACATTTTTAGCTAATCTTGATGAAACATCAAATTCTCCATTTAATGATGGTTGTTTTTAAAAATTTATTATTGATCTAGTTTGTAGTAATTGCAGATTAATTCGATGTAATATAAGATCATGTAATTATTTCTGGCATCTGGTACGCCTTTCGGCTATCTTGCTGAAAGTTAGAAAATGAGACATTTAAGAATGATTTATTCAAATGTGATTGTAACTTTATTTTAGGCATAATGACTCTATACAGTGCGTTTCATACAATCCTCTTACTCATCAGTTGGCATCCTGCTCTTCCAGTGATTTTGGTATGTCTTCTCCTTACTTTTCCATTAAACCAGTAAATATTATTAAACAGGACAGTGAAACTAACTATGGATGAATACAGTTCTTATTGGGAAGAGATGAGGTTTGAAGATACTGCTGCCTAACAAAGGAGCATTAGATAGGTTTTTAACTCAAACACAGTTGCAAAGGGCTATGTAGTAGTATGCCATAGGTACCATGACTTTTCCAGAGATGCTTGTTCTATTTAGATGGATTTTATTTCCATTTATTGATGAAAACTATCTATTTAAATGATCCTTCTGGAAGTGACTGGGATTTTAATCCCTCTGAAATCCAAAATGAGTTTTCGGTCAATGTATGTTTCTAACTTCAACGCTGGTCTATGCTTGCTTGTAATTTACTGTGTTTTTTGTTTGTTTTGATGAAGGTTTGTGGTCTCCTGAACAGAAGTCAGTCTCCAAACATAAAACTAGCAGTAAGATTACCTGCTGTAGGTAAGTCTTAAGGATTGCTGTGTCATTTAAGTTAGTTCCATTGCAAACCTTAATATGCACGTTTAGAGAAACAAGTTCAAATAAAACAAACACATGCAGAGACACTAAGCAGGAGTATGAGGTAGGGCTCTCATAAGTTGTTCAGTAGCATTATGTACTTATTGCTGCCTTGTCATTCTCATCTTTATAATGTTTGAATAGCAGTTACACTCTAGTAGCAATACGACTATTATTTATCAAAAACAGTATGTTCTTTCTTGTATTGTGCCTTCTGCCTTTCATCTTGGTGGTTTTTGCAGGAGAAGCAGATGTTACGGGGAACCTGAGGCAAGGGTACAGTGATTTGTGTAAAGTCTCCTTGCTAATTGCAGTAGAGACAAGAATAGAAAGGAGGTCTCCTCTGTCTCAGCCTGATGCGTTTTTCTGATCACTGTTTTAAGTGTGTTTTTTAAAACAGTTTGGTCTACTGCCAGCACTGGCATCAAAAAACGTGTTAGCGCACGATACAAGTATTGCAAGCAGATGATAGCTTTAGTATTATTTTATTTCTATTTTTTTTGTTTGTGTGCATATAATGAAGTGTTCTTGCTATAGTGCATGCTGTTGCCATAAATGTGGATTTAGATTCATAAACAAACTAGAATTACTGGCTATCTCCCAGAACTCCCTCTTAAAACTCTATTTCAGTCTATTATTCCTGTTTGAGTAGGCTGTACCATCCTACAGTCCTGCTGCTTGTTTTTAGAAGTTTGCTCTTCAATATATGTGTGTTTTATCAGCTGGACAAATGATGGCCAATACCTTGCGTTGGGGATGTTCAACGGCATTGTCAGCATAAGAAATAAAAATGGTGAAGAGAAAGTTAAAATAGAACGTACAGCGGGTGCTGCTTCTCCAATATGGTCAATTTGTTGGAATCCATCCAGGTAAATATTTTCATTCTTCCCTTTTGTGCTGAATAGATAATCCTTGGTTTATTGATTGTAGAAAGGCTTGCCTTTTATCCCTGCTGAAGCAGATTATTGACAACTACGTTTCATTTGTCTAGTGATTATATATTGGGGGTTGACTTTGCTGACAGTCTTCAATTAATGTAAAAACTGGGAATAAATTTTAGTTGGATTTCAAGAAACACTCCATTTATGTCTTTTGTTTCTTTTTGGTGGGTTTCTTTTGGACTGGAAGTTATGGGGGGGATGAGGGGGTGGAGGGGAGGGTAGTTTATACTTCAGTTCAGAACAAATTTTGACCCAAACTAATATGTGAATGAACAATTAATGTTGCAGTAGGTGGGAGAATTTTTGGAATAGAGCAAATGAGGATGAAGAGGAGTCATTTCACAGCTATTTAGAGGAGTTACCCGTACTGAACTCCAGGCCTGGCAGTAGTCAGTGTAGTGATACAGAGGAAGAGGAGCATGAGGAAGAAGAGAGCCCTAGGGATTCCAACTTGTGAGTGAAAGTTCAAAGGAACCTATCTATCTGATTTATGCAAAGTGGTAATTTATAAAAAGAACCAAAGTGAAAGGGTATTATCCAGTTTACAAAATCAGGTATTCGGAAGGTAGGAAAATCTGGATTAGCAGTTGTCTGTACAGTCGTTATCTATTGTGTTCATTATAGGATAATTCTGAAGTATATGATTCCACGTTATTTTTTTCGTCCCCCACATAGATGCATGCATCACTCATTGAACAAAGAGAGGGTGCTGTTTAAATGATTCACTTCTTATCAATGGTGTAGGATTTTTTTTTTTTTTTAAATCCATTTTATTTTTGTTCAGCTCAAAATATTATTTACAGCAGGAAGTTCAGTTACAGTCCTCCCTCTCCCTGGGTAAAAAACAGTAGAGAAGGTGGCTCCTGGGTTGTG
Source organism: Nothocercus julius (assembly GCA_013398735.1). Lineage (NCBI taxonomy): Eukaryota > Metazoa > Chordata > Aves > Tinamiformes > Tinamidae > Nothocercus > Nothocercus julius. The sequence continues at coordinate 536,372 of VZSV01000243.1, read as the reverse complement.
CCCCAAGCTAAACAGAGTGTGTTAGACCACCAAAGCTGACGCGTGTGAGACCTGGGGCCTTTCCTCAGGCTGCTGCTGCTCTCCTAGGAGCAGATTTCTTCCTCTTACCATCTTATAACTATAACTCACTCTTACTCAGCTGTATAGACTTTGTTTTAGTGGCTTTATGTCTCTGTAACCAAGACCAGGAGTCAGGTCCAGGTGCTTTGTTTGCTCAAGGAATCGTTAGCTTTAGTGTCCCCTCTGTTATGTGGTGCATAGCACCCGTGTGCCCTGGAGCGGTGTGCAGGCGTTTGCAGTCTTCGCAGGCATTCCCATGGAGGAGGTGGCTTTTTAAAAGGATAGGACATATACCTTGCCATTTAAAGCCAGAGAACGCTGGGGCACAAAATAAAACCAAGGTGAAATATATTCTGCTATCTTGTTACTTAGTTCTATGTTTTAAGAGACTTACGAATAACTTACTGTAAAATTACTGTATAACTTTTTTTCTTTTTTTTCCTCATAGAGATGAACACAATGATATCTTAGCTGTGGCAGACTGGGGTCAAAAACTTTCCTTTTATCAACTTAGTGGCAAGCAGGTATGTTTTGGAATGGCAGGGTATTTCTGGTTCTGTTCTGTCTTTTTCTTAAAAAGCTTTTGTGTTTTAATGCTTTTTTTAGCTACATGAAATGTTCTCTGTCTTCCAGACTTCTTCTGAGTCTGTTTTCTAATTGTCTTTTCCTGCAGCTTGTTTCTTTCGTAGCAACAGAGCTGCTGTTCTCCATTTCTTGTGTTAAATTTATAACTTCATGGACTTTCCAGTGAGGTTTACTGGCCTATACAGAACTTCTGTATATTTCTTTCAATCGGTTAATGGGGGGAGGATCCTTTTGTTGTTGTTTTTCATCTTTTTTTATTTTACCTTGTAGATTGGAAAGGACAGGATACTCAATTTTGATCCTTGCTGTGTCAGCTATTTTACTAAAGGAGAATATATTTTACTGGGAGGTTCAGATAAACAAGTTTCCCTCTTCACAAAGGATGGTGTACGTCTTGGTACCATAGGAGAGCAAAGCAGTTGGGTGTGGACATGCAAAGTTAAACCAGACTCCAACTATGTGGTGAGTAGGTCCATTTTATTGACCTTTTCATAGAGAGTTTGTCATGTGAAGTAAATCCATAAATTTCAATCTCTTGTCTAATTTAGGCATCCTTACTGTGGCAGCAAAATGTAAGGATTGTTCAGTGAGCTCCTAAAGCTTTCCCTGAAATCGAACATATGCTAGGGAAGTAAAACTTAGGCTGCCAGAAGGCAATACATGAGTATAACACCTGTTTGCAGGTGCAAAGCACTTAATGCATTTAATTTATAATGGGTTGGCGGTGTATAATTCTATCATAGAAAGAAAACATTCATGTCTGAGTTTCTAGCATTATACACTGTGGAAAGTGGAAAAGTGTGTATGATGAACTGTGATGCATCCTCTATCGTCTGTGTCATGGTACTTTTCTTTCTTTCTTTAAGGGGAGATATACATGGTCTATGATGAGATCAATCCTTATTTTGCAGTTCTAAGTTCAACAGCAGCTGTAGTACAAGCAGTCTGTCGTGGTACCAACCTGTACATTAAGCAAGGATAAGGAACATAATGCTCATATAAATACTACACATTTTGCCAATTCTCACTTACGTGTATCAATTAACTAGAAGTAGTTTGTCCTTTTGTTCAGGCAGTTGGATGTCAAGATGGAACAATATCCTTTTATCAGCTGATTTTCAGCACAGTTCATGGACTTTATAAAGATCGATATGCTTATAGAGACAACATGACTGATGTTATTGTCCAGCATCTCATCACTGAACAAAAAGGTAATTCTGCACTTCCAGTCAAGCCAAAGCTTCAGTCCTATTAGGTTGGTATGGTTTTTTTCCCCGATTAATACCCATCACAACATTGGAATATATGTTGTATTTACCAAACAGATGGCTGTCACACTGACAGTAAAATTGCGGAATACTGTTTGCAGGATGAGAATGCAGACTTGGATTCTGGAGCATCAGCACTGACAAGCTTAGTGAAAGGTGTGGGGATTTGCAAGAACATTGGGAGGGGCAGCAGCTTTTAAGATAAGGATTTAATCTCTGAGAGTATAAGGTAAAAATACTGTACATCATATCTAGGATTTTTTTTCTCTTACTTAACAGCCTCAAGGATTTGTGCTAATATTGTGTCTACATATTATTAGCTTTCTATGTCAAGGGATCAAGGTATTGCTCCAGAACATACTGTTGACAAATAATGGATGATAAATTGTGATCAGCTATACGGATAGTAGATCACAGTGATTCAAAACAACAAACATCCTAGCAGGAATCTGCTTTTAAATTTAGAGGTGCTTTAGGAGGGTTTGATTTTTAGTATAAGTCTTTCATCTTGTGGTTTAATTTAGCCATCAGTATGTTATGTTTTTATTTTCTTTCTCTCTAGTTAGGATAAAAGGCAGAGAACTTGTAAAGAAAATTGCAATCTACAAAAACAGACTAGCAATCCAGATGCCAGAGAAAATCTTGATTTATGAATTATACTCAGATGATTCTTCAGACATGTATTATCGAGTGAAAGAAAAAATAGTAAAAAAATTTGAATGCAATTTGCTGGTTGTGTGTTCAGCTCACATTATTTTATGCCAGGTATGTACCTTAAAGACAATTAATGTCACTTGAAGACAGTTGTCCAAGTAGCTGGTAAAATACGATTGGTACAATGAAAAAAATATATATAATGAATTATGCTACTAGGCAATATGACATGCAGGGTGTTGTAATATGAGGGTCTGATGTGCTTTTAGGCAGTAACTGTGGCATGTCGCAAGTGGCTCTATCTCAGTGAAACAGTCTCCGCAGAGAATTTCATAAATTTGTACCCAGCCTAGACATCTAGGGAATTCATTTATTTATTTATTTTATTTTATTTATTTATTTATTTATTGGGGGGATGGAGGGGTAGGTGAAGGACAGGGGGAGAACTTCTAGAAAAAAGTCTTCACGATTTTTAGTTCATAGTATTGAATAGCTAACACTTGACTTTCTCATTCTTACGTGCAAAAGTAGGCAGACACATTAGCATAGATATAAATACAGCATATCAGAGGAAGAACAGTTTTCTCTGTACCACCATGCAATATGTTGTAAATTATATCCTCAGGAGAAAAGATTACAGTGCCTCTCATTTAGTGGCATTAAAGAACGAGAATGGCTGATGGAATCTCTCATTCGTTACATTAAAGTAATTGGAGGACCTCCGGGAAGAGAAGGTCTCTTAGTTGGTCTAAAGAATGGTCAGGTAATGCATTATGTCTGGTATATATTTTTTGAATGCAAATGGAATACAGTTCATACTCTTTGGAGGAGAACTTAGAAGCAGCACATTGATTTACAACCTAGAATATTATTTGGCAGAGTCTCTTCTTGTTCTTAAAAAATAGTTGCTTCCATGCTTCAATTCATACAAGTAGGTTTGACTTTGTCCTTAGTCTATATGTTATTAGGAACAGCTGACAGAAATGGAGTTGTCGGTCAAGAGAGACCCTTTTGCTTCTCAGAGGGGTGGGTGTGTGTGTGTATGTACTTGGTGACCACTTGTGAAGGCTTGTGATGTTTTAGAAGTGACATTTGTCTATTCAACAAGCCAGTTAGCTGAAAATTTCAAACTGAAGCCTAGAGGTAAATGATATAGAAAACAAGATGAGGAAAGAATTTAACAGATCCCTTCCCTTCTGTATATATTTTATGCATTCCCAACATATTGTATTTATATAATGTTCAGCAAGGGGAACGCTACAAAATCCAGTATGTATAACATAGATTTTTTTTTTGTATGGGCTTGAAACTAGAATGTGTAGAAGCAAACTTTTCAAGATAGCTCAAACTGAAAGCATTCCCTTGAATTTTATTTCTTAGTACAGTTGCAGTCATATATTTTTACAGCACTAGAGTTGGCACCTGCTATGCTATTTCTGGTTTTAGGGAACTTTCATGGACTTACTTTGATTTAAATATGTCCAGATCTTGAAGATATTTGTCGATAATGTCTTTGCAATCGTCCTGTTGAAGCAATCGACAGCTGTGCGCTGTCTGGATATGAGTGCATCTCGAAACAAGCTGGCAGTGGTTGATGAAAATGATACATGCTTAGTATATGATATTCATACCAAAGAGTTGTTGTTTCAGGTAAAATTCAAAGTCATTTTGTGTGTGTGTGTGTGTGTGTGTAGGACAGTGTAGGATTTAGTTGTGATCTATTTCTCCATCAAATCTACCCTTCTGGAGAAAGATGATGATGAATTATGCAGGAGGTGTGCGAGAGCAACAGCTGCATAAGAAGTACTTAAAAATGCGACCTTTTCAGGTTAATTTGGAACTGTCCCAGTTCCCTTTGAAGTATTAAAGTTAATGAGTATTTTAGCTTTATCATCAGTAAGAATAGAATTAAAGCTTAAACTTTGTTCCTCATTTATTCCAAGACTATAAAATGAATAATAATAATTCTGTCCTTACTGGCAATTTAACAGTCACTCTAAGGGTTTGTCCCTTAATGTTGATGAAACATTTTCAGAGAACAGGTGATAGAAAGTGTAAAGTGCTACAAAGATAGGATCTGTAACTTTCATTCTGTGACAGGCAGAAAAAGTATTAATTAAATGTGACAGCTAGCAAGCAGCGTTTTATTGTGTAATATTGTATATCCTGCAGTCTGTGTATTCTGCTCATGATCTGTACTCTCAACAAATGAAAGACAGCTATAACTGCTTATTGAAATGCAAAATATGTCCTGTAGATCTGCTTAGGAGTATCCTACTCTTTAGAATATTTCAAATGTAAGTGAGCGTGTGTGTGTGTCTTCACATGTATATAGCCAGGCTGTATGTCAAATGTTCTAGCTGAAAGACATACTTTTTGGGAAAGGAGGTGTGATTGCATCTGTTCACCCACTATTTTGCTTGTTAGGAACCCAATGCTAATAGCGTGGCCTGGAATGCGCAGTGTGAGGATATGCTCTGCTTTTCTGGAGGGGGTTACCTCAATATAAAAGCTAGTAACTTCCCTGTCCATCAGCAAAAACTTCAAGGCTTTGTTGTGGGATATAACGGCTCCAAAATCTTCTGTCTTCATGTTTTTTCAATGTCAGCTGTTGAAGTTCCACAGGTAATCCTTTAATCTCATTAAGCCATACTTTACATTTAATAAACATCAACGTTTAAGAAATGAAGAGGCTTTTCTTAAAGTTACCAGTATTCCATTAACCAAATGTTTGCCTTTCAGGCTTCTCTCATCGTTGTTGAAATTATCCTGCGTGTTTTTGTGTTTTGTTTTGTTTTTTCTTTTTTAATTAATCTGTTCTCTTTTTTTGCTGCTGCTGATGGTTGGTTCTGTTTCTCCCTCTTTAAAATCAAAGCTGTGCTATAGTTCCATTATTACCTCTTCCTGTTTTTTTTTTTTTCTATATAACTTCCTTGGGTTGTCGTTTTATTTTTCCTATGAGCACATCAGTTACTGTCTTATTGTTGCTTTCTCTAGACGTGTTTAGGCAACATTTAAGCAATATGTTTTAGTGTGAATGTCTAGTACGTGTACAGCCTGCTTGAAGTTCTTTCCGTAATACAGAAAACATGGCAATGGAAGAGGTTAAAACAGTCCAAGGTACAGAACTAGTTTCTCCAGAACATTATTCTCTTTGTTATACTAAAATCAATGTTCTCTGCTAATGGTTGGTATTAGAGCTCTTTATTTATTTATTTATTTATTTTTCCCTTCAGTACAGCTAAATAATTTCACTAATATATATCAGTATTATGCTTCCTGATAAACATTTTTATTTTTTTTAAATCCTCAGTCTGCCCCAATGTACCAATATCTAGAACGGAAAATGTTTCGAGAAGCCTATCAAATTGCATGTTTGGGAGTAACTGATACTGACTGGAGAGAGCTGGCCATGGAAGCCTTGGAAGGGCTGGAGTTCGAAACTGCTAAAAAGGTAAAGCACTCTTCCACTTACCTAGCAGAAAATTTCTAATTCGTATTTTCTTTGGCTGCACTGTATCAAGGAGAGCATTGGTCTGTGATACACGCACGAGCTTATGATAAGACTTCAGACCGAAGCAGGATTCCTCCTCCTCCAGTCTCATGTTCCAAATCAAAGTGTTAGGGGTAGGGAGGAGCCCCTTCCTGGTGCCGGCGGAGGATGGGGAAGGTGCGGAGGGCCGCGGCCGGCGGGGCCGCTCGCCAGGTGGCAGCAGAGACCATCCGAGGCGGCCGCCTGGGGGCTCCCCCGCCGGGAGGTCCCCACAC
>VZSV01000243.1:512786-528740 GCA_013398735.1 Nothocercus julius | reverse complement strand
GCGCCCTGCCCGCAGGACAGCACGTCCAGCGGCCGCCCTGCCCGCGCCCATGCTTCCTGAGGCACAGCACACTGACCGCCTTCTCCATGTGCTTCCGCTGGCCGCGCTCCCCGTGGCACAGCACCGTGCCCATAGCCATGCTCCCTGTGCTCTTCCCGCGGCCGCGTTCCCTGTGGCGCAGCACGCTTTCCGCTGCCTTTTGCCACGTTTTATCAAATAGGAGAGGTCAGAACAAGTCCAACGTCATAAATATTGTATGCAAGACAAAGCGATCTAAAAATACTCTGTGAACGGCCTGCAATGAGAGGCATCCTTTACAAGACAATGTTTTTATTTATTTATATTTAGGAAATTATTACAATTATTTTTATGGTGGCATCAGAATAATCCCAGTTTCATAGATGGTGTTATGCAAATAGACACTCTTAAAGAAGTTTTCGTGTGCCTCCTTGGCATTTTTAAGTTGTGTCCTCTTAGAATTAGAGCGGATTAATTGGAACAAAAGCAGCTTCTTGACATTAAAGACTCTTGTAGTTCCTAGTCTGATCTGGTGTAAGCAGAATATTCAGTGCCCTCCTGAGGATGAGTTTGCTTAGAATCTTGAATGTGCTGCCCAAAGAGTTAAATTCTATTTTTTGATATATATCTAGAATAAGCATTAAGCTGTGCAAACTCATGTATGACTTTGCCACTTGGGACTTTGGGTTGTACATTTATCTCTGTTTGCAAAATATATCGCACTGTCTTACTGTTCTCTTACCTTATCCTTTTACTTCCTTTCTTCTCTCTGGACTAATTCTGTGATGAGTTTTTCAAAACAGCATAAGAAAACTATAAGCATCTTCATTATGCTTCATCAGTACAGTCATTTATATGTTCTACCTTGTTTCCTTAAGTTTACTCAAGTGTTTCATGCTTCATGGTTAAAATGTAAAGGATAAAAAATAGCTGGAATGAAAGTATGTAATATTTTTAATGGCATTTTGTGTTCCTTGGGCGGCAGACATACATATGCCTGTGGGTCCCTGTGCTGTTTGCTTTCAGTAATAAACTGTTTGGATTGTACCCTTGTGTTATTTTTTGGAATGCTTGAGGGCCCCAGTTGTAGTCAGAGCTCACTAGGTTAGGGACTGCACAAGCATAAAAACAACATATTTCTGTCTGTCCTTCTTGCATGAAGATAAACGTGGTGTTTGCTTGTGTATCTCATTCATCCTTCTGCAGCTTGACTTCTTCATAACAAAATTGTGTTGACTTGCCGGCTTTTCAAGTTAATTCCCTCTATTGTTTTTATTTTCAATAGGCATTTACCAGAGTACGAGACCTTAGATACTTAGAACTGATCAGCAGCATTGAGGTAAGAGGATACTGGAGAGACAGCATCAGGTCTAAGAACATTCACCACTCTTAAAGCTGGTACTGAAGCTTATGGGGGAAAAGGGGCCCAGGGGACTGTGAACCATGTGAACTTAGAAACCTTTAGGAAGACTGGAAAAATCTTCAGTATTCAATTAATAATTGGTAAAATGCTGCTGCACTAATGCAGCTTAGTAAAGAATACTTTATAAACATGAGTTAATTAAGCCTTTCCCTACCCCCTGGAGGTAGGTAATTACTATTATCTTCATTTTGCAGAGACAGAAACAGGCCCAGAGAAATAAAACGACAAATTCAAGATCTCATGACAAGTCAGTGACAAGTGGAAACAGAATTTGGGTTTCCTTACTTCCATGCTGTCCTCTAATCGCTAGCTCTCATTCTTTTCACACTTGATAAAATTTCACTAAACAATGCTGCCTGTCATAAGTACTTTAAAGACATGCCATCACTTGTACTTCCACAAAGACCACATGGCCGTACTTAGTTTGAAGATCTGGGTTGAGATGGCAAGGGAATTTGGCTTTCACATGCTAATTAGGTTTATACCATCTCTTAAAAAATGCAATCCTTGTCTCCCATTTTTGCAGAGCCGTTCTGGTTCTGTCAAAATTCCAGGCAGCTATTGGTTGTGGTTAACTTGTCTTAGTGTCTAACATGGGGTGAATTTTTGCAGTGAGAACCACTTATTTAAAGGTAGATACAGCAATAAGGACATTCTTTTGCCAATGGTACCTTTTCTTTTCTACATGTGTTCTTCCACATGTGGCTCTACTGAGGATATTCTGGTATTGCCATATTATATCCTGTTGAATCAGAAAGATTCATTCCCTTTCTAAATGGGCATAAACTTGTTTTCAGACTTCTTGAAAAGCTCCTGAGTGGTCTACATCACTTCTTACTCTCTTGTGGTATATTGGATTCTTTTTTAGGTTTGTAAGGGTATAACTAGGCACACATATGCCATTTAATATGACAGATTCTTCCCAGTAACGACACGTTTCTTTGACTGATGACAGTAGAAACGCAACTTCCAGGTCTCTAAATCTGCCAAATTTCTGTGAAATCTTCCCAAAATGGTATTAAAAAAATCTTCTGAAAATTCTTTACCAAATTTTTGAAGAAGGAACTTTTAATATTAGCCTGATAAGCATCAGCCTAATGAGTAACTGTGCCCAGAAGGGATGTTGGCTGCATCCCCTCTGCCAGCAGCGAATTGCACTTGTACAATCCCCCTATGGCTCCGATCCCCATGTTTCTGGTTCTGAATCTCACTGCTGACCTTGACTCACAGCATCCTGCTCGTGTGTCCAAATTCTCTGTTGGTTCAGTGGAATATTTTTTTCCTCTGCTTTTGTCTAGCGTGATATAGTAACATATACCTAACTAATGAAATAGGCTGGGCCAGACTTGATTCAATTTCAGTATAAATGCATTTTTTTATAGTGCTTATGGAGGTAGTTACCTTCATAATGTACCTACCATAATGTAGGAATTGAATCTTTAATTAAGAAATTATAATGTTCAACAAGGGAATATTACAGTTGGGAGCACCAATAAAATAATAAGTCTTAGACAAACCTCCATTGATTTGCCAAAAATTCTTTATGTTCAACAGCACCTTTCTGATTTGGTAGTGCAAACTCTTTCAAGATGACCTCTTGATGACCGCGTGTTTGGGCAACGGTTCAAATGTGCCACAGCTGCAACTCCAGGGAGCAGGACAGCAAGGGCAGGCGCTCTGGACGCGACTGCTGCCTGCCTGGAATCACCAGCCCTTGTTTGTGGGGACGGTGCTGGTGACACTGTTTGCATTCAGTTGCAGATTACCAGGCTTCTGAATCTGCTTATTGGTAGCAATTTTTCATGCCTGTTTTCCCCCGTACCCACCCACACATTGTTAATTTAGCCAAATTACATGCTACTGAGTTCTGCGGGAGAAAATAAGGAACCCATCAGATGCCTATTTTAAAATAACATAGCATAATGATAGCATGTGTTGATTTTTTTTCAGTATGAAATCAAAAGAAGTGATTTTTCATCACTTCAGTTTCATAGTGACATTTAATTTTGGTCTTCCTAATTTCAATTAAGAAAGAATTTAATCCTTTAATTATAAATTCATCAGAAATATAGGGGAGACATAGTTATCATCTTGTTAACAGTTTTTTATTAATAGTTAAAATATAAGCCTGAGAAACTAACTTTTCAATGGCTGTTTCTAAACTATATGCTGCTCAGCTAGAATACCTACCTGCCTCCTTTCTGTCTAGGAGCGGAAGAAGCACGGGGAGAACAACAACGACCTGTTCCTGGCAGATGTTTATGCCTACCAGGGCAAATTTCATGAAGCAGCCAAATTGTACAAAAAGAGTGGACATGAAAACCTGGCTCTCGATATGTACTCTGATTTACGCATGTTTGACTATGCAAAGGTAATGATTCACAACTTCGTATTTAAATCCATAAATATTAAGGTAGTAATAATAAAGTACCTGTAAATGTTTTTAAAGTATGATTCTACAAAAGGCTAGGGAAAATGTGGCTTTGGAATTACTGTTGTTTTCTCAGTTAAAAGATTCAAGCTTGTTCAGGTTATAGGTGGAGGCAAAACAAGCACCTTCTGTATGTGTCTATATGTAATAGTAGCTGTTTTCTTCAGAGGTCCTTTGCTTTCTGTCTTCTCAAATATATCTGTGGAGTCATAGCTTTTAACTGAGCTTTTGTTTTGTTTTGTTTTTTGATGGATACCACCAAGGGTGACTTTTTTTTATTATGATTATATGGTTCTGTTGGTGGTCATTTTATTAAAAATGATAAGTCTAGGATTTGTGGCTGTTTCTTTCTCATTATATTGCTCAGGAGTTCCCCTTTATGTTTTTGTCTCCCAAAGATAATGGGTTAATAAACATGCAAAGCAGAGGTGTGTCGTATATTTCATTCGCTTTTGTATTACATAAAAAACCATATTTCAGAGTTTGAACTTAAACAAGTGTTTGAGTCTTTTCTTATTGATGTATTTTACGAAGTATATAATATTACTAACCTGCTATATTTTTGTTTAAATTTGCTTCCAGAGATTAGTTATGACATCTATTAAACTCTATTCCTATGTCGAAATAAATTGAATAGTTTTTGGAAGTGGCATTTCGATATGGTGATCAGAAAGGGTTATTTGGCTTTTAACTCTTCTATAGTGTTTTCTTATCAAAATCCCTGAGAATGCATGTGCTGTTTAGTCTCATTCATCACGCAGCAGAGCCTCGTCCTGTGCGATACAGGACAAAGCCTTTGCCGTAGTGTGCAGATAAACTGGTCTAGCACAGATTCCAGACTGTGCTCCAGATAAGTCTTTCTTCGAAGCCTGTAATATAAATACTTTGGAACTTTATCACCATTTCTGTCTTATGCGACTTGGTTAGCTTCAGTGTTTTGATTCATCTCAAACCTAAATTTAATTCGCAGATGAAAATCCCTTCCGTCATCCTAAGAATCTTCTGGTTCTCAGCAGCAGTCGTATCTATATTTAACTATCAGAGTAAAAGTTCTGGGGGCCTCTCTCCCTGAGAGTAAGGCCATGCAGAGGAAATTAGAGGTGCTTAATAGCATCTGAAAGAAGCTTCTTGTGCAGGACACACAAAGGACATGGAGGAGGGATATAAATATGAAACTCCCTTGCTTGCCAGGCATTCTTCCAAGGCAAGTTAGGTTTTGTTTGTTTGATTTAAATACTGCCAGGATTAAGCAAAGAGACCCTTTCAGAAGCTGATGGCTTGTGGTTGAGCTTGACCTTGATTGGCTCCAACTGGAAAGTCCAGACTAGAGCAGAGGTCAGGAAGTCCTTTGATATGTGACCACAGACTTATTATCGCTACCAGTGTGCTGATTTTTTTTTTAATGCAAACTTATTTTTGATGAGCTGAGCTAGAAAGTGTTGCATCAAAGATATTGTTCGACTCAATTCTCTAGCTTCATTCAAAGAACATCAAGTCATCTTATTGTAGTTAATCACAGTTATTCAGCTGAATTAGGGCTGTGCCGGAGTGGATAATACTAGCACAAGATCCTGTGCGCAGTTCTGTACCTACTGCATGCTTACGTCAGGGAACTAGTGAGTTTTGAATGTGGCAGTGACACAGTTGTTTTGTGGAGCTTGCCATCTTCTTTTTTTGTCCTTTTGTAGTTTGAATCAAAATTGGATAGAAATGTTGAGGATGGAGTATTCTTTTTCCCTTTCTCTCGTCACCTTTTCTTTCCTCTTTTTTTTTTTTTTTTTGGTATGTGTGGTCTCAGAAGATATTAAGATATTTTTCATTTCATAAAGGCTATTTCAATGGACGGTAGTCTCTTCTGTTAACACCAAAATTGCCCTTAATCCATCTTTCAGTGTTGAAGTACTTTTTATCTGGCTTGTGATGTCAGCATATGTGAACCATATGGTGCCAAGACTTCAGTATTGGCAGAGAAGTCTGAACAAACTATCATAAATATTTCCAAAATGGTCATCATTATAGCATCCGGACTGGGTGTTTGTATTGCTAGGCAAAAATCTGACCAAAATCTGTAGTTCCAAGTCCTGCTCACTGTTGAGCAACTGTCACTTTTGTCCCTATGGAACAACTTCTTTGATATATCATAGCATAATCATCAAATGCATTTGCAGAAAATGAGATTTCACCCTTTTATGAATTTGGGACTGAGTATCCTGACACTAATATGTGATTAAGTGGATGTAATGCTGTTAACTCGGGAAAGGGCAGGTTTATCTTTAAGAATGAAGTAGTGCTTCCTTGGCTTGCAAAATAAACTTTGAACATTGGAATTGGTGTGTTAAAGATTGAGTGATACTGTTTTGTGTTGGAAGGTCATGGTCTTAAAAGCATGCACAAATTGCAGCTTGCATCTACATACAGTAAACAGGATCCCCAGAGGTGTGAGCTTTCCAGGTTGTGAAATGGGGACATGTGTGTTACCTCCAAGGTGTCTGTATCATTCTTCTCCTGGCCTTCCTAGAATATCTTTTTTTTTTTTTTTAAATTAAAAACAATCTAGATAGGAGATTGATGACATATGAAACAAACTGGTCCTTGATAATTAGTTGCTGAAGACTGGCTTAGTTCACTGCTCTGTACACAGTATTTCTTAGCTTAGGGAGACTTAACAGGAGTTATTAAAAATGATAATAGCAATACAAATAATAGACACCCCCCCTCCCCCCAAACTTTATGTACTTTACAGTTTGGAATATAATAGTGTTTGTGACCAGAAGGTAATGCAGAATGCTCTTTTGTGCTGTTTCAGGATTTTCTGGGGTCTGGAGACCCTAAAGATACAAAGATGCTAATCAAAAAGCAAGCTGATTGGGCCAAGAATATCAATGAACCCAAAGCAGCAGTGGAGATGTACCTCTCTGCTGGTGAGCACATGAAGGCCATAGAAATCAGTGGAGACCATGGCTGGGTGGATATGTAAGTGTTGGTTCTATCATAGAGATAATACAGAGATATGGAGATAACATATAGAGATAACAAATACTCCAATGAATCGGCACAATTTTTAAGTAAAACAAAGCTTGACTGGTACATTTCTTCGTTTATGTTAAACTGAGTGTAGCTATAGATGAACCACTTAATAAAAAAAATATTTTTAAAAAGTTGCATATTTACGATCCTACCCTTTAAGTATGTTACGAAAATGAACAAAATGGATAAGAATGGTTTTATCTGTAATATGAGACTGTCTTCTAAGCTATGCATATCTTAAGCTTCTCAGAGTAATGATCGCACCAGTGCTTATATGTAGCAGTCTATTTCTGTTGTTTAAGCTGTTAAAGGATATTAATCAAGCAGGTAGAGAAGTTGTCTGGGACACAGAACTCCTAGAAAGAATTTCTGGAGCCGTTCCTCTCTCAAATTCTCTCAGCTTGACCGTAATTCCTGCTTTGAGTCTTACTAAGTTGCTAAAAAAGCTCAGAGCTCACAACATTCTGCTTCCTCTGTTTTGCCATTTGCCAAGTAGGGTGGCATTTATTCAAGAACCCTTTTTAGGTCAGGGTTGAGAAAGTGTGGCACGTGTGACTTGGTCATGTAGGACCTGCTTCCCCTCTCTGTTTTCACGGCTCAGCAAAGCCCATTGGATCTGCACACATGGTGCAGATTGTAGGAGCAGGTCTTGCCTATGTTAAACAAAAGAAGAAACTTTGATTACTGAAAGGTGCTTGAAGTGTGCAGTATGGCACTATATTATGATAATTATTAAATAATAACTTCAAAAGTGAAAAGTTGCTAAATAGTTAAAGAAAACACAAAACAAAGAGGCAGAACTTAAAACAACTTTTTTTGTGTGTGTCTAGGTTAATTGAAATTGCTCGAAAACTGGATAAAGCTGAGCGTGAGCCTTTGTCAAAATGTGCCTTCTATTTTAAGAAACTTGATAACCCTGGGTATGCAGCAGAAACCTACATGAAGGTTGGTGACCTGAAAGCCTTGATCGATCTCCATGTGGAGACTCATCGCTGGGAAGAAGTAAGTATGCCTCTGCTTCCCAACTGTGCTTAAAATTGCTAGTAATTATTGTCTGTGACTGCAGGAAAGGGAGTCTGGCTCTTCCACCACTTCTACTCAAAATTTTAAGGTCTAATGAGGCTGATCTGCCATGCTCTCCCTGATGGAGAAGCAGGGAGAGAGGCTTCTCCAGAATGTGATTCTGAGGCTTTTTTTTTTTTTTTTAAGTATCCTGGTTGAGTTTGTCTTGGTCTCACCTATATTTCCTCCTGAGTTAGGTGGCCTGATGCTTATGAAAATCAATGGGATGCATCATCTAGCCCACGAGAAACACGAAATAATAATTATACCATAAGAGCTTTTTATGAACTGTATTATTTTTATAATGTGGATAAGCTGCCTGAGTGAGAATACCCTCTGCAGAATTTAGATCTGTTGAATGTGTGTTGTGTTAGTGTGGACTCCTCCCTATAATTGGATTTGGGCTTATGATTAGGCAAAGCTCTGCTTACTTCACTTTTTTTTTTTCTTTTAACTGATACACATGGGTCTGCCAGTCCTGTTCCCTTTCATGGTGGGATCACTGCTAGTTCTGTTCCTGTTCCTTCACGTTAAGTTGGGCTCAGTGTAGTCTGTAGAGATAACGTTTTCAAAGTGCCACAGGCACTGAGATCCCCCACCCCTCCCCACACACACCTTAAGTTATGTGGATGCTTTGGGAAATGGTAGATTCAGTCCTTTCTTGACTTGGTAATGGGTACAGGGAGCTAATCTAGACTGCCTTTACAGTGCTACTTCAGTTTCTTTACATTATAGGTTTGGAAAATATTTTTGTCTCTTGCTGTGAAATCCACTAAATTGCCTAAATAACACTCTCGGGTGTCTCTGATTCAGCAAATGGACTGTTACTAGGCTTCACGTTTTTCTTTTGTTCTTGATTACTTATTTTAAGACATTAGTTTAATATTTACTGGAGAAAATATGAACTATAATCTTTATTCTGCTTACATGTATTTATTGTGAATTGATCCCATGGAATATGCTAAGTCCTTTAACTATTTAAATGGGGCAATATTCTGGAAACATATTTATTCTGTACTTCAGGCCTTTGCGTTGACTGAAAAGCATCCTGAATTCAAAGATGATGTTTATGTCCCTTATGCTCAGTGGCTAGCAGAGAACGATAGATTTGAAGAAGCACAGAAAGGTAAGAGTGCAGATTACTGCACACTCGAATGTGCTCAGTACTTTTCCAGTACAGAGCATGCAGCCTTTTCCCTGCAGAGTTTTAAATCAGTGATATGCAAAAATAAATATATTTTTTTATGTTTTATGTTTATGTCATATGTTTTGAATATGTTTTTTTTCATGCCAGTGGTAAGAAAGTGTATAGAAGTCTCCTACATAAGAAAATATTTTAGACTTAAAAATTATACTCTCTACGTATAATTTCAGATTTTCTGTCCCAGTGCATATCTAAGTATGACATGTGTGGCAACTATTTGGCATGTTAGATTAACTGTATTTTTTACTAATATTTTCATCAGAATTCTGATGAATCAGGATTCATCAGAATAGGATTCAAAATGCAGTGAAAACCTGAGTGGAAAGAGTATTTTCTCATGTGCTTATGTAACATTGGGTTTGTACAACTAAAATTTTCACCTTGTGTTTAAGAATTTTTGTGGATTTTGTTAGTCTTTTTAAATTATCTATAAAGAGGACTGACAACTTTCCATCATGCGTACAGGTTTCCCAGTTTTATTCATAAGCTGTTCCAGTGTTGTGGGGAGGTTGAAGCAAACTCCATGCAGAGCCAGCACATTCCCAGTACATACATTTTTCTCAGGTGCAGCTCCATGTGACAGTTACATCTGCTGTTTCCAGAGCCAGCTCAGATCTAAGAGTCTAACTGCATTTGCTTGCACCAGCCAAGCCAGTAAGCGTGCCAGCCACGAGCTGTCTCTGCACGAAAGTAGCTGGGTGTCTCTGTGCCAGACCTTTGAGCATCTGCTTCTAGGGCAGCTTCATAGTTTGCGCAGAGAGCAGTGCCAATACAGGGGCCTGGGAACAGTATCCGAGTGTGTTCTCCATAGCTTCGCACTGTTGAGTGAGCTGGAGACCGTGGTGTAGGTGTGTGAGAACTTCCTTCTAACTGAGCTGGCTGATGGTGGGAGGCTCTTGTGCTGCTGTTTTTTATCTTTGCTTTATACTCTGCAGACTGTTTGTCAAATCCATATTTACCATTTGGGATTTCAGGTTTTAACTTTACATTGATTTCTGAGCATCAGTTAAAGACATGCTGTTAGTAAATGCTAAGATATAAATGCTGTAATATTTTAAAATACTCATCATCACAGTCCAGAGGGTTGCAATTCAGACCTTACCTTATAGTAGTTTTGAATGCAAGTATGATATTGCAGTGTTCAGAATTGCCATTGTCTGTTTGGAGATGTAATCAGGACTGTATTTTTGCTATTTTCTAACTTGTAAATAAGCAAGCAGCTTTGTACAACATCTATCAGCTGCAGTAATGTTTCTGCCTCAGGTCCAACCCCCCGAGACAGTGTGAAAGCCACAAAATACCGACAGATGCTTCTCATGTTCCATTAGCGTCACTGCTTTCAAGGAGAAAAACACCAGTGTGTAATCCATTTTCATCCTGCCTTGGATAGACTTTTTGATACTGGCTGAATAGATTGTTCTTAATTTAGAAACATTGACTTCAGTAAATTGATATAATCGCACTGTAAAAATCCTTTGTCTTGGCCTTTGCAGCGTTCCACAAGGCTGGCAGGCAAGGTGAAGCTGTGAGGGTGCTGGAGCAGCTCACTCACAACGCTGTCGTAGAGAGCCGGTTTAATGATGCAGCCTACTACTACTGGATGCTGTCCATGCAGTGTGTGGATATAGCCCAAGGTAAGTGCCTGCAAACAAGTTTGCATTTGTTACCTTCTTGCGCCCGCAGACCGGCAGTTGCTGAATTGCAATAGCATTATTGGAGCTACTTTTCTGTCTTTATGTTGTGCGTAACTGTGCTATTTTTGTAGTCTCCCTCATTTTCCCTTGTGTTTATTAAAACAAATGAGCAAACCAATGTCATCAGCATGTGTAGGCCTTGTTTGCAAATCTGGCTACAATCAAATTCATGTCTGCAGGGACCACATATCCTCATGCACCTTCTCTCAACACACTTGAAGTGGAGAAGCAACTGAAGGGTTAAAGTGCTAGTAAATAAAAGATGATCTGGTAGTGTAAAATGCATCTTGTGTTAGAACGTGAGTTGGGGAGATATTTCATGAATTATTTCTGTAACAAAGAGGAAACTGATAGTTTATTAGCCATTATCTTGTCTTCTAAGTGTATTTCACTGGGAGAGGTGGGGCCAGTGGTTACGAGGTGTAATTTAGTAATAATGAATACAAAAGATTGTATTACTGCCTTTCGTCTGGTACTGCAAGTGCCTTTTTTAGTTCAGCAGTGCACAATAGTCCTGATTTATTGTCCCTCACGTATTGTGCAGAGATGCAAACTGTTTCAAATTCTTCAGTAGTATGTTTAATATTTATGAAACAAATGTTTCAAAGCTCATTCTGTCTGTAAACTCTAAAGGTATGGGTAAGGTTTCCAGTGACGGATGGCTATTATTTTCTACCTTTAACTAAGCTATAGTCTCCGGCTATGTTAAAACCATTGCCTCAACCATTGTGCATTTTAACATGTCTATTCTAAAGCAGGAACTTGCTCACAAAAAATTTGCAAGACAGTACAGCTGTGGCTTGCACAGTTAGATGGGACATAAGTGAACTGGTAGATCAGCCTTTGGTAGTGATGGCACTAAAATAATAATCTGCTCTTTTCCTACAATTGAGTGTCTTGGAGACTAAGACTAATAATGCCTTTACCTCCCACAGAGAATGAACAACAGAAGACTGAAATGTTACAGAAATTTCATCACTTCCAGCATTTGGCAGAAGTTTACCACGTCTATCACTCTGTTCAAAGATACACCGTAAGATAGTTACCTCAGAAGCTGTTTTTATGCTTCATAAGCATCTTTTTTCAGGGAGTCCAGAAAAAACTAGGAATAATTAATGACTCTTCAGGCAATTAAATACTGAGCGTAGATCTAGTGGTTCTATATGGTAACTTAATTCATTTCTTTGCCTTCTGTTGTACTGTGCTAGAACTTCCGTTGTCTTAGTTTCTAAGAACTGCCGTGCGGAGAGACCTCCGCAGATCTGCACTTCGTGTCTCTGTGTGGGTGGAGGATGTGACGAGGCTGAATTCCTATCCCAAGCCATTTTTGCTAACTGAATTGGATTAGTTCCACAGGGACTTGGGCCTCTGGTCCTATAAGGCTGTGGTAGGATTTTTCATTTAATCATGAAAGGAGGTTTGGACAGACAAAAGCTCCTGAAATCTCACGATGTGGTATATGTATACATCAGCAGTTATGCACATAAGCTGCTCCAGAATGATATGGAGTCATTAATGGGGAGCTTCTGCTGCTTCCAGCAATTATAGGACTCTTGCCCTCATATTCCTTGCAGAAAATTTGAGAATCTTTGTTTCTTGCCCTTGCCCAAAAGAGGATTGTGCTTTGGTGACCTTTGCTGGTAAGACTGTTAATTTTTAGACCTCACAGTGATGGAAACTCCATCCTTCTTGGATGGTCTGTGCTGGTGTCTAATAGCCTGTTAGAAAATTGATAAAACTACATGATTCCTTTCTCTCTTGCCTGCATGTGGCAGCCATGAGCTTTGGTGATAAAGGCCTGCAAAATCCACTTGCTGTGTCCTACCAGCATTTCTTGTTCTTGCAGCTGTATGAAAGAAACACAGTGGCCTCCTTGAGATGCTCAGTGATGTGAACTGTTGCTTCTGTAGCTTAGAAATGTGTATCTATGTTTTTTCACACTGCAGGAGGAGCCTTTTAGTTTCCACTTGCCTGAAACACTCTTCAATATTTCCAGGTTTCTGCTTCACAGCTTAACTAAAGAGACTCCCTTGGGAATCTCAAAAGTGTATCCTTCCAAAGCAGTACAGAATCTAAAAGTTACCTTTTGAGAAAAATGAAGAGTGTAACTGACGTTGATCCACAACACAAAGATGTACGGTACAGTGTGTTTGGTTTCATCTGTTGGTTAAAGTTAATGAAAACTGACTTTTGTCCCTGAGGTAATAATCAGCACCTTCAAACCACTGTGTGTTTAACTGCACCAGCTGTTTGTGCATAGGCTGAGAGCCGTACAACTCTGCTAAATGTACTTTTGAACAGCACCCACCCAGTGTGGTGCATCACCTGTGTCAGAGAAGCAAGTTCTGAGGTACTGTTTGCAAAAACAGGGTGTTGGCTTTGAATCTCAGCAGTGTTGTTGCAAGAAGCTTGAACTGAGACGTGAGGGGGAAGCAGGAGCTCTTGCTTCAGATAAGGATGAAATAGCTGTGTCGTGTCTATCGGGCCAATGTGTTTGCACAGCTTTGTTAGCACATGCTGCATTTCCTGGAATGACTTCATGACGGGTCTGTGGGAGCCCTGCAGAAGTGCAGCAGTGTGTGCTGAAGATATCAAGAGGGGGCAGTGGGTGCCAGGGAGGCCCAATTCTCCTGTTTTACTTTTTTTAGGGTTTTGTATAGGATGCTTTCCTTTTATTAACCTTCTCACTTATAAATGTGCAATCTTTCATAAAGTGCTGAGTGATTGGTAACTTTCTAAGCAGTGCTTACTGTTGCACACTGATGAAAGGGAAAGACAACTCTTCATCGATGACATGGGGCCCATGCTGAGTCCTTCCAAGGAGACTGTATTCAGTAGGTGTCAGTGCATTGCTGTTATTCTAAAAGCCATTCACTGCAAAATTAATCACAGTGTGTAAAAGAAGTGAGAATATTTAACCAAAGCAATGTTAATGTGGGGGCAGTTCCTTACCCTGCTAATAATCAACCACAGACATTTTGACATTTCCTCCACATTTGTTTATTTAAATGGAGTTATGTAAACAAATTTCTTTAGTTAAAGCTTGTTTAAAGCACCAGTGTTGGATATGCTTCATTGAACAAATTCTCTCATTAGGAAAAGCGTTGTGTTTTTTCTTAAGTGCCATATGTATGTTTGTTCCTTAATTTAATTATAGCAACACGTTGTTTGCTCTGGCAAAACAGAGCAAGGCTCTTGGTGCGTATAAACTAGCTCGTCATGCCTACGAGAAGTTGCAGGGGCTCCAGATCCCAGCTAGGTTCCAGAAATCGATAGAGCTGGGCAGCCTGACAATCCGCTCCAAGCCGTTCCACGACAGTGAAGTAAGTTGTAATGTCTTGCACGTTAATTGTTAGTACATGGCTTAATGCAAGAGTCTGTATTGCCATATGCATAAAGAAGTCTGAAACACATTATGCACTGGTCTGTGATATGATGACATTTCTGCAGGAAACAAAGCCCTTTTATTGCTGTTCCTCAGTTCAGACTTCCTCCTGCTCCTGAGAACAAATTAAAATCAGTCCTTTCTCTGTGGGCAACTCCTGTCCTCCTTCTCCTGCCTTGCATCTAGCTTCGTCTCTGCCTATTAATTCCTTCAAGCCTTTCCCTCTCTGAGCCACATGCAATTACTCCAGTCTCCATGTCTGGCTCCAGGTGGAGGTCGCCTTCATTTGTCTCAGCTTCTAGAGCTCCTTCCCTCCTCCCCCTATCCTTCAAGTGATCTTTCTTTCTTAAGTTTTATTTTAACACTTTTTCTTCTTTAACCAAAGTCTGACTTTCTGCAGTGTTCTATAGAACAGTGTCTGATGGAGTACTCACTAAAAATAAATTGTATTGTGCAAATGAACATGCACCTGGACAGCTGAAATAATAAAAACAGTCTTAAGAACTGCCTAAAATAACTGTGCTCTTGAAAAGAACAGAGATGAATTAATCTGAAGACTTGCATTTGACCGAATCTTTGAACTGAAAAGACGTTGCTTCAGTAACCTTCTCACCTTCTTATGACACTGTGTATTTGATGTGGAATTCTGCTTCAGTTACAGGCAAGGCAAGATAAAAATTTCCTTGTTAGAGTGGTGAAAACAGCTATTTTTAATGTGAAAAAAAGCATTAAAGAAGCATTTTCAAATGTTAAAAAGTCTTATTTCACAGCAGTATTTCTCATCAGGTTAGGGCTGATGTAGTACCAGTGGTGTAAACCTATGGAGCTCAGATTTAAATAGATAGCACGTGCTAAACTCTTGGGTTGTTTGCGATTACTGTGCTCTGTGTGTGTCTTTGCAGGAGCTTGTGCCGTTGTGTTACAGGTGCTCTACCAACAACCCTTTGCTAAATAACTTGGGGAATGTCTGCATTAACTGCAGACAACCTTTCGTCTTCTCTGCTTCTTCTTACGGTGCGTTGCAGTGTTGCATTTGGTTGAGCTTTTCAAGTAGGTAAACATGCTAACTGAACAGAATAGGCTGGTGCTTTGTTCCCTCTGCAGTGTTATTTGGATAAACAGACCTTTAGTTTCAATGCTGTTAAATATGGCTTGTACTTCTGCTTGCCACATCAATAGTTGGATTTCATTGTAAGACTGCAGCAGCAGTGTTTGATTAACATCGTTGTCATCCTCGAAGAACTGGAGGGTTATTTATTTAACTTGATTCATGAGAACGTGTGGGCAGAACACGGCTGAGGGTGTTCTCTGCCTCACATACGTGGTATCTTCTGCTAGGCTTCTGACTTCTTGCAGGTCAGCTGTGTTTTGCTTTTTGCACCCCTTTAGAAGTACTGCATCTGGTTGAGTTCTATTTGGAAGATGGCATCACGGATGAAGAAGCTGTAGCTCTCATTGATCTTGAAGCTCCAAGGTCAAATAAAAGAGCAAATAAATGGCAAGAGATGATGAGTGGCGGTATCCTTTTGAATCAAAACTGTTTCTAGTCTCGGAATAAAGTAATACTTTTTTTTTTTTTTTTTTTAGCCATAAGACTGATTTGCCTAGGACTACCTTGTGTTTCCTCTGAAAGTCACTAAAATAATCAGAGTGGTCTTTTAGCTAAACCTAATATTCTTGTAAAGCTCTTTTTTTTTTTTTTTTTTTTTT
>VZSV01000243.1:430133-501191 GCA_013398735.1 Nothocercus julius | reverse complement strand
CGGCCGAGGCGGCAGCGCGGGAAGCCCCCGCGGCGGGCAAGGGCCGGGCCCCTGATGCAGTTGCCCCTAAGAAGAAGGGGGCCAAGGCCAAGAAGCCGGCAGGCCCCAGACAGCAGAAGGAAGGGCTGGGGGCTGCAAAGGCCCCCAAGGCTGGCAAGAAGGCAGCCTAGGGCCCCTGGAGTGGCTGGCCGAGCCCGGCCACGTTGGTCTCAGTTGTTTTTAGTCCCTGGAGGGGTTTTAACTGTGTGTTCACCTTTTACCAATAAAGCTGCTTCACTCTCACACGAGTTGGGTGGCTGCTGCCTGCAGTCCCCAGAGCGCCTGGCCCCGTCCCTGCCCCAACGGCCGTCTGAGCCGGATTATACCCCAGCTGGGACAGTGGGTCGGGCCATGCTGTGCCGCAGGTTGGGTCCCCAGTGCTGGGGCTGCCTGTGCCCCATTGGGGATGGTGCTCTTGGGTCTGGAGGAGGGTCTGGGGTGTCTGTAGAGCTCAGCAGTGCCAGGGTGGCTGTTGGCTCTCTGGGACCAAATGCCTGAATTGCTCCTGGCCTTGGCAGCACGGAACCCTCCAGAAGGTCACCCAGGTAATGCCAAGGGTTGCAGTCCTCCTGGCTGGAGGAAATGCGGGGAAGCTGAACTTGCTGCCCAAAGAGGATTTTGCTAATCTCTAGCTGGCCTTGCTGATGCCCTTGAGGCTTCTGGCCTTGTTCCTGGGCTTAAGCAACAGCTGAACAAACTTAACTTCTTGTCTAACTTTGGTCTTGGCCTTGCTGATGCATCTTTAATGGGACTGAAACTAGTGTCCCCTGGAGTCAGGACGTGATTTGCAGTAGTACCTGAGCAGGGCTCACCAACCTTCTGATGCCCTGAGAGCCAAGCAGGCTCTCCAGCATGGACGTGTCTTGCAACAGACCATGGTAAGAGCCCTGCTCCTTGCTAGCTGTGTATGCACGGGTTTCCTCTCTAGCCTGAAGGAGCCAAGTCATTACGTGACTAGACTTGGCTGTGCTAAGCATCAGCTTGTGGCGCTCATGAGGATGATGCGGCCCCACGGGGCTGCGCACCCTCGGAGCAACCTTCAGTCGCGCACGCTGGGACGCTGCACACGGCTTCAGCACCTTGTTTTATTACAAAGATAGGTTTTTCTGAGAGTCTGCCACTTCCACGACACAGCAGGTAAGGGTACTACATGCATAACGCATGTCAAAGGTCTGAAATGTGTTACAAAGGGCTCAGGGGGTTACGGCAGCTCTGTGAACCCTCAAGCTTCTTCAAAATGGTTGCAGCAACTACTTATTTTTGTTTCTGCTTAGAAAAAAAAAAAAATTAAATAATAAAGCAAGAGGCCCAGTACATGGCCCAGTCACATCACCCGGAGGCAAGCTGCACTTGCGGCCGCCTCACCTGTATCCTTCCCCCTAACGACATGGGGCAACTGCTCCATGGCCCTGTCCACCACCTCCAGCCAAGCTCAACTTTCTCTACCACCTTAATCCTTCTTGCCTTCCCTGTACTGGGCCTGCCTATATCTCTGGCAGCTATTCACAGTTTTTAAAAGAAAAAAAAATCAAGAATTCTTTTTGAAATTACTTTCAAAATAACATGTAGCCCAGCTACATTCTTAAAATGTCTATTCCAATAGTGCACCCCAGCAAAGACTTGAAACCTCCACAGTGTATGTACTTCTCCTGTAGCTCTATTAAAATGAAAAATTTGTTCCTCCCCTTTCCCTCCCTTCATTACCCCTGCTCCTGCCTTTTAATGGACTGGATAAAGTTTATCATTTGTTTAAAATAGATATCTATATACACACACACAACTTGGATGTCCCAATTTCTGAGAAATGCTTGTGGCGGTATTGGCGACCATGGGATGGAGACTACCTGCCTGCGGGGAGCTTTGGAGGTGCAAAGCCATCTGATACCCGCTTGCATCCTTGCCAGCTGGTGAGAGATGGAGGCTCCCCTTAGACCCTGCCTGGAGTGAGGTAGTAACAGCGGGTTTTTTTTCTCTTTTTCTTGTATTTGGCAGTTTGAGTGTGGTGCCTGCAGGTGAGCCTTCGCGGGCAGCTTGCCTTGGCCGGGGTATGAGCTCTGGCATCAAGCACGTGGTGTTGGTGTTGAAGAGGGGCCCCGAGCGATACAGGAAAGCTCGGAGGTGTCCGGTCCCCTGGCCACGGGCAGGAGATGCCAGCAGGCAGGGGAGCGGGCCTGGGGCCGGGACGGGGCGCAGAGGTGGGGGCGGCGGTGCGGCCGCTGGTGCCGTGGGCCCCGGCAGCCCTCGGCAGTAGCGCTGTGTGCTGGTGCCGGCTCCACGGGGAGCGCGTCTCCTGCGCGACCTCCGCGCGCTGCCACGCTGGAGCCGTCCGCTGGCCTGCGCGCAGCGCGCCGCAGCCGTGGGTGCGTTGCGCTTGCCTTCGCGCTGGGGTGCGGGCAGGCGCGCTGCAGTGCTGCACTCCTGCTTCCCCAGGGTGCCAACTGTGGCGCTGGGGCAGAGCGAGCCCATAACCTGGCTTGGAGGCAGACCCTGGAGCGGTGCCTCGCGTGGCTCGGGCTTGAGGGCGCTGTGCTGTGCGTGGAGGTGCTGCCCCCGCACCTGTGTCACCGCTCCCTTCTGCTTGGTCCCAGCAGCAGGAGCTGACCTACACGCGCACGGCACCTGTGCTGCACTGGTGAAGCGCAGGCCGCACGTGCGTGCACCGAGCGTGGACTGGAGGCGCAGCGGGAGGGTCTCTTCTCTCACCCATCCAGCTGGCTGCATCTTAGGGGGTTTTGGCCAACTCCACTGCAACCCTGGTCCACTGCGCACACAGATCTGGGGACCTTGGGGATGGGGAGCTGCCTCTGCAGCACTGCCTAACACCTCACGCTCCAGCGCAGGAGCGGCTGTTCCTGGCGGGGCTAAAGTGCTTTCAACCGTCTCAGCTACTGGTGAAGCAACTGCTTCATCTCAGCCCCCAGCTCCCTGTGCTGCCCAAGTCTTGGTTGGAGGAGTGGTTATGTTTACACATACAGTACAAAAATAAAAGGCACAAAAATACACAGAATGCAGCAGATAGTGAACAGCTGAGAGAGTCCCTGGTGTTGGAAAGGCGCAGATAGCGGAGGGATAGCGTGGAAGGGAGCTCTGCCATTGCTTTGACAGCCCATGCTGTCTCTGCTTGTTACTCCCTGAGGCTCTCCGTCTGCTTTGCATCTACTCTTGCAGTTTCTGCAGCACAGTCCCTTGTCCAGCAGGAGTCTCCTTTGGAAACAGGAATGCGGGCAGCTCACTGACGGCTCAGGAGCTGATTAGAAAGAAGTGGTTAATTGAGTTTGCCACAAGTGTCATGCCTCCGTTTCTCGCTTGAAACAGCAAATAAATTATGGCTGCCAGAGTGCAGATCCGAGGGTTATCAAGATGCTCACAAAGGTGTCTCGGGGCTTCTCGTTACATGAGGTAGCCCTTCAGCCAGGCGCCAGGCCCACCCCACCAGCAGGCCAGTTGCAGAGTGACCCTGGCGGGCCATAATCCAGGTGTAGCGGCAGTCAAAGGCATGTTCCCTAGGGCAGTGCACTGTACACAAGGTCACTTCCAGAGCCGCAGCCAGCCTAGGCTTCGCTGCAGCACTCGTAGATATTGTCTTCCATGAGCGCAATCACCTGCTCAAACTTGTGCTGGAGCTGCGTGCGCTTCGTCGTGGGGTTGTTGTCCAGCGTGGTCACTATCTGCAGGAGATGGGGTACGTGAGGCCGTGTCCCCCAGCCCTGCCAATCCCGAGTCCCGCCAGACCAGGGCCGCCTCCAGCGTTCCGCACGCGGCGAGCGCAGCTCCCGGTGCGTGCGGCACTGCCCCGGCGCAGGCCGGTTGCTCTAGGGCTCGGCTGAGCTTTGTGCTGGCACCAAGGTACATGGGGAAAGCATGATGCAAAATCACTGCACTGAGTCTGCTCCTAAGCACAGAGCTGGCCCTGTGCTGCAGGGGCTTAGCAGAGCTAGGAAACAGTTGGGGCTGGTGGACCCTTTTGGGTGAGGACAGCACCAGGCCTCTCTGCCTTCCTGAAGGCATCTGGGGATTTACACATTGGTCAGACTGACTTCAAATTATCCAGCACAGTGAAACACTGCTAAAATCAGCTGGGAATAGCTGACCTTATCTTCTAACAAGTCATTGACCAAGGAAGAGCAGAGCACGTGCATGGGTGTGCGCAGGTCTATATAAGTACATGGGATTAGACAAAAAAAATTCCCTTTTTGTGGGACTGGATGCAGGTAGCTGGTTACCCACTCACATACTCTGCTTATTATTCCCTCTGTAGGTAATCCAATGGCCTGAGCGTGGCCGAACCCACTTACCTGGGAGCGGTATCTCTTGGCATACTTGTATATCTCGGCCATGGCCACGTTGGTGTTGAACTCGTTCCGGTATTTCTTTATGGAAGACAGAACAGAGAGGGGAGGCAGATCAACCTGGTGTGGCAGGTGAGCTCAAGCCCAGTCAGCAGCACAGATTAAACTAGGTTAACCAAAGATTTAGGCTGGGTGTTTGCTACTGCTGGGATAATGCAGATGACACAGGGGCATTTGACCCCTGTAAGGAAGCTGCATTTACTTGTATCAGGGACTGTGTTCACCTTGCCAAAGTCAGCCTCCCTCACTAGTGCTGCTCGCCCGTCGGCTCTCGAAGCCGTTCGGAGGAGCGGGGCAGGCAGAGGAGCGCTGCTGGCGGCGCAGCCGGGCAGGGTGCGCACGCGGGCGCTGCTGCCAGCTCCGGCGGCTGGTGCCGCAGCAGGACCCTGCCCGGCTGCGCGGGCGCCGGGACCCGCGGCCCTCGCAGCTGGGGCCGTCTGGCTGGGCAGCTGGGGCTGTGGAGATCCCTTCCAAACTGCCCGGCTCCCTGGCACCGAGTTTTGCATTAACCTCCCACTGGTGCCAAAGCCGGTTAGTTTCAAGCTAACTGGTGGATGTTTACTGCGGCGCGGCAGTAATTAGAGATGCTTGGAATTAGGTCAGATGAAGTTTATGCCTGCTAGTTTGACGCAAAATGCCCTTTCTCGTCTCTTCCTTGCAGCGCCTATCGGGGCTGCAGCTGACCACTGCCTCGCTCTGGTGCTGCTGGCCCCGGCTGCGCCCGGCGCCCGTGGCAGAGCGCGGCGCCCGCCGGCCGCGAGCCGCTTACCCGCGACTCCTCGGCCAGGTGTGCGTTCATCTCCTGCTCGCTGAGCGGCGGCATGTCGTGAATTTGCTTGTAGTAGCGCTGCACTATTTTCCTGTACTCTGGGATCTCCTTGGCATACAGTAGTTTATTGGTCGGGGAGTCCTACAGTGAGGATGCAAAACTGAAATTAGACAGTGTCCTGTTTCTGCCTGAAAACGTTTTAACCTGAAGTGTTGGCTGTTGAACACAGGCTTCAGCTACAACTGGGTTCAGGAAAGAGCTAAAATCTTTGAGCCTGGCTGTAAACAGAGAGGAGTGATGAAATGGCAGTGAGGCATGGAACTGCAGAGGACAGAGCTCTTCGCACAGGCGTGCGGTGCTGCTGCGTTACCACCGTACGCTGCCTCTCTGCACATGACTGTCTCCTGCTGATCTCCCCAGTACGAGCGAAAAACCTGTTAGCTTAAATGCAAGTGAAGGTTGTTTAAGTGAGTACGTTTTAATTTGCAGCAAGGGCAGACTAAAAATGTGCACTGGGTCAGGTGAAGCAGCTTGTTGCCGGGTGACTCTCCCTTGAAGAGCATAAGGGAGCTGGATAACACACTGGTGTGCCAAGGCTGCCTGGAAAATTGATAACAAGTGATGGGCTCTTGCATGCATTTACTTAGGTCTCTCGAGCAGCTAGCTTGATTTAACCTGAAGAACAAAGCTCTTTAGTGGAGACAAACTGAACTTTGTCAGTTGAAACTTTGATCTTGGATTTTTTAATGTATCTTTGATTTATTTTGCATTGGCTAATGCAGCCTGTCTGGCCTATATGCAGTGTGTGCAAAGTAATTAAGGGAAAATACAGAGTTCTCATGATTAATGTCAACTTGGGCAGAGCAGCTTTAACCTCCCTGCAACGCTCTTAGGTTATACCAGTAAAGGCACAACCCCTCTCGCAGGCCTTGCAAACAGAGGCGTGAGTGATTCTAACCCCTGGTACCTCTTCCCCGGTGGCGTCATCGCCCCAGGAATGAACTCTCCTGCAGGCCTTGCCTCATACCCTGCAGGGCACAGCCTCGGCTCCTGGGACTGAGAACAGCAAGATCCGCCCATGGATGCAGGGGCCATTCCCTGATCAGGACGGCAGGAGGAAAGATCCTTCAGGCAGATGGAGCTGCGAGGGGTTTGGCGTGCGGATGGCCCCCAGGCAGCGCAGGACGACACGGCCCAGCGGCAAGCTCTGCTGCCATCAGTGGTGTGGCCGGGGCTGCAGCGGGTTGGGGCGCCAGGCGGCAGCGCCAGACCCCGCAGCAGCTCATCGCAAACCCAGTGACCAGGCGGCGCGGGGACACGCAGCTTGCGGAGCCTCCTTAGAGCGGCTCTTCTCTCTGGAAACGCACAAGAAACCCGTCCCACCTCTCCTTTTTAATGAGTTGTTTTTTAATGTGTATGTGAATTTTCCAGTCTGTATTATAAAGAGAGGGGGGTGTTTATTGCTGCTTGCACACTAAGTGCATGGGCTCTGACTCTGCTCTCCATTTGCAGTATGGGGAGTGACACAACTGAACACGCTGAGACCTGTGGAAGAATCAGGCCTGGGAAGCATTCTGTGATATACTGTGTGTATGTGCAGACTGAGTTCTGTGCTGAGGATTTATTCTTCCCACATTACTCAACAATTCCTTCACTTACGCTATTGTATCTCTGAGAAACGTTTCCATCTGCTGTCTGACTCCAGCTGACCCCTCTTCCCCTCATCCACAGCTTGACAAGGACAAATTGTAGGTGTTTCGTAACAGATGCAAAAAAAAAAGTCTCAAACCCAAACAAACAAAAAATCAAGGGCTCATTAGATCTTCCTCTCGTATTAATCTCTCCTAGTAAAGGCTTCCTGTTGCTCTTGCCGGGGAGGAATGCGGGCAGCGGGGCCACCCCCTCTCCCTAGGGTGGCCGCTACGTCACGCACTGTGCGGCCGCCAGCCGCTGGGCTGGGGGTGGCAGGGGACGATTTACAGCGTTTGCTAATAAAACTTATTTATGTTGGGAAGTTTCAAATGTCAACGCCACACTTAGCCAAGCCGGAGGGGGAACAGTAAAACACCACGCTCAAGCCCTTGCTGCCTTCCAGCGGCGGGAGGTGCGCAGAATGCTGATGGGCAGGACAGGGAGCAGCCCAGGCCTTCGGAGGCTGGCCAGGACTGCGCTGAGCTGCCCAAGCAGCTCTGCCGAGTCCCTCAGGGCCTCACGTGCTTGCCAGAGCTACCAAAGTGTGATGGAGAAGTGTCCATCGGCAGCGCGGCTGTCCCGGATCCGAGCGCTCTGCCGCGGCTACGACAGCTCTTCCAGGGGCTGTTCTCTGCTGCCTACGGGTGGGACAGGGCAGCCCAGGACCTGCAACATGAGCCGGGCCACTTCTGAGCTGCCCAGGGGGAGCAGAACAGAGCCTCCCTTTGCAATGGCTCTGGTCACCTGCCCAGGCAGGAGTCACCTTTACCCTGGAGGTTTCCAATGCCAGACTCATGGTGAGAAGCTGTGCAGAAAGCTGCAAGCAAAATTTAATTCTTTCTGTCAGTGGTACGCCATGGTTTTCCATCCTGTACTGGGAGTTTACGTGACTGTTTTTCTCACGGGATCCCTAGATTGATGCAGTCCTAGGAAAACAGCCCTGCGCGAGGGAGCCGAGCTGCAGCTTGGCGCCTGCCCATACCCTGTGACTGTGCCCTGGTATGGAGCAAAGACCCATCCGCACACTGTTCCGTGTATTGTCCCTGTGCCCCAGCCAGCAATAAGGACTCTTTGTCTGCTGACAAACCAGCCCAACTCCTTACGGGGATGGCTCTTCCTTCCTGGGGAAGCGGTACAGAAGTTGTGCTGTCTAAGCTGGGTGTAGCTTTTTGGTAGCAATGGGACAAGAAGACGGTGACACAAATCACCAACTAGGTCTCTCTCCCCTGAGCTTTGCAGGCTGGAGGCTTCTGCCCTTTGTCCATCACACCTGTGGCCATGGGCTCCCATTCTGAGTGCTAGTTGTGCCAGAGAAGGGGCAAATTTTAAGATCAAACCCAAACAACTTGTGGGGGGGAGGATTGATCAAGTCAAAAACTAGACCTTATGAGTCTGCACACCTGATGACTGTCAGGCTTCCTTTGGGGTGAGCTGTTGGCCCTCCGGAAATCTCTCCCCACTACATTCGTCTGTGCCTGGCCTCCCTAGCAGGAATGAGATGCCCGCCGTGCACTGTACCTTGCCGAGCTGCAGGTCAGATAGGGAGCAGGCATCTATGAAGGCCTGGGCTATCACCGAGAGACAGGCGTCGATGTGGTCTGTCTTGTCAATGTCGAAGACGAACTGGGGATTCTTCAGGATGTTGACCCAAAACCTCAGAGGCAGGCTGCAAAGGAAGCGAGCCAGACACAGCGGCTGAGCTGTGAGAGGAGAGGGAAGGCGCAGACATGCAGCAGAGATTGACAGGAAGGGACTAACAGGGATGGGGGAAATGCCAGGACAAGCTCCGTTACTCAATCACGCCCCAGCAGTGCGGGTTGCTCCGCTGGCTCGAGGCACGAGCGCATGTTAACTCCAAGGGGACATTTTTGCAGCCTGGAGCCTGAAGTACAGCCGGAGCCCTCCTGTGCAGCCTGTCCCTGCTCTGCCAACTGCGCTGGCCCTTGCGCCGGGGGGATCAGCTCTTTTGCCTGAAAGTGGGTTTTGAGATAGTTTCTTTGCTCACTGTTTTGGGGTTTCGTTTCCTTTTGCTGCTAGCTGCTTTTGCATTTCCCTGCTCTTAGTGGTTGCCTGGCTCCAATGGTCGAGCCTGGCCCCATTAGTCATTTTGCGTGTTATCTTTTCTGCTCTCTTTCACCATTTTCTCCTCCAGTTACTTCAGTGCCCATTCGACCACAGCAGGTTTCGGTGCTGTGCTACCTTTCCTACCGCCCCTGCTCATGGGTGGAGGCTCCTACAGGTCTGACTGCTCTGGCAGCTGCAGACAACGGAGCTTAGGCA
This sequence comes from Nothocercus julius, assembly GCA_013398735.1. NCBI lineage: Eukaryota > Metazoa > Chordata > Aves > Tinamiformes > Tinamidae > Nothocercus > Nothocercus julius. The sequence continues at coordinate 492,062 of VZSV01000243.1, read as the reverse complement.
CATTTGTAGCTCAGTGTCAGAGCCGTGGGCTGTCCGAGACAAACCCGTGTTCTCTTCCCCATGAAGGGCTGGAGGGGTTACTGCCCTGCGGCCTCAAGAGCTGAGCTTCTCGCTGTGCTCCCACCACCTCCCTGCTCCCTGACTAATTTCTGGTTTTGTCTCTGCTCCTTCCCTCCTCAGCCCCTGCCCCTTCCTGGGACACCTGACTCTTCCTTGGGCTGCACTGCGGCTGCCAGGACGTTGCATCAACACAGGGTCCTGTGAATGCCCCAGAGTCCGAGCATGGGCACGGAGATAAGTCTGAAACATGCCCCCAAAGGCTGAGAATCCAGACAGCACATGGAAAGGAGCCAAATACGCTGATTTAAAAATCTCTGTGATGTTCTGAGGCCTGACATGATTTTGGGATCGGTCTCGGATTCTTCGATGCTGGGAGCTAGCAGTGCCGCTGCTCCCCGCCATCCTTCTCCTTCCTGCCTCACTCTCATTACTGATAGCAGCTGCCGCTTTGTTCTGCCCTTATCTGCTGCTGCCGCTCCTTGCAGCTCCCCCGAGCTCGCTAAGCCCCGTGCCTGTTCAAAGCACTTCAAACCCGCATTTTCCTCATCTTTTGGTCCCCATTGCTCGTTTCTCGAGTCCCTCATCAGTTCTGCTTTTAGCAACCTAATGATTAATCCAGGCCACCAAAGCTCTGCAGCTGCTGGTCCTGAGAGCTGGAAAGCAAGCAAGAAGACATCTCTTCCAAACCTGTTGGTCTTCCAGATGTGCAGAGTGTCAGGGTCTGTGATCCCTCTTTTCTCTGCTTGCTCCTCTAGGAAGTCAAAGAAATACTTCACAGCCACGGGCGGCTTATCATCTCGGATGCTGAGAATGGCTTTGAACAAGTCGTCCAAGAACTTCTGCAGAGTGCCCTGTGGGACAAGGAACACAACATCAGCTGGAAAAGCATCCGTCCCAGAGCCCCGAAACATGGTCTAAGGGGGCTCTGACTGGTCTGCACAAGGGAAGTGCCTGCCTGCCTGCAGGAGGGGGCAGGAAGGGGGAAGCGGGGAGGGAAAGGTTTGTTTGTGTGCAGTGATATAATTAGCTTGCATTTGGGTTTAATTTCTTTTGGCATGGAGGCTACTGCTAGGATCTCACATCTGTGATTGTTCTGCACAGTAAATACAAAGAAGCCTGGAGATCGCTGGCCACTCTTGTGATCTCTGCTCCAGTGAGGCATCATGCTGGGATTAAAGATGGGCTCGGAGCCCAACTGCTAGATCTGAACATGCTCAGAGGATGGGGAAGTTCAAATCTGAGTTAAGAGTGAGCAGACATTCCTCCCGCTCCCAGGGCTGAGTGTCCCCAACTCCTCTCCCAGTGGGATCTCCCCTCCTGGTGAAACCCAGGCTCAGATCTGGACCTGTGTGTCCCTATCGCCCTCCTCCCGCAGATTAACCCTTCTTGGCAAGGCTGCAATGCCACAAATGCAGGTGTCCCACTCCTTTTAGGTGCCCCTCACCTTTGTGGAGAGCAGCCGGGTCAGGTAGATCTCCGGGAGGACTTTTTTCCTATGGCTCTGTCTGTGGGACTTCTTGTGTTCGGTGGTTTCATCAGTTGGGAGGACCTAGTTCAATGCAAAACCACACTCAGAATTCCTGTCCTGGAATTGCCACACTGGGTATCCTTTGAGCTATAGAAATTCATTTGCATATGCAATTCAATTAAAAAGTAGTTACTGTGTTACAAATACATCCCTATGTGGCTTTAAAATATAATAATTTACTCATTCTTTTTTCCTGACATTTGTTTCTCTTGCTCTTTTTATTGCTTCTTTCATCTAGATCACCCTCATTTTGCATTTCACTCCGCTTGCCCTCTCATCTCCATGAAGCACACTGGTGTGCTCAGAAGCAAAGCACAAGACATGGCATAAAGCCACATTTTTTTTTTTAAATTTGGAAAAAGTGCAAGAACAACCAGCTGGTATTCCCATCCTAGCCTTTTTAAAAACAGAAATAAATATCCCATTGGTCAGTCAGTTAAATGCCAGTCTCTGATGGTCTAGGAAGCCAGCTAAGTGCGTCCTGGCATGGCTTCACATGTGCGTATTCATCTTCCTGGCCCTCTCCTGCTCGCTCCGTGCGCACGTGCACGCGTGCAGTGTGTGCCTACTCCATTCGAGCAGGGAAACATCAGCATAAAAAAAAAAAAAAAGCTGTAAAATATTGTTGCTGTCCATAACACATTTTTTTCCCTACAGCTTTTAGCAGCATTTAGCACTCCATGCTTTTGGAGTGGTGCACAGTGGGAACCAGTAACTCTGTGGTGGGGGAAACGGGCAGTGCGCCTGCTGTGCCAGGGGGGTGACGTGGCCAGGGACACCCCACGACCACCAGCCGCAGGGCCAGGCAGCCCTTCCGAGCTCCCCACACTGCTGCCAGCCAGACCAGGCCACAGCACTTATTTTGCCATCCTGGTAGTTTTCGTTATGGCCTACAGTGCTAAAGCTTTATGACAGATGCCCTTCCCTGTGTCTCATTGGGCCTCTCTGAGAAACTAATAAGCACCAATCCTGCATGGTGGCACAGCTGGCACTTCAGCACATGGTGAAGGAGTAAGTTAATAGCAGCAAGGTTGAAAAGATTTCTCCTCATCCATCAGGTATAGTGAGCAAGCAGAGCCCGGAGATGGGAAGGAGGACTCACTGCCCTGCAGGCCCTGGTCTCCTCTTTGCTCCCAGCGCTTTCCCTCTGTGGCTTCCCAGGAGCAACAGCTGCCAGCCCTGCAGAAAAGCGGGTCTCTGGGTTGCAGACTTAGCACAGATCATGGCACCTCTGCCCGAGTCAGTGACGTGACCCAAATTGAGAGCCGACGGTGCTTGTGCCATGCACAGGGCTCACTCCGGCACACGGCCGCGCTGGCGGCTCCGAGACGTGGCGCTCACCCGGGGTGCGGCGGCACCGCGGCCACAGCCCGCCCTGCCCGTGAGCTGGCGGCCATCAAACCGTCGAGGTGCGTGGGAATGCAGGCGCTGGCATCGAGATTAACATCAAAACGCCCTTTTCCTCCCTCCCGACAGCTGCCAGCAGTAGTGTGAGTTCAGTTATTATCTTAATACCCGAACAAGGCGAACCTCAAGCGTTGCCCCCCTGGGGGAAGCGCTCACACAGGCCAGCAAGGTGGCTGCGCGCAGGCGCGTCTGCCGTCCGCACGGAGCCCTCCCGGGCACGGTGCTGCCCACGACCGCACATGCGGGACTGGAGCAGAGCTTCCGCACACAGATGCGCTCTCCCTCTTCCCACAGAGCTGCTTCCTACGGAGGAAGCACTGCCATGGAGAGGTAACCCACCGGAGCCTCGCCACGGCTGCCCCAGTGGGACAGCCACTAACCCTGGTGCCTTCCAGGCAGGATACTCACCAAATGGAAATATTTTTCGGTATCCAAATCCTTCACTGTAAAGAAAAAGAGCAGTCTGAGACATCAAACAGACACAGGTGCCCTGTCCTACAGCCAGCTCGCTCCATGGTGCCTGGTCACATTTGTCCTGGTGCCTCCCAGCTCCACCTGTCAGAGACAGCTGTGGGGCACCTCTAGCCTGGGTGACAGGGCTCGTGACACACATGGACTCGCATCGTCTGTTCTTGGAATGGGGAATGACTTCTATGCTCATCTCAGTGCAGCGTGGTGGAGCTGTGCAGTGACTTGCCACAGGCTGGGAGCTCTGCTTTGGATGCCAGTGGAGCCCCATTTCTGCCCCATCACCCAAGAGACAGGGCTTTGAATCACTTTTGAAATGTGAATTTTTGCCTGTGTTGGCTTGTTTTGACTCTGCACAGTCTGAAGTATAGTGGTAGATGACCTTGCAGATGTGGCCACAAAAATCTGCTTTTCCTCGGCAGCGCCATGCACTCACATCCCCCCAGGCACAAAGGCAGCTTGAGCCATGCCAAGCTCTGCCAAAAGGTGCCCGCAGCGCCCGGCACGCGCCCCGGCCTCCCAGCCCGCTTGTGGTGCGCCTGCCGCACCAGGCGCTCTTACCGCTGCTCAGCGTGGTGTCCTTCTTGTCCAGCAAGCTCATGGCCAGCGATGCTCCCTCAGGGATCTGCGGGCGACAGGCAGAGTAAGGGCGCTGGTGGCAGCGGCTCAGCGCGGTACGCGGGCGCTCTGCTGCGCGGCAGGGTGAGAGGAGCTCCACACAGAGCGGCAGCACTGCCGGCACCAACAGCGTGGGCTCTGCCTCTGCCCCCGGCGGTGACGGGGACAGCAGCACTGCCTGTCTGCACAGGGGCTTTGGGTGCACATGCAACATGGGGAGCTTCTCAAACACTATGAGAATCAGGCACGTAACACAGAGAAATTTATGTGTTGACACTAGACTACTGAAAGAAAAATGATGCTGTTGTGCTGTAGAGATCCTGTTCCACCTTTCACTGGAAAGGACGGGGAAGCTCAACTAGCCAGGCTGGGCACCATGTTTTTGATCTGCATCTCTGGCTCTCAGCTCAGCAGGCTCAGTGCCAGCACCGCGCTTGAGGCTCTGCTCCCTTCTAATAACCCTATCAACAAGCACCTGGCTCCATCTCAGGCGCTGTTGCAGAGCAGTGAGGATTACACTTACCAGGGAATGTGGAAATCAAATAAAATCTTCCGGATTCATTTAATTTTAAGCAAAAAGCAGACAAGAATACACTCTGACTCTCCACATTTGGCCCCCAGCCTTGGCCTCAGCATCCCCCGTATCTGCTCCCAGGGGAGGTAGCAACGATTTTGCCATGATTTTAGCAGGAATGGGGATGAAGAGCAGTGTGATACTGATCAGCCAGGCTAGTGGCCACTGGGAATAGGAGCTTTTTTTTTCCCCTCTTTCTGTTGAGAAGAATAACTTGTTTTGCATGAAGAGAGTTTAATTAGTTTCACTGTGTTGCAACATTAACGAGCTTCTCGCCCGGGCAGATGTCTACTCCCCAGAGGCTCTGGTGGAGCCATGGCAGCCTCCTGCTTGCGCCCCATGCCCATGCTTCAGCGGGGAGGGGAGCCCAAGGCAGCGGGGCGCTCTGCCCGCCGCAGGGTTACCTTGTAGTGCGCGAGTGTGTTGAGCTTCTTCCTGCCGTCCTCCACCACGGAGGTGTCGTCCAGGTCCCGCAGGATGTAGCTGTCAGTGCTCGTGGCAAACCACTCTGCACAGAAAAGGGAGAAGGTGACAACGTGGCGTGAAGGAGGCACAAGGGTTCTGGAGCTGGAGGGCCCCTGCGCAGATTTGGTCCTCCCCTCCTCCTCAGAGACCGTTCCCAGGAAAGGTCTGTCCTGAGGCCAGCCCTCGCAGCAGCCTGCTTCAGCTAACGCCCCCGACACACACCAAGAACCACCGTGCGACATGCACTCCTGCATCTTGAGTGTAAGAACTCCCTATCTAATGAAACCAGCCCTTACCAAGATCAACGTCTTCCACCCTTGGCCACTGGGAGTACGGGACGTTCTTGCAAAAGGCCTCCAGAATCTTCTCCTTCACTTGGCTGAGCGTGTCCGTGTCCATGGCCCTTACACTCAAGGAATCCATCCCGCAGCCTTGGAAGGAGACGTTGAGGTTCTGCGGAGAGAGGCTGAGTTAAGTGCGAGGTGGGAAGGATCTGCACCAGTCTGCGGCTCCAAGGACGGACAGAGGCTGAAGGGCATGCACAGCTCCCATTGGTAATTCTGGCCTTGTGCTGCTGGAAATTGTGCTGAACAAATGCGCTCTTCTGAGCTTTACTGCTAGGGAACGGGGCTGATTTATAGCCCTTAGAGACCGAAGGCCCCTATTTATTCACAGAGCTGGAGAGCATAGGGAGCAACGCTGCAGCCTTCTCTCACGCTGCCTTGCTAATGGGCCTTGGCCCTGACGGCAGAGCCCACCTCCAAGGGCAGGAGACTTCAGTCTCCACAACCCAGCCATGTCCTCACCTCCGAGGCTCCAGCCGGTGACTGATGGGGCACTCAGTTCTCACTCTTTGGTCTTTCCTTAGAGCAATGGGCTGAACTCCTTTGTTTAAGCAAGCTTTAAACACGCTGCTATAGGACCTGGTGCAATCCTGGAGGGCAATGCCAGCGGTATTCGAGGATCTGTCCAAGACCGTAGCTGGGCATTTGGCTGCAGGAGGCTCCAGGCTGCAGCTCAGCCCTCGGGGTGCCCAGCTGTTACTGCAGTCACAGCAGAGAGCTCCGGGGCAATGAGGGCAACTCTTCCTAGCAGGACCCGCCTCTGCTCCTTTGGGAGCTGCCACCCTTGGATGGGTGGAGAGGAATGTGGGGTCCAGGTGTCTCTTCCTGCATAGACGCTGCTGCTACAAGCAGAGCTCTTCCCTCCCATCCTGGAGGCCCGAAACATTCTCAAACAGCCACAACATTGCTTTTGTCCTCCTCTTCCTTGGGTGCAGTCAATCTCAGGGTAAAACCTCATGCCTTCATTTACTTGTGAATCAAACAGAGACCCTGAAATCATCAAAGCACCTGACCTGCCAGCCCAGGTCAGGAGACTTCCAGGCTGCAGGAAGATCATTGCGTCTGCATAAACATAGTCATCTCCTAGGAGGAAACCTGGTGAATGCGGGAATGACCCTTGGAGCCTAGAGGTTTCCTTTGCAAATACCGCTCTTAAATATCAGCAAGAAAGATGCACAACCAGCATCCTGGGAGAGGAGAACAACGTCAAGGCACATGTCAAGTCTGATTTTCTTCGCAGCATTAGCTGAAGGGGATGTTTACGGGGTAAAACGTGCAGCTGTTTTTTGCAGCAGAGGCTCAGGCACCAGCAGTTTGGGGAGCTCTGGTGAGCTGGCACAAGCTCTTCCTGCAGCACAGCCCACTTGCACTTCTCCTTCTCCTCCTGCAAAAAGCAGGAAGCAGCTGCACTTCCCCTGCTCGGAGTTATGAAGATACCATTTCTGGGAGAAAGCTAATGCTTTGCGCCCCGCTGCTAACCCCCCTCGGCTGCGCTGTAAATTTACAGGTCAATTGGTAGGAGGAATATGCAGAGGACGTGGAGCTCAGACCTGCTCTGGGTTAGCAGCAGGCACATCTGGGGGAGCCCGATGGTTCCAGCGATGCTGCTCCAGATTTATGCCGTGTAATTGAAAGCAGAATCTGACCCAGGCTCTGGAAAGGTGCCTGCTGAATCCTGTGTCAGACACTGAAGGGAACAGGGTCCTTCCCACGTACAACTGTCATCTGGCCTATCCCCACAGGAGGCACTCGTGGAATCACTTTTCAGCACCATTCCTGAGCACTCTGTGCTGAGTCTCACCCCACACCTCAAGTTTACACCCGCAACGAAGAGCTGATCAGCCAGGAATCGCAAACCTGTTTAACACTCTCAACATTGCACAGCAATCCTATTTACCTCCGTCCATTCCTAATCGGAGCTGGATGCCCCACCAAAGCACGGCAGTGGGAACAAGCGCAGCGATAGGAGCCTTGCTAGGGAGAGGCTGCGAGCAGAGGTGCTGGCACAGTGCCCACGCAGGTGCCGTGTGGTTCACGTGGCTGTCACAACCGCGTAGGCACCGAATCATCCGCCTGCACCGCTCCTGCAGCTGGTGCATGGGGACGGCGGTGCGCGGGCATCACTCACCCTGGGCTTTGCCTCGATGTTCTCCCTCAGGAGCCACTCCTCGTTGAGCGTGTACCTGGCCTTCCCCGTGATGGCATCGATGGAGCCCTTGTTAATTTGCTGTTTGATGGCACAGATCAGGAGAAAGAAGGGCTCTCCGACTGTCTCCTGTGGACAAGGAAGGAAAGTCAAGTGAGCAAGCAGGATCAGCGATGGCACCGCGGCAGAATGGGTGCTGCGATGTGCCCCTCTGTACCGAGGGGCGCGACTGAGCCCGGCGCCGGGCACCGCTGGACGGAAAGGAGAAAGGCGGTGACTTGGGGTGACTGTGGGGAGGACGAACAGTGCTGCTGGGCATCACCGCAGCCTGTCCAACTCCTGCAGGAGGCTCTGTGAGGAGGGGAATGACCGCGGAGCGGCTGCACCAGGCAGCGAGCTGGTGCCTGTTCAGAAGGCAGGACACGTGTGTGGCGGTGCTGAGCGGGTGCACACATGGTGCTCAGCAGGATATAGATGCGCATTAATTTACACATGAAGCTCTGTAGGAGAGTCAGGCGGAATCTGGTGTATCCGATAGAGAGATATTGCCTGCTGCCTGGCGGAACACACACTGCAGGGCGCTCCACGTTCGGCAGGACGGGACAAGACTGGCTTGCACAGACACCTGGGCCTGCAGAGGTGTCTGGCGCCCGCATCCCGCTGGCCATGCCCCACCAAAGCCTCGGGGCCGGCTGCAGCTCTGCACCCAGCATCACCTTCCATAGGGCCTGACCTCTTCTTCTATAGGGCCTAGCATTGCCTTCCATAGGGCCTATCATTGCCTGGCATCACCTTTCAAAGCGCCCAGTATCACCTTCCATAGGGCCTAGCATCGCCTTCCATAGCACCTGGCATCACCTTCCATAGGGTCTAGCATCACATTCCTAGTGCACCGCAGCTCATCCAGCAAACAGGGAGGACTGGCCGAGCTGTTCCCAAGCAACAAGCATAAGCCACTTGGCTCCTGTATCTATCAAGCTCCATTATACAGCACGGGGGTGAACTGTGACACTGCTGCAATAAAAATAATAATAACAAAAAGACCAGCTCTTTGTGCTGCAGTTCAGCTACATGGATCTACGCCAGATTTTTTGATCCGCTTACATCTGTTACACTGATTGCTAGTAAAACATAAGCTATTTTCTTAAGAAACTTTTCGTACTGGAGTACATTCCATTCTCCCTAATGTTCACGTGTAATTTCCTTCAAATGAGGCAAGTGTAAATTATTGCACATTTCTGTATTCTTTGAGCATCACACGCATCCCTGCACAAACATCGCTGCCATCTGAAATCCTACTTGAGACAACAGATATCGCATGATTTTGATATTTCTCAGCTAAGAGCTGCTAAATCCTGTTCAATCTGCTTCTTAATTAAGACTTGGTGATTCTTTTATTCTAATTGCCTTATAATTGCTCAAGCAATTAGTCTGATCTCAATTTTGATCTGGCTGCACTCGGTGCAGTTGACATTAAGACACTAACGCACGGCTGTAGGTGGGCACACACCATCTGTGCCATGGAGCACATGCTTAGTTCTCCAAGGGCAACTTTCCTTGTGGGCAGAGGAAAGTTGCTGGCCCTTCTGCCAGGGTTATCAGCTGCCCGCGATTCCTCCTGGGCAAGCAACAACGCAGGCTCAGCAGAGCTGCTGCTCCCAGGGATGCAAACAGGCCCAATTCCCAGAAAGCAGAGGAACACGTGAAGGCTGCTCCAGGAATAGGAGATAAGGAGCACAAGAAACAGACCGAGACAGAAGAGTTGGTTTCTGCGGGGAAGGCAAGATTAGGAGCGATGGGGCAGGCTCACGCTGGCATGCTCAGACTGCACTCCCTAGGGCGCTGGGATGTGGTAAGAATTGTGTGTGTAGCCGAGTCAAACCTCGCATGGAGCGCTGGCAAACTCAGCTGCGACTCAGCTGCACACGGGAACCTTGCGCTGCACATGCCAAACACAGAGCAGGGACAACCCCCGGTGCTCAACCCAGCACCGCACTTGGAAACCGGCCCTCTGGTCCCTCGTGTGGAGGGTCCGATGCTGCCTGGGTCCTGCCACAAGTTCAACCCACACAAAGATGCTGGTGGCCTATGACCCATGGCTGTAAAAGCAGGACAAGCTGCATGAGCCCTGCTGCTATAGCGGCTCTTGTTGCTTGAAGCCAACACGGGGCAGGGGTGAGTGCTCGCGGCATCCTCCCATAGAGACAAGTGTGCCGGGGAGCAAGGGGAGCCAAGAAGCCCCTGAGACGGGGTGTCCTGCACCCTGACCATGCCGCAGCCCCAGCAGCGCTGCGCAGGAAGCAAGCGGCAGGCACGGCCCGCGCGCTGCTATTTTCATCCGTCTTCTTGGCTCCTCGCCTCAGAATCCGTGGGACGTGATGGGAAGCTGCCGAAGTGCTAATCAGGCCGTGCATTTCAAAGAGAGGAAAGGAGGCCTGCCAAGCAGGGCTGCAGATAACATGGCAAACTTGGAAACCTCGAGTATTGTTCAGAAAATGCATCTGGAAACAAAACAAAACTGGCTCTGGACTTGGCTAGATGGGAGAAAGGAAGTTTAACTCAGAGAGATTAGTGCTGAATCAGGAGAAAAAATACTTTAGAAAAACACATTCTGAGGCCTTTTTTCCGCCTATTGTGAATGTATTTTAACAAGACTTCATTTTAATTTTTGACTGAACTGTTATGAGCTCTTAAAGCTACCCAGGGCACTGAAATAACTTTAAAGCAATGGAAAGCACAGCTCAGGCTGGCATGATTTGAGCTGTTTCATGCATGATGAGTGTGGGAGGGTTTGGATTTTACAGGCTTGGGGAAAAAAAAAAAAATAGATTCCGCGCACAGCCTGTGTTCGCCGTCTGCTGCCCTATTAGCAAGGCGGACAAGTCATCAGCGACATCCCCATGGGGGCACTGGGGTTCTTTCCAGAGGCCTCGGGGAGGCCGGGCTGGGAAAGGACCAGAAAGCAGCTGCTCCTCCCAGGCGCCTGCTAGTTTGGGATGATCTGCCATGGGCATGATGTGAAGAACTGGGATGTTTGCACCCGGATCCGGGCGCCGTGCTGCAGAGATGTCTTGTTTGCCTTTCTTAATTTTCATTTAACTACCAGTCCTTCCATCCGTCCATGGATTGGGCACAATCTTGGGCACAAAGATGTCACAGGGAGGGTTTCTTTTCCCAGCATTTCCATTCTGAGTGGCAGAATGAAAGAGTGATAAGGGGTCATTTCATCTCCGATTCCTACTCAGCTCTGCAGAAGCAGAGGTTTGTCTCAATTGTCAAATGCTGCAAAATTCCCCACACTCTGCGCTTCCAGCCCCAAAGAACAAGCTCCCCGCGATTTCTTTGTCCGTCTGCTGAAAGGAGAGCCCGGCTCTGCTGCGGGCGCCTGGCCCCGGGGCCAGGGTGCCGGGCCTGCCGTTCGCCTCCCGTCGCTCCCCTCTTACCCCAGGACAGCGGCGCACGGGCATTGGGCAGCACAGTAATACGAAACAAATGCTTCGAGCATGTCGCGCTGGCTTACAAGGAAAATACAAGCACTTGGAATTTTTCCACTGCGCAGCGCAGGGACGTTTGTGGCAGCTGTTTCAAATAGACATTGTGATTAATGAGGATAATCCACCAACGAAAACCAGACCCGCCGTCACACGTCTGACAGCCCAGGGCTGCAGGCGGGCGGCAGCCTTTGCTCTTGGGCCGGAAATGCCCCTCCAAAGGCAACAGAGTCTGCCCCGGGGGAGCAGGAGGCTCCTGGGACCTGTTCAACTATCTGTGCTTTTCAAATCACAGACCTGAGTGAAAACCTGCCTGGGTTCACATCTGCTCTGCCCACGCCGCACAGCGACGCAATGCAAGGAGCTCTGCAGCTGTGCCGACCACGGGGACATCCAGCCCTGGTGCCTCTGCAGAGCCCTCTGCTCCCCCGGCAGCCACAAAGCCCATCATGAGCCCGGCGCATCCTACCCATCCTCAGCACATTCCCCCTCTGGTTGTGTCTCCCGCCCTCGCTGCCACGCACACCAGGAGAGGTGACGTGCAGGGAAGCGAGACCTTCATTGCGCTCTGCCGATGGATGCTCCCGCCCAGCGCTGAGGGAGCGCAGCATGCGCCGCGTCCCACCGCTTTAGACTGCTCATACTAAGCGAGAGGTGCTGGCCGGGACTGGGACCCGTTCTGCAATGGGGGATCCGTTCACACGAGATGTGTCTTGGGCTGACGTGTCGGTGCTGCCGTCACCACCAGCCCTGCGGTCCGGACCCAGGCTCCGGAGGGTGCGGGCAGCACAGGGCTGTGCCTGCAACCGGACCCAGGCCCTTTGAGCCTGGGAGACGGGCTTTCTTATTATTTCTTTGTCTAACGCTATTGTTATAATCTAAGCTATGCAGGGCAGCGACAGCACGGGGCTGCCAGGATGTTGCTCACAGGGGAACCAAGAAGAGCTGAGGACATGGGCCGCGGGATGGAGGTGGTCGCTCTGGTCCCTCCCCAGCTCCCTCCTGCCTGCAGGCTCACAAACCTGCTGCGTTATCCCAGCCCTGCTTTGGCACACGCTGCTGTTGGCAGCATCTCTCGGTATCCCCGCTCCATGCAAGGAGGCCAACGAGGGAACAAACAGCCGGCTCCGTGCTCCGCATCTAGGACCTAGGAGCACCTAGGAGTCCCCTCCACAGCTCCGCTCCCTGCCCCTGGCCGAGCAGCAGCCTCCCCATCCCTGGCATGCTCCGGCACAGGACGCTGCACGGGACGCGGGAACTACCCAGGGGCTGCGGCCACCCTTCATTAGCCTTGTAAAAGGGCCAAGCCTTAGGGCCCACGTGACAAGACTCAACTTTCTTTCCTCCTTTTTTTTTCTTTTTTCCTCTCTCTGAGAAAGCCTTCTTGCACAATGTCCATTTTTAGCAGAAAATGAAGTTGGATCAGATGCCTCACATGTGGTCTCCTCTCTCCAAAAGGAGAGATCAGCACTTTTGCTCCCTAATGGTTTAACTACAGGCACAAGAACTAAAGATTAAAAAAAAAAAATCAGTAATTCACTCACTTCTGCCCTTACAAATGGAGGGCTGTGCTCAACCGGCACAGTCATCCTTATTCTTTCCCGTAACTTTAGCTAATTATATGAGCTAAAATAAAAGATTAAGAACTATAAAACTGCGGGGCTTAGGACAAAAGTGATCATCAGCTGGGATCAGAAGAAATTATGATATGTGTGAGGACAATACAGTATTGCTTCTGTGGCTGCAGCAAATACTTTGCAAAAGATTTTTTTAAAAGCCTTTTCTAGGCACTCTTCTACAAGTATAATAGGGTGTCCGCCAATTAACGGCTGTGGAATCAATTATGCTATTGCTCAATTCTTCTGGGAAATTCCAACCAGAATTGGCAAATGCTGGAGATAAAGGACTGAGCAGATGGACTGCTGATGTGAGCGGAGATGCCAAATATACTCTGTTTAGGTTGGAGTAGGAAGACAGTCAGGCTTCTGGGGTGGAAGTCCCTGCCTCATGTGCTAAGCCTTGTCTGAGCATAAAGGCACTTCCAGCGCGAGAATCCCCCAAACAAACGACAGCGGAGAGCTCCGACCCTGCGCGCTGTGACACCGTCTGAATAGTCGGTGCTCATGCATTCAGATCAGAACAAGCTGAACGGTCTGAGGACCATCAGTGAGGCTATGCAAGCTTCTCAGGGAAAACAACAAATAACTGGAACGCTTTCCAAAACCTCAAACCATTTTAGTTATCGTTTTTTAATTCCCTCGTGGCTCTCTTCTCAAACATGGTAACAAATGGAAAGAACATCGTCCTATTAATGCTCTGGCCCTACAAAACGCAAGCCATACCAGAAAGTCTGTGGTAAAGGTTGAGCTTGCCAAATCCCCACACAGAAGGGGGAAGCAACCGAGCTTAAGGTTAGCTTTTCACACTTGAACATTTCAATCTGTTGGAGTTTGTCGCTCATTAGTTGCAAATAATTGCAACAAGGCAATGCTCACAGCTATTTTGGTCCTCAGCTGACCCATAAGTCCCTCACCACACTTGAGTACAGCCGAGATCACACTTAGCATAGCATTGAGGTAGTTCTTACTCTGAGATAGCTGTACATGCAGATGGACATCCAGTTGGTGAGCATCTTCTCCACTACAGATTCAGTTCTCCTCAGCATCAGCTTGGGGTTTTTGGAAGCTGAGGCATCTATTAGATCCACCAAGAGGTCCTTCATGATACTGGTGTAATACTCCAGTTTCCCATGCAATGCTATAGTGAGCAGGGAGGCCAGGTTACACCTGAAAAACAAAGTGTGTGACTCAAGGACAGATCCCAAGCCTAGGCCTGGAATAAAAACTGGCATTAAAAAAAAAAAATAACAAAAGGGCAGCATTTTGGACAATTTTCATGAGCCAGGGGTGGACTGGATTGCTCAGTGGTCAAAAGTTAGTCAGTCTCTTCCAGCTCAAGTTCAGCCTGGGTGAACAACAGCTGACAGGCACAGGTCTATGGGCAGTGAGCTGGCAGGTCTCAGCTGCCACGCGGGGTGGGATGAGTGAAGTGCTCAGTAGCTCCCGGGTTGGCAGCCTCAGCGAGCAGCGGGGACCAGGCAGGCTCAGGGGCCACCTCCTGCCTGACCAAGCAGCAGCAGTGGGTTGAGCTGTGGTCGGGCTGGCACAGACATCCACTGTGGCCTATGTCACCCATACAGAAGGTTGGCTGCATGTGCTGCTTTGTAGGCATCTTCTGAAACACCTACCTGTCTCTAACAGCAAAGTCCTTCTGTTGTTCGAGAGCGTGCACAAACACAATGAGAAAGTGCTTGTTGTTGAGCAAGGTGGAGAAAAGCGAGATTCCTTCTTCCATATTGGGTCTGCAGTTTTCAGGAATCTAAAGAAAAACATGGAGAGTGAGAAAAGCACTGCTTTTTGCTTTCCTCCGGCCTTTTTCCTACCTGATGTAAGGATGTTCCCACTCAAAATAGATACAGTCCTGAGGATTCCCTTCCTCCTCCTATTTGAAACGAGTCAGCAGTGTGCTTTTGCACTTGTGAGACTGCATCTGGAGTACAGCATCCAGTCTGGGGCTCCCAAATGCAAGATGGACATTGGCCAATTGGAGCAAGTGAACTGAAGGGGCTGCTAAAGCAATTAAGAGTCGGGAAAACTCAAGGTACCAGAGAAAGCTGAGAAAGCTGTGTTTGTTCAGCCTTAACAAGGAGGGTGAAGGGGAGATCTTATTGCAGGCTGCCCAGAGAGGCTGTGGGATTTCCATTGTTGAAGATACTTGAAACTCAACTGGACAAGAGCCTATGTCTAGTTGGAAATGCTCAAGGCAGGGGGTTGGACTAGATGAACTCCAGTGATCTGCTCCAAACTAAATTACTCTTTGACTCTATGATTCCAGTCTCTCTGTCTGCATGAAACCTAGCTCTGAGACAAGAGTTTTTACTGAAGTCCTGCTTGGGATGAATCTCTGATGAGCAGCATATTGGACTGAAGTGACATACAATATGGTACACCTACAAAGAAAAGCCCACAGCGAAACAGAGGAGGATCTCATGATTGAGATCCTTTGTGTGAGAGATCTTCACCAATTTATCTTCTCCCTCAGCAAAAGCTGATCTAGCGCTGGTATGCGTTAAATGTTTTGAGTGATCAAGCATTCCTCATGCACCGCAAAAAAATACATGACACTGTCAACACATAAGAGAATGGTTAATAGCTGTCAAGGAACATTTGTTTTGTTAATGAATTACTCACTTTCCATTCCCCCACCAGGAGCGGATGGGTTTCCTGGGCCTGGGAGCCCACCTGGGAGTTGGGCTGCTGGGAAGGCAGAATGTAGCACTCCTCATAGAGCGACGAGCACTGCACGAGCGCCGGCCGTCAGGAGGAGCAGGCAATGAGAGCGGAGGCGCCACAGGGGAGCAAGATGGAGAGAAATGTCATCAGGACCGAGACCACCCATTATGAAGAAATGCCCTGAAATGCTTTCTGAAGCCTTTAAACACTTTGCAAGAGCGTCTTGAATGAACAAACACCACAGGAATGGGAGGAGGCAGATGTCTCAGCAGACACAGGGCTGTTAGAGCAGGAGACTGCAAATAGACTAATTTGACAGTTAGAAGATCCTAGAAGAGAATGCATTATGGAAGGCTAAGTCAAAATAGAGGACTACTGGGTGTTTTAACATATGCAACTTTTGAAACAGATGGCAAAAATGTTTAAATCTCTAACATTCATACAGCAGCCTGAATCTTAAGGAGTATGGTTTGCAGATATATAGAGATTGGATAACCTAAAAATCTGGGCAGTCACTACTAATGAAACACTCTGCAGCCATAAATCATCATCTCACTCCTCACCACTGAAATGCAACTGCCTCAGGGGTGAAATATAGCTGCTGCTAACAGCACACGGCACCGCGGCCGAGCAGCTGGTGACGGGAATTATGGACGTGTTGTGTCGCGGGCAGTGCCGGAGGGGACGCTGGGCAGACGTGCTGGCACTCCGTGCCCCAGGGGCCTCTTGCTGGCAACAGCAGTGCCCAGTCTTGGATAGGGAGGAGAGGAGACGCAGACATACCTAACGAGCGGGACTCGGCAGTGCAGCTGGAAAACCGACGGGGGTGCTGACTTAGGACAAAAAGGCGCCTTTCCCTGAACACAGACAAGAGGTGCCACCTTACACGCTTGGCTTCCTCCAAGCAGCCCGCTGGGGCACAGGCTCTGGGGAGTCACCAGGGGACAACTGGATGTCCTCGGCATTTTCTTCCCACGTGAGATTGCCTTCAGAAAAGGGCACCCAAACACATTGAACCAGGGCAATAGCACAGGTCTGACCCCATGAACGATGCAGGTCTGACCCCATGAATGGGGTCTCATCTGCTTTTCCCTCTGCAAGGCTCTCATCACACTCTGCCCAGCCATAGCTCCAGTTTTGATGATAATTAAGGCTGAAATACATGGCAATCAGATACAAAACAGTGGAATGATTTCATTACACTGAAATGACCCTTCAGCAGAGGGAGAGCAGAGACCTGATGTGGTTAGGAAGGGTGCAATTAGGTGCCTGAGAAACACGTTACTGCCTTACTTTGGGGAAGAAGGTCCGGGTGACAAAGTGCTTGTACTCCAGGAACGGGATCCCCTGGCTGCGGTTTAGCTCCTTGGTCAGGTCTGTCATGTCTGTCTGCAGCTCAGCAAAACCTTAGGCAAAGAAACCCACAGATGGTAAGAGCTCTGCTGACCCACCAGCCGAGTCAGACAGCAGGGAGGCTGGCACGGAAATATATTGGATGTCTCATCTCTGTCTCCTCCAGCCTCTTCCCTTGAGTGAGTCGAAGCATAGTTTTCTCAAGGAGCAGCAGATTACATTGAGGGCTCAACTGTCAGCACTATACATCACATCCTGCAGCTCTTAGACAAAACGCTCCTTGCCGCCAGGGTGCCAGTGCTGCAGTCTGCTTCTGTAGGAGGGGAATTTTGGTGTTAAGCTGTGAAGGTTCATGCACTGTGGAGACAGCAAGGGTGGATGCTTCTCCAGTTCTCTAGCAGGAATGCACTGTGGGTTTTGGTGCGCCCATTAAAAGCAAGCTATAAATCAGTGTGACTTTTGTCACAGCCAAGGGTCATTTACTCCAGGACAGGGAAGCCAGCAGTGCTGAAGATAAGTGGCTTTCTCAAGCTGGGCAGTGGGATAGTGGCAGAACCACATGTCCAACCACTGAGCCTTATCACAGACCCCACCGCAACACAAGCCTCGGTTTTTGTCACTGCCCAAATTCCTGCTCCTTTAAACATTCCTATGAAGCAGAAGTGACTTGTTTCAGATCTGTTATTCTGACATCTCCCTTGCAATGTTGGCTCTGCCAGCAGTGCATGACTTACCTTTGCGGATTTCCTCTCGGATCTGGGACTCCATTTCTTCCATCTGGAGCAAAGTTTTCTGCCAGTAGCGCTCTGCTCTACGGCTCTTTGTGCAGAACACAAAGAGAGCTGGAAAAGAGACAGAACAAGGCTTTTGGAGCAGGCCATTAGGAGCAGCTGATGCTCATCAGGGTGGAGCTGCTGACCTGGGTATGGAAAGCTAAACTCAGTGCTGGTTTAACACCTAGCACAAAACTGACCAGGCAGCTGTTGACTATCTATACATAAGTTAAACCATCTGGAACTTAATGATCATGCTGTAACTGTCATCTTCCATTTAGGTCTGGGCTGTGAAATACTCAACTGCATATTCATAATTACAGACGATTAATGAATATAAATTTCAAGAGGTTTGCCACATGTCTTATGGTATCCATGTCTGATAGGCTTCCCACACCTCCAGAAATATGCTTCTGGTCACTTGTGGTGCATTGAAGAAATAGTCTGCATAATAACTTCTATTAAAAATAAATTAAATCCTTATCAGAAACACCTCATTAACCTGATGGTTTTCTTGCTGTAAGGTGGTTTGGGGCATGTGATGAAAAGGTACAGTAACCAGAGGATACATCCTGATGAGGCTGGCAAACTCCTGCGGTGTCTGCTCCAGATCCATAACAAAAAATGTTTATTCTACTTTTTATGCTCTTTGCTAGGCATCTACTACTGGATATTACTGAAGACAGGGCCTTGGACTAGATAGACCATTGGATCTGCATCTTTCCCCATGCAATGAGAAAGATCTGAACATGAGCTGGGAGCTCAGCTTTCTGTTCTCTTACCTACAACAGACAGGACCAGCAAGATGCTGCAGATGACAATGGAGACGATGATTGCAGTCTCTCCTCCCCCAAGGTGTAGCATGGCAATTGTGTGGTTGAACTTTCCGACCTGGATCTAGAGGAGGACAAGGAAGGAGGAAAACCAAAAGCTGAGTAGCTAGTTATCCAACAGCGTGGCACTTGAGCAGAAGGGTCTAAAGGGAGAAGTGGCAGCCATGGAGTCCTCAGTCCAAGATGTAGGCTGACCATGGTGGCTCAGCGACATCACGCTTCAGCTGGGAGGTTAGATCGGTGCCCACCACAGACAGCCCAGTTCCCTTCTTGTAGATATTCATGGAAACCAGCAGCAAGCCCAGGGGAGTCACAACCACCTAACGTAACATGATGGGTGCCCAGGACTCTCATGACCTCCAAGAGATGCCACAGGAGACTTTCTAGTTGCTCAGAACTACTCAGTTTTCTCCACTGCAGCTCTTCAGAGCAGAGGTGTGCAAACCCTTTCCTTTGGGATGAAAGAGCAGCCCTAAGCGTGCTCCAGTGCTGTGCTAATTGAGTTCAGTGGTGGAACTTAGCCAGCATCAAACCCTGTCTGAAAGAATACAGTGCAAAATATAGAACTGCCTGTACTGCTTTTACTAGGAAACTACTTCTGCAGATCATCCAACACAGAGAGGCCTTTTAATCCTGGCTTCACCTTTTCTATTCCAAAAGCAGAACTTCTACCATTCAGAGTAAAGAAACTTGAAAGACTTTGAGGTAAAAATAAAGTAAGGGAATAAAAATAAATAATAATGTGCCCAGAGAGGAGTAATTATCTTGTGGTTAAAGTAAAGGGAACTGGGTGTCAGGAGGTGCTGGCTGTACTCCCAACTCATACCTCTTGTGACACCAAGCACAAACCTCTTGAACTCAGTGCTTCAGTCTCCTGATCACCATAGAGGAAGAGGCAAACACACGTCACAGGCAGGTCAATGTGTTACTCCTCACTGTTTATAAAAGGCTCTCTACACCTCTGAGATGAAAGGGTTCAACAGCAACACTGATAAGGAAAACTCATGACCACATATCAGTCTTTCACTTCTGGAAATGTGAGTTTTACTTCTTTAAAGGAATGACAAGCAAGAGAAACATGAACAAAATACTGAAACGAGGTTGGAAAGAGATGGAATAATTTTATGAAACCATCTGTATTATGCAATGTCTCCAGAAGAGTTAGAAACTGTGCATTACATTACAGATAGTTCTAAGCGCCTGGGCTAAAGGAGCAGCGGGGAACTACAGGAAAAGAGAAAAGACTGGCTGGAGAGCACAAGTTTCCTTCCTATACTGGTTGTGATTGCCTGGTGTCATGTATGGAGGCCACCACCATTCCACACCATATGAGCCCACAGGAGGAACAGCACAAGCAGAGCGTTCTCACCATATCATGGCACGCAACACCATGAGCACAGACCATGCCCTTGGGAAACACGAGTTCTTACACTGCACAGCAACTGGAAGTGGTGGTGAGCGCCTCTAACCATCAGTGCTGGACTATACAGTTAAGCTGCCACTCCTGTAATCCATATTTTGGCCTTTTACCTGCCCTTTAAGTGGCCCCTTGCTTCCAGCACCGGCTCTGGTGGTATCTGCAAGCAGTGCTCAGTGGCCACAGCGCCAGTTATATCTGTGCTGTGGGCTGGAGAATCAGCTAAAACTCCTGCGGCTGGCAGGGAAGGGTCCCTTCACTGGTCCTGCTCATCAGGACAGTGGCAGAAGACAGAAGATGGATAGGGATATGAGTGCACAATTTCCAGCTGTACATAGATTCGCTTCTATGTGAGTATCTGAGGATGTTCATTTCACAATCTGCATAAACCATCCTATCTAATCTCTTTATTTTTGTGCATTTTCTCTGAAAAGCTATCACAAGGCAAGTGCTGCTTGTATTTTGAGTCTTTTTTTTTTTCACTAATTCAACCCTTCCCGTTTTCCAGAGGAGCACACTCATGCTCACCGTTTAACTCAGTGTTTAAAGAACTTGGGCACAAACAGAAATGGTTTGAAGTAAGTCCTTGGGAAACTTTCCTCTCTTTCATTCGGATAGGCCTGTTCAGCATGATTTTTACAAACAGAACTGGTGGGGTTCTGGGTGAAATGCCATCATTTCCTGGCTCAGCCACACGGTGGGGATGCAGAGGTTGGACAGGGCTGGAGGACAGAGCTCTGTTTGGGAAGACCCGTCTCCGCTGGGGCAGGGAACCCCAGAAAATGTCAGTGTCTCTGCTAGTTCCCCAGTTCGGACCCTGGCATAGGCCTATCTGCACTCTGGTCTACATGATGGAACAGCCTTGGAGCTGTTGGAGCCTTGGAGCAGCCAGGATGTGACCTGGATTCAGCCAGGATTAAACCAAACCAAAATTAAGCTCCAACTCTACTGATGTACTTGCACAAGAGTGACCAGCAAGCGACCCCCAGGACACATGGGCTCAGAAGTGCAATCTTCAGCACCCTCATTTCCCCCTGGAGTGTTTCCTACCACACTGCCCTGCTCGCTCGTGCAGACATAGTCCACAAACAGCTCTACGGATAAGGTGGGCACAGAACCACGGCCAGCGTTAGGACCTACTGCGAGACACGCTTTGGGGTGTTTTCCCTTGCATTCATCACTGCAGACCTAAGCTCTACCATTTGAAGAACACACGGACAGTAACAGCGACAAACATCTCAGCTGTCTGAAAGGAAGAAATCACATTAGCGACAGAGCAGCCGTGATTTCTGCAGGCCTTAATAACTATTAGCAGTGAAAGAACAGCTAGTGCCCACTGCCTACATCTGGTCCAGTGTTAAGAAAGCTATTAAGACTATATTCCAAAAGACAGCTGCTGCCTATGAAGTGGCCACAGGCCACAACTCAAACCATATATGAAGGCTAATAAGTACATACATACATGAATGCAAGTTGATTATTTAGCTACATTCGCAATAGCTATGTGTTATTTTAGTGTTGTGTACTGACCTCTTGTTTTCTGGAGGAAAACTCCAGTAACTACTAGGGTATTACCCTGAATGCTTTATGTCAGACCCAAACTAGCAGACTCATAAATTCCATTTTTCCCCAAAGGGATTTCCCTGTTTTTCAGTTCTCACTAAAAGCAAAATTACCCTATTTAAAACTTCCATTAAAATGACTTAGGAAATTCTGCTACTTCTGCATTTCCTTCTTCTTCTGTTGCAGTTTGCGACAGAATTTCATGCACAACAGACCACAAGCAGTAAACTGGACAACTCCACTGATGAAACTGATGGTACGTCTTTGTGCTTTTTTTCTGGGCATTGCAAGTCCACAGATTCTTCAAATCCCTCTGCACCCCTTCTCCTCCCTGCCCAAGCCACAGACTCCTGCTAACTCAACACTAACACATCTACAGGAAAAAAACTCTGCTGGGATAGAGGCTGCAAGTCCTCAGACCATGGAGAGGGAGGCGTTTTTCTCTCCAGTATGAAGAGCCATGACCACATCCCCAGGCAGCAATGGGCTGCATATGAAAGAAATTGAAGGCAAGAACAACAGTACATCAGGCTTTCGGGGAAAAGAAGTGGGGGAGACAGTAACAGAATACTGCGAATTTTGCAAACGCATAAAGATGAAAGTAGTTATGAGGTCAGGCATGACAGCCCTGAAGGCTAAGCTCTTCAGAGTGGCAGAAGAAGCAATATGAAGTTCCCAGTCCTGTGTTGTCCTCTTTCTCCCCCCATATTGCAGGGAATCTCCTCTAGGGCTTTATTAAGACTGATTAAGGTTTATGTCTTCATGTCTACTTGTTGCTCTTCTGCTGGTGAGAAGAGGCCCGACTGACTGAAAACCGGTGGAAATCCCCCATTCGTCTTGCAAGCGCCAGAAAGAAAATTACTGCAAGTGATGAAAAGTCACATGCCTGGGATTTTACATGGCCTTGCTAGAACTGACAAAATCTCCCCTTAGAGCTTACAGCTTGGGCCAAGGAGGCCCAAGTGAACTCAGCAGGAGTAGCTCAGCATTCGGACCCCTCTCCACAACTCGGGACAGCCTTGTTGGTGATTGTACCAACCGTTGTTGGTGATTGTACCTCACTGAAGCAGCAGCTTCAGGGCCTGCTCTAAGCACAGCATATTTTGTCCTCTGCCTGCAAGGCTGCCTGTGAACGCCCTGGCAGCTCAAATCTTCATGGCCCTGCTTGTGCATACGACTGACTCCTTGCACTTGAGGCTTGCAGCAGGAACCCCTTTCGCCCTGCAAGCTTAGAGCCTGAAGGCTTCCAGGACTTACCGTCACGGGCAACTGTCTTTCTGTGGTACTCAGTGACTCATTGACCGAGCAGTGAATGACTTTGTCGGAAACAATCTGGATTTCGCAGGAGATAAGGCCAATCTTCACTTGGTACTCATTGCTCTCCAGGCCTAGGCTGTCAGGCTCTTTCTAATGATAAAAATAAAATCAGGATGTCAGTCTTTAAAGCAGTTATCTGGTTGACATTGGGTTTTCCTGTTTTACTTTCCATATTCCCTGCTGTTTTCCAGACCTGGAAACACTCTCCCTCTCCAGGAACACCCTTCCAGCCTTCCACAGGAAACCCAGAATTGGGTCACTCCTCATTTTCCTGTTTCCCAATCCTCACTCAGCATGGGGCATGGAAGAGAAACCAGCCCCTCACAGAACCTGTAAAAATCTGTTTTTTGATCTACCTTGACTGTGCACCACTGATAAGGATCTGAGCATCCACCTGGGAGCAAGGGAGGATGTACAGTGCAGCTCAGCAGGGGCCGCAGAGGCAGAGCCTGGGAAGGGGGGAGCGCTTCTGAAGCACAGAGCTACCAGCAAGGATATCCTGCAGTGAACAATAGCCTTTGAATGAGCCGTGGGCATTGTCTGAGCAACCGTACCTTGACTTCCTTGTTAACTGAACTGAATTCGATAGCCAAAAGGAAAGAACGTGTGACTTTCTTATGCTGGAATAAATATCTATTGTTAGGACCTCCTGGCTTACCTGCTTGACCTCAGGCCAGTACATTACCAGTCTTTATCACATGTCCTGTATTTTGTTTAGCTCCTTACTGTTACATCCTCCAAATACAGCCCTCTGACATCATGCATCAAAGGGCATCATTAGGTCATACTGTGTCCCTGATGGAAGGGACAAGGCCAGCAGAGCTGAGGAACAAGCGCTTCGCTCTTGGGAGGGTTCTGGTCCTTCTATCCTCACCGTCTCCTGTTCCTCTACTGCATTTGTCAGGCAGCAGCAGCATACTCATATTTTGGACTACAGAGCTCCCCAGGAAGGAGACCCTAACACCCAGAAGCTTGGCACAGCCATAAACATCAACGTCTTACATGTATAACCAATGTTAAGGGCTCGCCAGGATGGTGCTTGATCCATTTCTCCTTCTTGGCCGTGAAGAACTGAGGGTCAGCATAGTACTCCAGGCTGAATTTGCTGATGTGCAGGACCTCCTCTGGGTACACACCCTCATCAAGAGCCGGGCGGTCATCCGCATAGAGGCAACCATTGAGATAGAAATCTGCAGGTGCTGGCTTGCTCCCCACAGTGATGTTGGAGGCAGCTGGAGAAGGGCAGGTAATCACGGTGTCACTGTGAACCTTACACTTCTGAAAGCAGGAGAGAGCACGCACATCAAGAAAGATGAACCCAAGTCTCATCTGTGCATCAACAAACAGCCTGAGAAACCCCAAGGCTTGGATCAGCCTTGGATAGGATGTCTCTGCTCCATCTATGATTGATGGGCATCTGTGTGCTAATCACCCAGCCAGGAGCATGAAGCATCCCACAAACTGACAGCGCTATAGACAGCTTTACTGCATGGGAACACACGGGGCCTGTCACTCTGCTGGGTCACAACATCCCCGTCGCTGCACCCAGTCCGACCTGCTGAGACCTCGGCTTTTACCTGCCACATGCCCCAAGTACTGGGCACGCAGCCCTGCTCCCTCCTAAGCTACGAAGTGACATTAGCAGGACCCTCACCGTGTGCTCTCGGCCGATGCCACGTACCACCATTGACACGTTCTGCACCAGTTCAAAGCCTCGTCCCTCCAGGGTGATGATTCTGCCCCCGCTTTAAATAGAAGGGGAGAAAGAGAATGTGATTGGAATGAAGACAGGAGCCTTTCCCAACTATTTGGGCAGCGAATATAACCAAGAGCCAAAGGTTTCCCCTCCAGTGCTGCTGTAGCTCCAATGCTACTGAGGTGCTGGGGAGGAAGGAGCAGCTGCTTACTCACAGCAGAACTGTCCAGCTCCTCCCATTCCCCAAAATGCTGCCGCCTCCATGCTGGGGCTGGAGGGCGAGCGGAGCTGGCTGCCCAGGCCCCACCAGCACCTCCCAACCACCCAAAGCAAGGGCAAGGACACACTCCCATCCTCTGCCCCATAGGGAACAGAAAGACCTCTAAGTCTTGCAGAAACACCCTTTTAGTCCGAGACGATTTAGACTGAGATGAGGAAGTTGTGTTTTGGAGCTATTGCCTGGAGAATTTGAATTATGGGCTCTCAATGTGTAAGTGATTAAAGACAGTACCAAAAGGGCCCAGATGCACATGATGCTGCTAGGGAGAGCAAAGGGTGGAGAAAAAGAACAGCATGTCTGCTCTGGACAGCAAAAGCTGTGCCCTGTATTTCCTTCCCCCTTTCCAAGTTCTACCTGTTTCAGCAGTATTTTTCAGGGAACTGTGAATATTTATAAACCCTATTTTCTAAAGGTACATTATACTTGATGACTTTGGGTCCGAGGCCTTAAGAGTCAAGTTCTCTGAGAACTTTTATAGTGCTGTAGCTCTTACTAGGTTGTTATGATCCCAGTTTCTAAGTAGGAACTTGTCACATCTGCAGAACAGTTCAGAACTTCCCTTTTAAACTATTCTTGTTTGCACTGGAGCTTGCACTTTTTAGCAATATCACAAGACAAATTTGCTCCAGCTGATTTTTTAAATGCACTGTTGATTCTCCAGGGTAAGCCCCGTAGCAGCATCCTGGAGCAGACAGGGCACCCAGCAGCCCTACAATAACAACCCTGTGTACAAAGCACAACCAAGCAGCCTGAAGACGACTGCTGTCATTCTCAGTGGTCTGAAATTTGGAAACTGATATAAATATTAAGAAAGTAGATTGTGATGGCTGAGAAATACCCAGCTGGTTTCCCTCATAGATGTGGGTAGTGGCATTCTTTTGTATTTGGATGCACTCTTGCTGTTCAGCTTAGTTTGCAAGGCTGATGGCAAAGCTGAGACTATCTGAATGGCTCTTGCGCATGGTGCTTAACCTTCCCACTGCCGTGTCTTTGCTTTGGGGAATGCAGAGACACAGCTCTGCTCCAGCAGAGCCAGGCTCAGAGCTGGCCGCACGCTTGCTCGCAGGCGGGCTGCTCCCACAGCAGTCCTGGGGGCAAAGGTACTGGGCTCTTGGGTGTCTTTGTCAGATTTAGGTTTTCCAGATTACCCCGCTGAGAAAGGTGGTTTTCACTTAGACATCCAAAGGAACAGGAGCCTGAGAGCTCCATGGAGAGGAATGAAATTAAAAGCAACACACTTTAAAAGTGAAATGTGATGGACTCAGGGCCTGCTGAAACCCAGAACTACAAATCTCAGCTTATCCTCCGGCAGTTTTATTGCCAAGAAAACTCCTCTGGGATTCACGAGTCCCCGTCTCTGAGGCTCCTTAGAGCACCCACCGGGTGCAGGCAGACGGTACAATTACCACGGCCAGCTTCTCCACACCCTAAGTGCACTGCAATGAGCTACGGCAGTCCCGGCGTGCAGCACTTGTGCTGCCCCAGCGCCGGGCTCTCTAGAGCAGTCAGGCAGTGTCTCCGACAGCAGCACCCACGACGGCAGTGCCTGCGAGGCCGCGTCACGTGGCGAGGCTGAGAAAGCCCTGCCTTCCTCCCGCAGCCTCCTCCCGGCGGGAAAGCCACCCCTCGTAGGCACATGCAGACTGAGCCAGCTCTGGCCTGGAAGTCAGGAGGCTGCAGCAACATGGCCCGGGGCCCAAATAACACCCTGCCTCCTAGCTGTGCTTTAATGACTCGAGCGCAGGGCTACGACACGGCTTTTCCACGGGAGCCTGTTTGCACCTGGATGGCTTGGAGCACAGAGCAGAGCACATGCCTGCTGCCTGCAAGGGGCCACACAAGGATCCTCTGATTAGCTCTGCCCTTGGCCAAGAGCACAGCATCCACGTTTGCCTTTAGCACAGTTAGGAAGCCAATTCCAGCAACACCTCCCAAGGAAGGCCAGGATCCTGGCAGCCTTTGCCTTCCCCCAAGAGATCTCACCTGATCTGACTCTTTTTAGGGTTGATGTCTGTTATAACTGGATTCTTCTCGTACTTGAACGTGATATTGTTGTTGGCACAAGACTTGTTCTCAAACTGGATGCAGACTCGCACAGCCGTGGTGAGGTCTGCAGAGGGCATGGTGCACATGATTGCGGTATCATTGCGACTGCAAAGGAGAGACAGGGTCAGGCAGGGAAAGCTGCAGCTGAGGAGTACGGGAGCGATGCTGCAGGGCCTGTGAGCTCCCATGGGTGTGAGGTGATGGTAAGGACATGGGCATCTCACCCCCATGTTCACGGGACCCATGAATGACCCAGATCCAGAGGTTCACCTGTCCTTGTGGGGGCACATGGGCTTAACTAACCAGTGCAGAGAACCCTGCGCTAGGCTGACCTACATTGCCCAACATAGGTAAACCTACTGAGCGTGTGTAGCGGGCCTGGAAACAAAATATCTGCACTTGTGTTGCTGCCAGGATTTTGAATCCAGTCCCCGAGCACTCAGACAGCCTTGGAACATGTTCTGTGCTGTGCACGAGCTTCACCTCGTCTGCTGCTGGAATGCAGACGCCACGCCATGGTGGTCACCAGACCAACACCTTGTGTCAGGCACCTGCACCACAGCCTGGGTCAGCCCCCAACGGCTCCGGGCTGCTGGACAGGTTGGAAGTGCGAAGGGTGGCAGCAAGAGGGGCCGCTGGGATGCTACACCGACCTAAGGCTCGCAGTGGTGTGCAGCAGGCCCTTTGCCCAAATCCAGCTCCTGATCTACTCTGGGACAATACGATCTTCCCTAGCATTTGGGTTCTTTCTCCATGGTTCAACCACATAGGTCCTGGTGCCAGGCCCAGCCTCAAGCCCACCTGAGATCAGTGCACTCTTTGGAGTTGTTGACGAGGACGTGGAGCTCGGAGCCAACATCCAGCCGGCTTCCTCTGATAGTCACTCTTGTTCCTCCAGCTTTCGGGCCGTTTGGTGGATCAATGGATTGCACCACAGGAAGCTAAAAAAACAAAAGGGAAATTCATCAACAGTTTCCCAGCCTGGTAAATTAACAACTGAAAACTCCAGACCACGCATGGAAACTGCTGTCATAAATTTAAGTATTTGGTATTGCGATGCTCTAAAACAGCAGTATCGCTCAAGTACTTATTGCCTTGTTTCCTGAACAAGGAGAGAGAGAGACACCCTATAAACCCCTGTGAGTCTCACAGCAGTCCCTAAATCCTGTCCTGTAAGTGACATGTGGGTCCAAACTGGAGCCCAGGATCGCAGACCCCTGAGCTTTCCAGCTGCCTAGGTCCATCAAGGAGGAAAGCTTCTCTCTAATTCCAGCTCCACCATCTCTGCTCTTCCTTTTGTCTCCTCCTGCAAGTGAAGCTATGCCAAAGCTGTCCTGCATGATGGCTCTGAGATCTGTGACAATATCCACCTGGGTCTATGTAGCAAAATATCAAACTCATTCTTCCTTAAGAAAGATTCAAACACAAGTCTCTTGAGGTGACAGACACTAAGGGGGAAGTTACTTTGCCTCTTACCATTTTCCACTAGCATGTTTTCCATTAGCATGCACGTTATCTGCATGCGCAGCCCCTGGAAACCTTCCGGAGATCCAGGAGCTTGAGACTTTATAACTAATGCAGTCCTGAGCTCCCATGTCTGCCGCACAGAGCGCCCCAAGAGAGTCTGCTGGGCTGCTTTCCTGCTCCGGCTCGCACAGGACATCGAGGGCACAGCACATAATTACTGCAGGACCTTCCAGGATGTGTTTGGTAATTCCCTACCAAGCACCACAAAGCCCTGGGGAACAAGAGCTGCAGGGCTGCAATGTGGCACAAGCCTGCTTGCTGCTACCGCTGTCTCTCACTGCAGAGACAGGGAAAAAAACTACACAGAAGCTGAGCGAAGAAAATACGGCTAAGCTGCTTCATATCTCCTGGTGCTAATATCCCTCCCTGTCAATCCCAGCCACACAAACATGCTTGTTAATAGCTATCCTTGCCCTTGCTTTGCACTGAGAACAATTCTCTTCCTCTGCAGCCATCTCCCTTGCTGTATCTGATTGCTACGATTCTCTATAGGATTCATTTTGTTCACTTATATTTCTCAGAGTGCAAGAAATAGAGTTGCAGGCAGCTGTCTCCAGCTCTTGGCCCCCAAGCCACATATTCAAATGTGCTGCAACAGCAGCAGCAGAAAGGATTATTCATGCCTGCAAAGCCCTCCAGCTCTTCTCATCTGCAAGAGCCAGCGGCTACAGCTCTCAGCACCAACCGCCTCCACCGCAGCTTTTGCGAGTCAGCTTATCTACAGCCGCCTCTAATAATCTGCAGAAGACTCTGGACCACATTTCTTTCTCCTCTTTAGCAGAGTAACAGCTAAATTTTGCCTCTTCTAGCGGCGCTAAGGGGGACTTTGCTGCACGTAAAACACAAACAATATTTAATCTGGATAGGCTGTTCTGGTACTTTACATATTATCAGGTGAAGTGTTGTTGATGCTCATGACCAGGTCTCAGTGCGATCAGTGTTGTACTGTACAATTTACTCCATCTTCCTGTCCCTGTATGTAGGATGATAACCAAGAAACCAAGCGCATGGCTTCATTTGCCAATGCAGCCGTGCATGGTGTGAAGCAGCAGCTGAGCACGGTGCACCTCCACCCTGGCCACGCAAGATGCTCGTGCAAACAGCAGGGAACTGCCTCATTTTTTCCCAAGCTTTGCTGGATAGAGATGCAAGACAGCGTTATGCTGTGCCACCTGGCAGGAAGCAGCTCCTCTCTCCTTGCTCCCAGGAGTCGAGCAGAGCGGTCAGGAGTTCTGCTCCCAACTTGGGGACCCTCTTTGGCGTTTCTTGCTTTGTTAGCGCTGGGGCAGATGTTTCCTCATCCTTGGGAAGCAGGCTGGGAGCCCACCCTCTCCTGTGCCTACAGTCCTTCTCCTCCTTGTCAACAACTCAACCAACTCTCCAGGCACGGATGTGGCAGCAGCTCTGCTATTTTTGGAGGCTGCACACACATCCTAATGACTAATGCACTAGAAATCTCAACCCTCAGATCCCTTACCAAGATACTCACACCTGCACCTTGCTCCCTTCCACACTGCAGGTTCTCTGAGATATTTCGGATGAGAACTTGAACACCCAGAAACCATGGAAAGGGGCCCACGTCCCCACATGAACTGGTGCTGCACCAGCACTGCTAAAGCCCTTGCCCTCGCCAGTTCTTTCTTGGAGAGAATCAAACTCCAAAGCTTTTGCCTTTGCAGCATGGCACTGGCATCCGTACCGTTGTGCTTGACCTGGAGGCACAGGGCTGCACATGAGCATTGGCTAGCCCGAGGTGAGGGTGCTTGGTGGAAAGAAATGCTGCACAGGTTCTGTCTGGTTGACAGAGACAAAAGTCACCTCTGTGAGATGGCACAGTGCAAAGCTACGGAGGGCTTCTCTTCCTATATGAGACATGGGTTAACTCAAGCCGAAATCCAAGAGCTTATGCTAGTGCAAACACTGAGCAGTCTCCAGAGCACAAAATGTCACTTCAGAACAACGCAGGTTCTTATTATGAAACATGACATAGCAAGGAGAGACTTGGCAATTCACATAAAACCTCACAGGCTATAATGGCACGTTAGTAAAGAAGAACAAGTAAAATGAACTCCTTGTTACAGCAGGAGAAACAGAGACATAACCAAGATAAGTGAGACGTCACTGCAAGGCTTAAGATTGCAAGACAGATATTGTGGTGCAAATTAAGCTACGACACCTTGGCTACAGTCCTCCTTGCAGCACTCCAGCTCGAATTCACCGGACACCATTCAGGTAATTAAAGGTGAAAGAACACTGCAAGTGCTTTGCTGGGACTCCCATTATGGGTCCTGTTTTCCAAGGCAGCGGGGTGGGTGCGGATAGGGAAGAGGGAGGGGAGGTAGAGGGGCTTTTTTCTTAAGGGGTACAAGGAAAAAAAACATGAGGATCCCCAATTCTTCCCTCGGGGCAGCCACTTACCACGTAGGAGTATCGTTCCCTGGACTTGCCTTCCCGGCTCACATTAACGGCCACCACGTCAGAAAACACCTCCTGCGCTTCCCCTGTCTGGCAGACGATCCTGTAGGGAAAAGAGCAGGCTGGTGCGCACAGAGCTGGAGAGACCGTCCTGCAGCACCGGCTGTGCAGGAGCCCCAGCCTCTCCTTGTGCTGCTCCGGCTGTGCCGGGCTGCTGTGGGAAGCACGGCCTGCATTCCCGACACCCAGGGTTTATCCAGGGGGCCCTGAGGAGGCCTCTGAGCACGGGGAAAACCAACGTGTCCGTGTGTGCAAAGTTGTCCCCACATTAGTGGCACAAAGAGACCGTTCAAGGAAGATGTTTCCTGAAGACGCAACCCAAGGGCAGAGCTGGGTAAATCCCAGTCTCTGGACGCCCTTAGCATCACCAGTGACCGTTTGAACGGAGCGCCGACTCTCATCCCGTCACGAGGGCGGAGCGGGACACGGCCTGCCGGGAAGCGGCGAGCAGCCTGTCCAGAGGCCCGAGGCCCTCGTCCCGCCAGCACCATCCGATACTCACGTCTCGGAGACCTCGTATCGGCCCCGGAGCGGCTCGCACTTGACGCTCCCGATGCGGACGGCGTTGGCGACGTCGCTGAACCGACGGCCCAGGTTCCGGCCCCGGATGGTGAGCAGGGTGCCCCCGGCCCGCGGCCCGCTCAGGGGCTCGATCTGCAGGGGAAAGGGCAGCACGTTAGCAGGGCTGGCTCTGCCTCCCCGCGGATTCCTGCTCTACACATCCTCTGCACGCAGCGGCTCCACACACACGTGGGGCCGAAACTATCCTGGAGACACAGAAACCTGAGCAGGGCTGTGGGGGAACGCGAGGAGATGGCCCTGTCACCATCCTCTGGGGCCTGTGCGAGCACAGCAGGGCCTCTAAGCAGCACAGCAGGAAAGTGAGCGGGACCGGGGGCAGGACACCAGCTCTCGAGTCCTGGGAACAGCACAAGTCCAGGGATTCGGGACAAGCGGCTGTTCCCTACCCATTTCCTACTGCCAGCTGGTTTCTCCTCTGGCAACGGCAACCTCCCTGGGATAGGAATGGGATAGGGAAGTGCCTGCTGAATGCAATGCTAAAGAAACAGCATCGCCACATTCTTGTGCTTTGCTTCCATAATTTTCTGAAAAGACTTTATATGTTTTATATGATAAGGTTTTATATGTGCTGTGGAAGGACAGCCTCATCTGGAGACCTTCCTTTCCCAACAAATGATGGGATGAAACAGGTAAGCAATGGGAATCGTGCGATCCATCTATGCAGCATTACAGTGCTCAGGTTATGAACAGACATCACTACATGCCTGCCTAAGAACAGAAACACCACATCCTTGCCAATTTTGATGGCCGCATTAGCTGTTTTTCCTCTCCAGTTTCTTCTCTTTTCCCATGGAGCTCATTTGTTCAAGGCACTTTGTTACTCATTGGGGGACAAATTTGGTTGTTCATATCAGATCTTTAAGCAGAATCCTACATCTAAATGCTCCTCCAAATATTCAAAAAATGATCAGCTAAATAAAACTTATCTCAAAATACATAATGCCAAAATGTCCAGAGATCTATCACTGCAGATCTCACAAAACCTCAGAGCATGAATGTCTGGAGACAGAGTTCATGTTCATCCTCCAGCTATACCCAGTTAATTGCTATTTCTAGATACGAGTCCTTAAGCTGCTTGTACAACTCCTCCTCCTTTTACCACCCCAGGAGCTTTGGGACACTTTGACGGTGCTGGTGTTACTTTTCCCATGAGCATGTTGAAAATTGGTCCTTGCAAATATCAAGATGTCTTTGCAGGTTGTTTTCTATTTGCAGGTGGCCCCAAACCATTAACAACTATCAGTGAATAATTCAGTGCTGCCCTTGCCTCGCACCAGGGAGAAAGCGCCGGCCGTCCCTGGCGCCCCGGTCTCGCTCCTCGTCACCCCCCTCACTTGCCACGTGGCGAGCCGCTCTTACCTTCCTGATCTCAGGAGCTGGGCACAGGTCCGTGGCGGGCGCGGAGTCGGCACTGGGCCGGCAGCTGGAGCTGCTCTCGCTCCACACGCAGCGGTGCCCCAGGTCCTCTCTGCCCAGGCACTGGGAGCAGTCAGCACTGCCGGTGGCGCAGTTATAGACCTCCACTGCAGCGAAAGGACGACAGGGAGCGTGAGGGCCAGGCCAGGGGCTTTCACAGCTCCGCTTGGCTTTGCACTGACATGAGTCGCGGCACAGCGAACTAAACCGAGTAGCGTCTGAAGGCAGGGATGAGTGGGATGAGCAGAAGAGCTCTCGCGCACGGCAGGACGAGGCAGCCCTGGCTGCCATCCTGCAGATTTCTCACAAGGACCAGGTGCTTCTTCTCACTGCAGTAAAAATTAGCACTTTCTTTTCTTTTTTTTTCCCCTCCCTTTTGAAAAACAAACAGCAACCCGAGCTTGAAACCTTTTATCAATTTCTGTTACACATTGCCAATTCTCAGCACCCACATGGGAAGCTGCTTGGCAATGGCAGCTCCATCCTGTTAGCAAAGCAATCACATCGCTTCCATGGTGTGCAACGAGAGCCGAGGGCAACAGCACCACGAGCAGCGTCTACGTCCCCTCCCTGCCCCGGTGACCGGCGTGCTCCACACGGGCTGCTCCCTCCAGCCCTGCTCGGCTCCAAACGCCTTTCCCGCACCAGGCTCCCCCCCTCAGCAGTGCCTGAGGTTACGCTTCCTTTCCAGCCCAGGCCTCCTACCACTGCAGCGTGGGTATCTGCTGAGATCAACTGCTAGAAATATTCAGGAAGCATTCCTTTCACACCCTTTTCCCCAGAGGATATTTTGCAGGAGAACATAAAGTAAAGAAACAGTCATATTTTGCACTTCTGTTCGCAGGAGGGTCTCAAAGCACTTCATAAACAACTAATGAATCTCTTGGTCTTCTACAGTCTGCGTGTTTTCAAGCTAATGAAACTGCATTGGCACTCAACTAAATCTCTCGCTCTGCAGGAAAAAAAAGTGGGCTTATTTTACTTCTTTCTCAGTCTGCACAGCAAGTGAAGCTGGTTGGGTTTCTACCTAAGGACACAGCTGAGATCCCCTTTGGTGTACTGCAGAAATGCAGTTTACAATAAAAGCTGATAAAACAATCAACGGAAAATAACCGTAACTCCATGATAGACAGTATAAGAGATACATGCATTTATGTAATTGGCCCACCAGATCTCTGTCTCTCCTTGTAATTGCTCTGCAATTTTACTTGTACCAATCTGATCGAGGCAAAGAGGAGCCAGAGATGTATAATTGTCCCGCAGGATCTCAGAATATGTTGGCAAATTCAAAGAGCTGCAAACGCAGGCTGCATAAACTCTCTCCTCTGCTTGCAAGAAAGCTGTGGATTCCATGCTCCTTGCACGGTCTTTCCTGCTTCGAGCAAAACTCACAGAGAGAATTACAAATCTTTCACTGCATACTAAGATAATCTTAACTCAAAGTCCTACCTCTCCTCTAGCAGTAACCTCTGGCAGCTCAAAAACACTCCCGACACGCTTTTCCTCAAGCAGGGAAGTCCTAGCTCATGCTTCCAAGCTGACATTTCAAAGGCTGTTTCACCTGTGAGGAATGCTGCGCAAGATATGTCTCCTTTGCACACTGGAATTTCCTACGGGGAAACCCTTTACGCTGGGTCAGTGGCCGATAGCACTAATGTCTCCCCACCTACTACAGCTTTCCACCCAACAACAGCTCACTTGAATGGTCTGGTCCTCGTTTGCATCTAATATAAACCAACACCTTCCCCTGAAGAGCCGCGGCCGGCGGGAGGGAGAGCGGCCCGCGGTGCACGCAGCGGCGCGAGGGAGACGGGGTCGCGATGCTGCCGGCGGCCAGGGCCCCATGCGGTGGCAGCCTGAGCTCGGCCTCCCCCTGCACCTTTTCCTGGAGGCTCTTCTGGCCCATGTTTCCCTTCACTGTT
Source organism: Nothocercus julius (assembly GCA_013398735.1). Lineage (NCBI taxonomy): Eukaryota > Metazoa > Chordata > Aves > Tinamiformes > Tinamidae > Nothocercus > Nothocercus julius. Next base: position 457,469 of record VZSV01000243.1, on the reverse strand, counting down.
CCCTCTGCTGAGGCAGCAGGGGCTTTTTTAGGAACCCACGTGCTCTTTCCAGAGATAGGGAGACGGACAGGCAAGCGGTGTTTGCACATTTTATTCCTTCCTCAGCACAGGAGGGGAAAAACCCTCAGTTTCTACCCAGTGCTGAACCTGGAGGCCACACTCATATGGAGCCCTTCCCCCAAGTCGTCTTATCCCTTATCTGCGTAGGGAAGAATTCCTCTGCTGACCCCGGGGACACCGCGCTGCTGCTGGCTCTGGGTGCTCGGGGAGTCAGGACACTCAGCTCCGCACAGGGCTCGGCTGCCGCATGGGCTCGAGGTGGGAGCTGAACTCAACGGGGTGTGGGATGCTGGGTCCCGAGCACACGCGATCACGCGTGAGCACGTCTGCCTGCCCAGGTCCACCCTTCTGTGTGTCTACCCATGTAAACCGACCAGTCCGTGCATCTGCCTGTGCAAATCTGCCCGTGCATGCGTTCCTGAAGGAAGGGCAGAGCCATGCGCACCGCAGCTGCGCCGTGCTCCAGCCCGAGGCGAAAAACCTCGCCGGCTACCGGCACCCATGAAGCTGACCACGTGAGAGCAGAATGAGAATGTTTTCAGCTCAAACCTGTCATCGTCTCCGGGCTGTCAATAAATCTGTCTGGTTGATCCTTCAGCTGAAGGCTTATGGGGAAGAGTTGGCTTTTCTCCGACGTATGGAGCTGCAGCAAAACACAAACAAATGCCCCGATGAAGTTCACTAAGGCCCGGGTTGCATGTGCACCAGAGCAGCTCCCCACCGCCAGGCTTGGTCCTGCCAGCGCGGCACAGGGCAGGAGTCACCCACCCACCGTCAGCATAGGGAGGGGGACAGTGAGTCCTGTCCTCAACCACTCTGGCACTCGGCAAAAGCAGAATGTTAGTGAGGACAGAGCCCTAGTTTGCTGGGATTTGAGCAGGAATGAAAAAAATAAATTAACACTCTGGACAGTGTGAAGTTTTAGTGCTTGGTCGCAACAGGCAATTCCTCGGGCAATGCAATGGGGAAGTCCTGCTGCCTCCAGCTCCTCCAACCCTCCTCTCCAGCTGCTGCTTTAAATATTCCCAATGGCAGAGCCCAGGCATTTGCTTGCATTTCAGAGGAGTGACTAGTCCTGCAGTAACCACACTGCACTCCTTGCTGAGCATCTGGGCTTTTCCGCAGACCAAAATCTTTCCCAGGAAAAAAAAAGCTACAGGAAAAAAACCTTTTTTCCCAGGAAAATAAGGTGACAATTCTTTGGTTTGTTTTACTGGAGCACTTCCATTTACAAAGCCAAACAAGCAGCTCTTTCTGCAGACCCCCGCAGAGCAGGCCTGAAGCCAGCGACACAACTCACAGCGGGGACAAAGAGGAACGAGCGACCCCACGAAAGCTGCTCCAGCTGCATGGGAAGATGCGGGGGCGGAAGCGCCGCAGGGCCCGGCCACACGGAGCCTCCCGGGCGGCATCGCGGCCCCACTGCACACCCGGCCCGTCGCACACTCACCAGCACGTGGCTGCACTGAACCGCCGAGGAGTTCACCCAGCGCGCCTCGAACGTCCGCTCCGCTCCCAAGTGGCACTCCAGAGCCGTCTCCTGGGGAGATGCAGGGTAGGATGGGTACAGACATCTGTTTTTTAGTGCATTCTCCCAGTCAGTCAATAGATAAAATTGGTGCTGCATCTCAGCTTGTTTGTCCTGTGCATATCTGAATAATGGCTCAAGCATAAATGTGAGCCCAGAACCCAACATTGTAAATGGTCAAGGGGATCCTTTCCAAACTAACCGTGCTCTGCTGCACGCAGCAGAGGCCACCCTTCCTCCCCAGCAGTGGTGCCGAGCAGGCTCCACTCCAGCAGCGCTCCTGGATGGGGAACGTGCAAGCGCAGGGCAACACCCTGCCTGCTCAGTGCCCTGCTCCCGTCCTGCAGGGCAAAACCTGCTCCAAGCAGCTCAGTTCACTGCTTCGCCATTACTGAGGTCTAACCCGACTTTAAAACCCAACAGATCTGATCAAAGAGAAAGAAAAAAAAAAAGAAAAAAAAAAGGAAAAGCACATGAAAGAAAACATTAGATTGCTGGCACAGAGTTGCTGACTCACAGCACACATGTGGCACTAAGACAGAAACCAGAGTCATTTGCACCCAAGAACTTCCACTTCTGAACTCAGGCGCTGCCCTCCGGCCGCGTGGCACTGGCCTGCGCGCTGCTCGCAGTGGTGCTGGGCACCGCTCTCAGCCGCCTCCTGGGCAGCCGGGATGGAGGGCAGCGGACCCGGCCTGCGGGCTCCGGGAGGCTTTTGCTGCTGGTGGGAAGGAGGAAGTCGGATTGCGAGATACTCTCGAAGCCTCCCTCTGGGAATGGAGGTGCCTCCGCCACTTTCCTGTTGACTTCATTTCCTATCAGGATACTTGTGGCGTTGCTTCCTCTTCAGGCACCTCCAGCATCCACAGAGGAAGAGCAATTTCTCGCCCTTTTTTGCTGATTATGGCGGGGCACATCCTTGTTTACAGAGGCCAGGGTGCCTGCAGGAAATGGGGCACAGGCGGGGCAGCCTTGCAGGCTGCGTGGCCGCACGCGGGGCACGCGGTGCCTGCAGCCCCTTCCTGACCGCCAGCGCTGCGGGCTCTGCGACTAGTGTCCCTGGCTCTGCCGCTCTGGGCATCCCCCTGGACACTGCACACCAGGCCTCTGGGAGGACTTGACCCAAAATAACACAGGGCAGCTTCCTACAAACACCAGATCTTAGCCAAATATTTTCCCAGTGCCCAGATCCCTGCACTAAATTCCTCTGGTTTCTCCTGGTGTGAAACACATCGCAGAGGCAGCGTTTGAGGTCCACTCCCACCGCTTGTCCTACGACAATTCATGTGCCAGAAAATTTCACAGAAAAGGCTTTTCCACAAAAAAAAAAAAAAAAAAAAAAAAGAGCTCAGCAGTGGCCACCAGAAGTTAAATGAGACCACATGTCCTTGCTGTGCCCCAAGCCACTGCTGAGCCAGTGCAGGAGACGCTGCCTGCAGGCCTGGCCCTCATCTTTGCTCACAGTATCATTTCCAAGAGCATCCCTTGCTCTCCCTGAGGGCACAGGCTGGGTCACCGCAGCTCCACCAAGGTCCCTGGTGAGAGCGCTGAGCTTTCTGCAGCTGAGAGCAGACAAGTAAAATGGGAACTGCACTTGGTTCTAGTGGCTGTTCTGCAAGGTGCCTAAACCTCCCTGTTCCTGGGAGGCAGAAGGCCTCTCCTGGACAGCAGGAGCTCCCCAAAGGATGTCTGGGCACCAGTAATGCTTCCCTTCAGCTTGGCCACAAAGACTCACTTGCCATGGGGTGCAGCTCTTGCTAATGCAGTTATTTCAGCTGCTCATATAAAGTAGGATGAAACCCATCCCTTCGTTCCTGAGGCAGAAATGGCTTTGTCTGTAACTCCCCAGCCACTTTCTGGCCTGCTGGCTGCACCCCAGCTCAGCTCCTGCTCAAGCTCCGGCTGCCTCGTGGCCACCGCTATGCCCTTCCAGGGGCTCCTTTACCTTGGAGAAAGTGGAGTTAGCCAGAGAGATTACGATGTCCTGGGACGCTCCTGTGGGTACCGGCTCTAAGGAGGCGGGCACAATCCGCGGGCAGTCGATCTTCTCCTGTTATTTGCAAAATGAGAAGTAAGAGGGGTTAGCAGGGTGCACACTTAGCCTCCTCCCTGCAGAAACACGGGGCCTAATCATAACACTTATTTCACACCATGATGCACAGAGAAGCAGCCCAGCACGAGCCTCCTCCTGAGGCACTGGCCTCGCATCCAGACGAAGGGCACCAGGTCACGGCCCCTGCCGGCTGCTGGATAACTGCGACACGGTGGCCATGCTGCCAGGACGGCTGGTCCACAGCCATTGCAGTGGACCATCGCAGCGCATTGCAGTGCATCCCGGCAGAGGAGCCGCTCTCACTGTCCACCCTCTGCTCTCGCAGAAGCACGCGGGGTTGTGCGCACGCCTGCATGCAGAGCACAGGGACAGTGGGCTGAAGGGCTTTGGAGGGGACTGCAGCTGCAGGACAGTAGAAATGAGAGACCTAGATGAAGCTGAAAAATGATTTTAAAAGGTCATCTGTCCCCCGACTTTTGTTCTCACTTCAAATTGATGCCTCAGCTACTGGAGCTGACTCAGAATCCATCTGCATGACAAGACTGTCCTGTTCACTCGCGAGATGCAAATTACCTTGCAAAACCCCAGTAAAAATGGAGCCTGATTCCCTGTGGCCGCAGAGTGCATCCACGCTAATGCCTTTGACAGCAGAGCCACTGGCTGAAGGGCAACAAAATATTTGGCCTGTTACGCAGAACAATTTACAGCAGGCAAGATTTTCTTCTTGCTCGGGCTGAAGGTTGCCCTGGTGTGACTGCTGATGCCTCCGCACTCCCGGGAGGTCTGGGCTGCCACCGACATGCACAGCTGGCACATCCTGCACTGAGCACCGTGTTCCTACCTTGCCTCCCCCAAAACACAGCTAGGGGCCAGGGAAATATCTGGCAGTGTTTGTTTGACTGTGGAAAATACGCTTTACTCCTTATCAGGACACTGATCGTAACCAAGCGCTGTCGGTGCTGCCTGAGCACGGAGATTAAATAGCAGAGCGATGCACATGATAAGGGAAGTGAAACAACAAAGCAAAGCAAGGGCGGGAGTTCCCAGCCCCATATCCTCTGAGAGAACCAGAAGGGTTAAGCAAAACCAGCAGGGCACGACTGGAAACACATGCAGGCGCTCCTGTGGCCTGGGGTGTCCTTGCATGTCACAGCAGCTCACTAGATAAATACACTTTAGAGGACTGATTAACTCGTCGTCTCGCTGTCCTTCCTCCTGCTGCTCATCAGCAGCTAGAAATAGAGCTTTCCAGCTGATTAGATCATTCATGCATGGGTCAGGGAGAAGGGTCCGAATGTTTAACGTGCTCCCGAGGAAGCTGGTGTGACGCTGCTTCCCAGCGAAGTGATGCTCAGAAGCACCCTGAAAATGTTGTTTTACATAAAGCTAGCACTGGGGTAGAGGACAACACAGCACCCAGTTCTACAAATGTTAAAAAGACGCATGGAGATAAGGCAGGAACGTGCCCAAGCCAGGTGTGCCATCCAGCTGAATCACTACTCTGGAGAGTGCGAGAGGATCCAAGGAGGAAAAGAGGGAAAGCAAGGAAAAGTGGGCAGTTTTCTCTGCCACAAAGGGCAACTTCAGCTTCCACCCTTGGGTTTTCACACCATGCAAGGGCAGATGGAAGCACCACATGGAAAGACCTAGTGACAGTTCCATGTGCCATGCCAGGCTCCTGGAGACCCTGGCCATGACAGCAGCCCTCTCCCTTCACACAGCAGAGCCTTCCTGGTGACAATAGCTGGCTGCCCAGAGCCCAGAAGCTCTTTGTACCAAGGTACAAAGTCAATCCAATAACGTGAGCCCTTTTTAAACAGCCTCACATCATCCAAGCTTTGCCCTTAGACCTAATAAGAAACACACTGTGTACCAGCGGTGACTAAAAACATTGACTAAGGATCAGTCTGCTGCGGCTCCTGCTGCCATTCCCTGCCACTCGGCTGCACTCCTGAGGGTGACAACTTGCAGATCAACCTCTCCTCTGTGACCTGTCTCTTCTCCAAGCTGAGGTGTTGGCTCCTTCCTAGCATGAGCTGCCCCTCATCCCGCACGCAGCCCGAAGCAGCAGTTGTGTTGGGACATGTAGCACGTGGAGGCAGGGAGGAGATCAGCGAAGTGCCTCGGTTTTGCTGTCACCACAGCACAGACGTGTGGACATGGCCCCCCTTGATGCAGCTCCATGCTGGCACGTGGAGCTCTGCTCCGCATGTGTCTCTCCTGAAACACGAGCTCTGTCACACCAGGAAACACAGCGTTGGTGGCAACAGCCCACGGAGCCATTGCTGTCCCCTTTGGGCAGTGCCCAGAGAGGCAGACGTGCTGCACTCCCTGACGGGGTGGTTTTGCGCACTGTCCATTCACCCATCTATAGCATTTTGGAGTCACTGTCCCACGCAGCCAACAACAGACAGCCCAGGCTTTTGAGTGCTCAGCTCCCGTGTAGACAACAAAACAAACATCCAGATATTTTTCAAAACTTAAACTACTCCCAAAGCGAAGGGTGATCTAGTAAGCTGTTCATTGCAAACAGTTAGGACATTCCTACAAAAGCACAGTCCGTTCAGAAACAACTCACAGAGCAGGGAGGCTAAACGCGTCCCAGGGCTTGGAGTGCTGAGCAGCTGTGGCTGAGCAGCGTCAGGAAGCGTCTCCTCTCGCTCCGCTATCCGATGACAGCGCGGGAAGCTGCAGCGCGTTGTCCAGACCCACCCCTCGCACAGCGCACTCGGGTCACGCGACGCATCCCGACAGAGCAGGCAGGACGTGGGGACGTGCTGGGATACAGCCGGGGTCTGCACTGGGACCATGTGTGCAGGCCCCAGTGAAGTTCAGAGCACCAGCGCCGCAGGAATAGCCAACTTCAAGAGTGAAAGCTTGGCTTGGATCTACAGCAGATTGATGGCTAAAAAGCCAATTTTATTTAAATGAACTTCAATTTAAATTTCAGAAGCAGGAACGTGCTGAGCCTGGGGGTTATTAGGAGCTGTAATTTGGAAGGGTGATTTTCTCCTGCAGCCGAACTGGCAATGCTGCTCTAGCCAATTACGAACATACCGCAACAACCTAGCGAAAGCTAAACGAATTGTAAAGCATCACTACGTTTATTTTATTACTTAAACCTAGGCATTGCAAGGATGGGGAGGAGTAAAGGCGTCCCTCCAGACCTGGGAGGTATTAAAGAGCCAGGGAACTCTGCTTCATCTGCAAGAAGGGCATCAAGATGCAGCACACAGAACTCTGTGAGCTGCTGCAAGCTCTGCATGGGCTCGATAAAGCGGCGCTCAGCCCGGGGACCTCAGCTCAGGATGGCCCTATCTCCATCCCCCAGGTCTACCCATGATTTTGGAGATCCCTGCAGCCGTGGGACATGTGGAGGACCACCCAGAGGGGTCCCTGCAGCACTCTGTCGTCAGCATGCTCTGGGGACGCAGCGTGTGCTATTGCACTGAGGACGACAGACAGCCCAAGGCCACAAGCAAGGCAGCGACACGGACATCCCCGTCCCTGAGCTGTCCCACCCGCAGCCCTAATGCAGGCACAGCTGCAGGGCCAAGGCCGTCTTCTCCTGCTCCCCAGGGAAAGAAGGAAAACACCAGCAGCAAGAGCACAGCAAAGTGGGAAGAGCCCATGAAAAGCAGTGCGCAGGGTCTTACTTTCATCTGCAGTGCATCCTCGCAGTGCGAGTGGTTGGAGACGCAGGCGTAGCTCGAGGGGCACCAGTAGCACTTCCACGGTGTTGAGAGGCAGCTGGTGCATCTGAAAGGCCAAAGGCGCAATGAGAGCAGGGCATACCCCTGGCTGCTCAGCAGAGTTAGGCATTTTCACACATTGTGCTCAGTCTGTAATGGTGCCAAGGGAAAATGCTGCTGCTGAAGGTAGAGGCAATTCCGCTGCTCAGGCTGTGAGCTGCCTGGGGTGAGGCCGGGCGCTCGAGCCCTGATGATGCTCCCCAGCTCAGCATCAGGATGGAAACCCCACAGGGCCAGCACGGGGACAGCGCCTGTGGCATCGCTACCTGGTTCTGGAGCACAGGGAGATTCAGAACAACCAGCTTTGGTCTCCCCTCCATTTAATGAAAAAAAAAAAAAAAATGGCGGGGGGGGGGTTATCCCTGGTGAGATTGTGCACCACGCCAGTGCTGCCAACTCCTTGTGAAGATTCTGCTCCGGGGCTTTATGCAGGTGCTGGGACCACAGCAATCAGGCTACCTTGTTCGATCCTTGCCCCCGCGGCGGGGAGCCCGAGCCCTCATCTGCACTCGTGACTATTCCCACCCAGCCCCGCATCTGGAGACACGGCTCAGCACAGAGCACAACTTGCTCGCCAGACTGTCTTGCAGAGCAGAGGACTGCTCTGGTTCTAAGCAGAGCCACGGAAGTCCCCTCCCCTCTAGCCCGAGGTCCGCTTCTCTTTCTGCATCTGCTCCTTGTCTGTGCGCACTGGCCTTGCTCGGCTCACCCACCCCAGCTCTCCCAACCGTCCTGCAGCTGCTGCGGCAGCCCGAGACCGGGAGCTCCTGGTGCGCTGGGCTCCCTGACACAGCCCGTCCCCGGGCTCTGCTCTTGCAGAGGACCTTGTGTGTGGTGGCTTCCAGCCCCTGGGACCAGCCAGAAATGGCTCTTGGAGTATGTCAGGGGGCAACCACAGATGACGAGACGCTTTCTAGTGCCGGGTGGATGCACAGGGCCCATTTGGCAATCAGGAGGCATGAGTTTGGGTCTTGCCTAACGCTTCTGCAGCCAGAAACCCTCCCTGCCCTTGGCACAGCACAGCCTACGTGCTTCCACAAGGCCGCAGGCCCCAGAGGACATTTCCATATGCCTACAACCTGCTGGCAACGGCCACGCTATAAATAATCCACATTAGCTTAAATGTAAATGCAATCTTCCCCAACACCCCTTCCCAGGTACCGCCTGCAGATTCCCACAGGGATTCATTAGGGAGATTAGTTCAGCATCCTAAGGGTTAACAGAGCAAGTTTCATATAAAAATATTATTTGCATTGTGGAAAAAAAAACCCAAAATGTCCAGATGGCTGGAGACGCCACTAGGACCCTTCCTTGCAAATCCCTGGCAGAGCAAGGACGACTTTGCTGCCAAATCCTGCCCAGGCCTCCGTGTCCCGCTGGCAGGAGCCTGCGCTTGCTCGGTTAACCCCGCGCAGCGAGGCCCCCGCTGCGCACGTGCCCCGCCGGGCTGAGCGGCTCCCACTGCAAAGGAGCAGGAGGGACAACCCCTCGTCCTGACCGGGCACTGCAGTGTCACCTACTTTGCTCCCCTCTCCAGCAAACGCCTTTGGTGGCTCTGCTGCATGTGGGCCGAGATCACTTACGCTCTCTTTGGGTAAATGTTTCCAGTTCTTTTGCAATCGTAGATGGTGAAATTGGCCCAGATGATGTTTTTGTTGTTGACCTGGAGAGCAGTTTCGACGATCACATGGTCTGCAAGAATCAAGCCAAAAAATACTGGATTGAAAGAGTGTTTGTCATTCGTGCCCAGCCTTAGAAGACAAGACAGACTCCTGGGAAAACAACATCTAAATATGATTTGTTTTCTCTAGGGCTTCCTCCAAGCTGCATTTCAGAGCTCGGACCATCCATCTCCTGCGCCCTGACTTGAAACCACTCAGTCTTAAATCAACGTTTTGCATCATCCTCACCAGAAAAGAACAGTGTGACTTCCAGCAGAAATTTCAAAGTGTTGTGCAAGTGTTAATTAGCAGAATTAATTATTGTCTGAGCTTACAGTAGGTACTAAATGATATTCCCTGCCTGCCCCCAAAGAAAACCCCAAATGGTAATTTAAAACAAGTTAGTTAACATGTTTTAAAATCACACTCATTTTCCCCATGACAACAAACTTGCAGATAACAGTGGAAATCCCTTTTTTGACCACTTCACATTGCTGTACTGGCTCCCCTCCCCCTCAGTTGCTTTTTTTTTTTTTTTTTTTTTTTTAATTTTGCCATAAAAGCATCAGGAACAAGAGACAATGCCTCTTTCAGGGGTTGTACAATAAATCAGCACATTGGATTCCAGAAATTCATTTGGACATTGCTGCAACAAACAATACAAAACAGTTAATGATCTTCCATTCTTTGGATAGCTAGGGAGAAACACAATGCAGCTTTACAAACTCGCCTATAAAAAGTTGGATTTTCAAAACGACTGGCTAATTCCTCTCCTACTGAAGTCAACCCTCTTCAATAACTCATTCACTCCAGTCTTGAAAGATGTAAATGTAGTGAGTGCTCGAGTCTGGAATGCAGCACCAAACTTGCAGGAGGAGATACGAGGCTGGGCTTCTTGGCTCCCATGTAGCCAGAATCAGTCCCACCAGCTTCATGCTGAGGTCTCACGGACCTCAAGCAGAACTGCAGGTGCTCATTGTCTGCAGGACGTCGCCTCCAGGACCCCACGAGGGGCGACTGGTCCTAGCAGTTGCTGATACCGGGGTAAACACTCAGATGGCTTTGGATTATGTGCATGGGGCTGCAGCTCCCGAGCTGTCCCTGGCTGCCTATTTGCTTTTCTCCCAGAACTTCTCTTCAATGGTAGTGTGTATTTAGAAGAGAAGTTAAATGGGAACACCTGAAAATGACAATATTATTTCCACCAGGCAAATTTATTTATTTTGGTATTTACTGAATTTAAAGAGGAAGCTTTTAACCAGACAACAAAAGATAAATCTTGACAAGTACGTGAACTGGCTTCTGAATTCCACTGTTTGAAACCAAAATTGGTAGATTTGAAAACATTGTCAGTCCAGGTTAAGATGGTGGGATTCCCACCCTTTAAACTGACATAGCCTGTAAAATAGAAATGACCTCCCTGCTGCTGTATGCATTATTTGAATATACAATTACCAAAAAAAAAAAAAAAAAGAAAAAAGAAAAACTATTTCCCAAAAAGTGTTTAGCATGTTTGTTTTCTTCTACCTACCTTGGTTGTCTGGAAATGTTGGATATTTTTCTCGTGGAAGTAAGTTGCAATAAATGAACTGGTTTACATAATCTCCTGCAACTCTGGCTATTGTATGGATGTTATTCCCATAATCACATAATATGTTTGTTCCATTCAGGTTTGGGATTGTCCCATTTATTTGTATTATCAGAACCTATATTTAGACAAAAATAAAATCTGTTATTATTGTAAAAATTTATAGAGAGCCTGAGAATGCTTTGCAAGCTTTTTATAGGCTAGCAACTCCAGCAGAGTCTGCTGGTTGCTGCTTTCTCCCTTTTTACATGTTTTGAACTCCAAAAAGCCATATGCATACAAAAATTTGCTGCAGCAGTAAAACTTCTGTCGCTAAGAATTTCAGCAACCACGGCTGGCACATTATCAGCTGGCATTAAGCACTGGTCAAGGACATCGCTGGACGATCGGGGTGAGAAGGAAGTGAAGTGCCTGCCCGGGCACCACACATATTCCCTCCTGCCCCACTGCCCTGTGGCCACCCACAGCACTCCAGAGGAGGAAGAGGAGGTCAAAAAAAGCAAAAAGAAAAAAACAAACCCCAAACCACAATCGCTGTTTTTGAATGTCTAAACACTCCAGCTCGGAGCACTCGGAGCAGCCCGCAGAAGAGCCCTCCCTGCCACCAGGGCTCATGCAACGCTGAGGATGCGACTCATCCCTTCCTGCCACCCACCTGAGCGACCTGCAGGTGGTTTCCTCCTGCTGCTGGTCCCCAAGGTGGAGGAGCAGAGTCTGGCAGAAAAGTGATGCCTCTGGCTGCCCAAGCAGCTGAGACCCACTGGCACTCGAGGCCCTAGGGATGGCAGATCTCAGCACTGCCCCGAGCGGCCCTCCCGCTGCCACCCCCAGGCTGCCAAGGACGCAGGCGCTGAGCGCTTTGTCATGGGCAGGGTCTGCCTCCAAGAAAACTGCTGAAATCAGGGCATCCTTATTACACATTTTTGCATATTCAATCTTATTTTTGATTGGTAAAATGTTTTGATGAAAGCTTTAAATAAATATAATTAATTTACTGTTAAAAACACTAACAATGCAAAAACAAAAATGAGCTGATTTAGCTGCTTGATGCACTCTATTAATTCACCGCCTGTATCAACTGTACCGGGTTCTCCTTGTCAACATTAATTTCAGGCTCCAGGATGGTCATGGAAGGGCACTGCTGCACGCCGCCGCTCGTGCTCGCCCAGAAATTGGCCTCCGTGAAGTTTGTGCATTCGTGCTGCAGCGAACACCTGGGGGAGGGAGAACCACCCCGGTTGGGAACTGATAAAGATGCTGAAGTTGCTACGAGAGAAAATTGTGCTCACACCTTTCCCCCAACCTGCAGAGCAAGCTCTAAAGTTTTGCTCTGTACTCAAAGCGCCCGGCTGCTGTGCGCACTCCCATCAGCATGAGCAGGCAGCAGGGCTTGGCATGCAAGAGAGCAGGCCACAAGGAATGGAAAATGGAACAGGAAAAAGTGACATTTTGTCTGCATTTGGTGCGACCCCTTCCATTTGTCAATGTGGAGTCTCATTCCTGATTGCGGGCTGTATCCTGCTCTTAAGCAATTGCAGAGGTAACATACGGCCTTGAATGAGGTGCTGGTGCTGGTGACCCGGGTTGGCTGCCCGCAAGCTGTTCTTTGCACCGCAGCTGACTGCGGGCAGGACAACACAGCAACCATCAAACTCTGGCTCAGAAGCGCATCCTGACAGGGAGGACAGATTTAACTGCTTTTGAAAGCACCACATGTATTTGTTGAAAAACGGACAAAGACTAACAGCAATGTGATTGCATGGAAATACAAAAAGCACCAATGATTCCTGGCTGCAGCAGTGGGCCAAGGGACACAGTGAGATGTGCTGAGACTCATCCGTCCTACCTGGTCTCCATAGTGCACCACCCGCAGTAAGCGTCAGCAGCCGCCAGGCACTCCGTGCACGTCACATACTGGTTGCAGGTAGCCACCTTCACCCGCGTCATCTGCATGACAACAACACTTGCTCCTCAGCACATTTTAAGACATCATGGAAAGTTTCATACAGACTGGGCTGTGTCAATACAGCCTGTAGAGCATCAGGTTTCTTTACCACTTAGCCTGGAGTAAGAGTGAGAGGGTTTACACAAAGGAGCAGAGCTGACCCTACCCTGGACATCCACTGGATGCATGTGCCATGTGTACACACGCACGGAGCAGGCGTGGGTGGTGGCATGTACCAGTGCCCCAGGCACAAGCGTAGCCCACCTGGAGGCCGTGCACCCACATGGATGTGTCAGCAGCACCGGGGCAGCGCGCGGGGGAGACAGGGCTGCTCCCTCGGAGCTCAGCATGGCCCCCATGCAGCAGAGCCGCTCCTCAGGGCCAGCACCTTCAAGCTGGAGGGACAGTGGCAAGGGTGCAGAGCAGCACGACACCCTGCTGATGAGTCAGAAGAGGTGGTTTGGGTCACATTTTCACAACTTCTCCCTCCTCACGAAAGTTCTCATTCAGGCTTAGAGGGAGATCCCTTCTAGACACTGTCTGTTATTGAACTTGACAGTGTCTATTTATAAAATAACCAGAAAGCACAACCATTTAGGAAACCTTAATTTACAAGGAAATCCAAGTAACTCTGCTGACTTGCACTGCAAGAATATTTAGAAAGAGAGCATGCATTAGTTTCTGTTTTTTCCTCCTCTGTTTCTAAGTATTTGGGAAGGAAAACCAAGCAGTTGGTTAATTTAGGGACTGACAACTCTATTTGCTGAGAGCTCTAAGGCCTCAGCAGCCCAGAGAGCCTCAGCCAGGGGCTCAGAGACCTGATGATCTCCCTGCCCGTGGCCCTCTCCCGCTTCCACACGTGCTGTCTCGGCCGCCGCACGCCTGGCAGTCCCCAGGGAGCTTCCTCAGTGCAACCCCCCCATTGCAAACAAAGATTAACTTGTCTGATCTACCGGGATACAAAGAGACGAGAGCACCGTAAGTGCGGCACATGGGGTCTCATCTGGCCGGCGAGGAGGTCCACAGCACGGTCTGGAGCAGAAGATGTCCAAAACACCAGCTAAAGGGGCATCCTGGGGGAGGGCTGCCACATGATAGCGCCCCGTCTGCAGGGAACCAGGGCTCGGAAAACATAAATGCAACATACAGCATCTGTGCTGTGCATCTGTTTTGGCAGATTAAAACAGGACTCAGGACAAAGCTCTGGAGCTTTAAGCCCTTCACTCTTGCCTTCCTCCTGCACTCGTTTAGCAGACACAAGGCCCCTGGCTCTACCTGCCATGGCATCCATGTCTCTCCAGAGCGATCCCTCCTCCCCATCCCAGGCTTCCCGTTACCTAGGTTACGCAAAACCTCCCTAAAAATCATTTCTGAGAGACAGATTTTTGTTTGTGGGAACTTCCAAAACTCTCCTTCAAGACAGCATACAATGTCTTTGGTTTGCTACGAAGGACCAACCTCTGCTTGTTTCTGCAGTCCTGTAAGTGTGACTGGTTAGGACACCTCTCACTGTCCTCTTTACCCTACCAACACAGAGGTAAGAAAGACAGGGGCTAACAACAATCTTCACTAAATCTCATCCAACCTCCAGTGAACCATTGCAAGGCAGGAAAAAAAATCTCTGCACTTTTGAAAACATTTGGCAGTAGGAATAAAGTTGGCTACTGATTTGCGGGAATAGAACAGTTCAAGGAAACAGTCTGCTCTGATTCCCAGTCCAGGCAGGAGAAACAAACTGTACAGGGGCTGCTTATGGGTCTCATCAATCAAATCACTCAGGTGTGCCCATTATTATTAAAACAAAGAGAGGTTGTGGAATCTCCTTCTCTGGAGATCTTCAAAACCCGCTTGGATGCAGTCCTGTGTAACGTGCTCTAGGTGACCTTGCGTGTGCAGGGGGGTCAGACTAGATGATCTCCAAAGGTCCCTTCCAACCTTAATGATTCTATGATTATTGTTCCTCTCCATCCTCACATTGATGCGGAATGCTAAATCACATGAGATTTGCTCAAAGGACTGATTTCCTGAAGGATAAAGATCTTACTTGATAGGATGTCATCAGGTAGAGGTAGGTAGAATCAGAAGGGTCAAACTGCATGATGGGATGAACAGGTTCTCCATAGGCCACAGAAATGGATCTCCTGCTAATGATCTTCATGGAGCTGTCCAAGTTAATCTACAGGGAAAAGAAGACATTCACTGAGACCATATTTCAGACATGTTCAAAACTCTGTAAATCCCTAACCGCTTTTTCAGCCCCACACGCAGGGCTCTACTGAAGAGCCGATGCCACAGGGCAGGGAGGCCGCTGAGCGGTGCAGGGAGCCGGCGCCGTGGCCAGGAGCGCGGTCCGGTGATGGACACACCTCACCTCCTTAGTCCTTCGGGGTGAAAAAACCCTGTTTAACAGAGTGCCTGGAAAACTGCTCATCTAAGGCTCTCTCCATGGCATGGCTTGACCGCATGGCTGTTCCCGAGCGGGGTCAACACCAGCAGGCCACAGCAGCACTACCCTTGGTACCCTAACATAGACGGTGTGGTCTTTACGTAAACAGTCCTTATTGCTACAAAGAATGTTTCATTCCCAAAGCTTGACGAGAGGAGTGCAAATCAGTGCTGTGGCTGTGTAAGATGGCATCCCCTGCTCCCTGCACACTTGAAAAATATGAGCTGTCATTTCTGGCTGAAAGCAGCTCGTATCCCTGCTAGCTGCAGAGGACCATGACAGCCGCGGAGCCCACCTTGCCGCGCACATCACCAGCTGAACCACCAGCAGGCAGGGAAGAGGCAGCGAGGAATCAGCTGCCTCCCAGATCCCAGGACATCTTGGCATTTGACTTGAAAACACAGCAAATTAAATGTGGCGTTGCTGGGAGGAAATAACAGAGCTGCGCGACTCTGTGTGACAGTCACTTCTCAGTTTAGCACAGAAAGGGAGTTGGGAAAATTCCTACCTCCTGTCTAGCAAAGGAAGGCAGTAATTTTAAGGACCAATATGCCTCTTCTCTCTAAAGTCTGCATTAATTAATACCGAATTAATTCACTACTACATTAGAGGAGCATGCCCATGTTCTGCTAACTAGGAGTGCTAGCACACTGAAAGCACCAGGCTTCCCTGCGCTAAGCGCTGCTGCAGGCGCTGTGAGCGGCCGTGCGCAGGAAGGGAACAGCATTACCCCATTTCGAAAACTAGCTATCAAGGAACTAAGTAATTTGCCTAAGAGGTCTGAGAAATGAGCCTCAAAGTCTTTCACTTCAGCTTTAAGACCATCTTTCCTTTCTTCTCACTGATTCTTTTCCTAATGTTTGGCTTTTCTAGGCATCCGTCCCTGGGTCTCTTTGCTTCACAGGACTTTTTGCACTTGTTTTTACCGCTCGCATGCTTTGCGCTGTGTCTGCATAGAGGTGCAGCCCCCCATGCGAGGAGCGGGGCCGCCTGCCCCGCCGCAGAGCGGGGCCGGGTGATGTGCCCATGTACAGCAGTGTGCCCGCAGCGGCAGCCATGCACGGGACAGGGCCGCAGGGCAAGGACAGGGCGAGAGCAGCGACACGCGGCACCCGCGACGTGCTGGTGGCTGCAGCCGAACCAGGGGGATCCCAGGGAGCCCCAATGCAGAGGCTCCTTCAAGACTTGGGGCGCGTGACCTGCCAACGTCTCGTGCGCCCCTCTCTTTAGAGGACATTGCCCCCACACCTTCGCACAGTGCCCTCCAGCACCAGGTCTCCTTTAATGACACGCCAGGCATGAGGAGACGAGGCCCTTACCGAGCACCCATCTGCAGCCACTCTGATTAATTCCCCTGCGCTTGGAGTTGTAATCGCTGCTGGCAGCAGCCACTCAAACGCTGCTCCTGCCCCTTTGCTGTCTTCTCTCGGGCAGCAAATCCAAGTGATAACTCACCCAAAGCATCTTCATCCCGTGCCAAATAACAAGGAGCCCGAAGGTAAAAGGGCTTCTGGTTATGCAGCTGTGTCGCAGAATTAGATTAGCGCTATCTGCAAAAATTATCCCAGCAAAGGAGCCAGGAGCCTCCCTAATGGAGCTGGGCAGATACGGCCATGCCGTGAGAACAGGCACCGTGGCCCTGCTGCCTCCCGCGCCTGCCCCTCCGGCGATGGTCAGAGCAGCAGCTTCTCCGTGTCTCTCCAGCTCTTCCCATAGGAGCACGTGGAGGCAAGGGAGGACAGGGGATGGGGCTTCCATTCTCCAACATTTTGAGGGAACGGCACGGGCCCACCTTGCCGTGGGCGCCCCACAGCTTTGCCACGTGTGGGGACTCATGCTGGCATCCGAGCAGGCGTCCCTGGAGCACCCACCTGAGGAGCGGTGCTGAAAGGAGCCGCGCCACAGCCCTCCCTGCCCGCCCGGCGCCGCTCACCTTCAGGAGGCCTCCATTGGCAGTGCCCAGGAACACCACCGTGTAGTTGTTGACGCTGGCCACAGCCACGGAGGTGAGGCCGTTGTAGGTGAAGAGCGGCGTGGCCGTGACGGGGTTGGTGACGGCCAGCGGGTGCTGCAGGTGCGCGGCTCCGCAGTCCAGCTGCTCCGGCTGCAGCTGCAGAGACACCAGTGGCTCAGGGGCTGCCCGTGAGCAGCCCCGCGAGCCGCCCCAGGCCCAGAGACCGTCCCGCAGCGCTTCCAGCACCCGGTACCCAGCATGCAGCAGCCGGCACATAGCACCCAGCACGTGACACCCGGCGCGCAGCACCCAGCAACACGGCCGTGACGCCTGCAAACGCGGCCGATCCCCTGCCGGGATGCTGGCCCTAGCGCCGCTCGACGCAGCCCAGGGTTTGAGGCTGCATTTTTGCTTTTTAAGACACTGCGCTCTGTGCTGTCGCTGCCCAGAATCCGCCCCAGCCAGGGCGCGCAGCATGCTCCCTCCTGGGCTGAGCACCGCAGTTCGGATAATAATTCCGAAGTTATCATCGCATTATTATTGTGCAGTCAGACTAAGTCTTTAGCTCTTTTCTCACTTACGTTAAAATTCCAGCCTGGAATTTGCTGCTCCCAGGCTAGAAGCTGTGGCTGATCTGCCAGGCAAGCGCCCCCAAGAAGTGCTCCTGGGCAGGGACTTAGGTGCCAGGGCTTCTCAATGCAGTGATGAACAGCGATGGCTGCACAGGCAGGCAGTGCTGCTGCTTCCCGAGCACGGGCACCACCAGGGAAGTATTTTTAGCAGCTCCTAGAGAGGAGTCACAGCATCCTCCTCACATGTGACACACAGAGCGGACTCTTCCCATTTTGAAGAACTGCCCTTCTTCCCCTGTCTAGACAGAGTGAATCGCTGCAAGCAATTTCTAGAAGTCATTTCCCTACTGCTGTTCAAGTCCACATTTATTGCCACAAGCTGCAGAGTGAGGGCTCTCCAAGAAACCAGCGTGATGCTTGGTCTCCTCCGTGCTGGTGGCCACAAGCCCGCAGGTTTTTCGCCTTCACTGGCCGCACTCAGGGTAATTTAAAAAACTTCCTGCTGAAGCAAGGGCCAAGAAGGAGGTAATGTGCTCAGAGCTGTGGCTTGGTCTGGATGGGACTGAGATGGGAGGATCAAGTGTTGTGAATGCGAGCAGCTTTGCTAAATGTATATTGCAGTTTTACGCTGTTTTGTTCTATTAAAAAAAAAAAAAGAAAAAAAAATGCAGCCCAAATTCTTAAGTGTTTATGTTTCCCCTATAGCTGGGCAACAAAACTTCCTCTCGCTATACATAGGGTTGGCCAGTCCCTTCCCTGCAGAGACAGACTCTGGGCACCCCAGGGTCTGGGGAAGCTCCCCTGGCCCCCTCACCAGCACCCGCTGCCCACGGCTCCCAAGGCCCTGGCATGAAACGCTGGCTGCCAGGTGGCCACTGTACCGGCATCCCGATGCTTTGGAGAGGCTCCCAGGAGCCTCCAAGCAGGACGTGACCCCCCTCGCACAGTTCCTTATCTGCCGTGTCTGCCTGCTTATAAAGCACACTTTGCATTCCTAATGGAAGCACAAAGTGTTTTTTACAGTAAACAGGATACAGCTATTCTTGTGCCGCCCAAGCCTTGTTTTGGTTGCAAACATCCTTCTTCTGAAACACCTTTCCTGGGATTGCACCAGCGTGAGGAGAGACGTGGTGCTTCCTTCCCTCTCACTTCCAAGATGGGCGACACAGCGGGTGCTCCCATCTGTGAACTGCAGCACCAAGAGGATATTTTGAGTCTGTCATTTTATGGTAAACAGGATATGACCAAGTGACATCTTCCCGCCAGCACCAGACAACCACAGTGGCTCAGGAATCTCCCTTGGCACTCGTGCTAACGGGGTCTGCGATGCCAAGTGAAGTTCCCAGGTGACATCAGGCCGACCTGCCCCGAAGCAGCAAGGCAGCAGCAGGAATTTCCTCCAGAACCCGGATCTTTCAGGCTTCTGCATTTTGAAACAACCCTGTGGGCATTTACTAGATGGGCACTGTTTTCCTCCTGCACATGCTGGATGTTCAGAAACTCACAGAAATGGTGGGGGTACAAATTCAGGGCATTCTGCACCCAAAACATGGGGTTCTGCACCCAAAACACACACCCCAATGGTAAAGAACAGCCCCTGGCCTACAGGAGAGTGCTGCCGTCTGCCCGGGGCTGGCAGCACTTCCCCATCCCCACACACCCTCCTGAAGAGGCCGGGGGTTTTAGGAAATCTCCCTAAAATCCAAACAGAGGAGTGGGGCCTTGGCCGATTTACCCCTCCACACAGTTGCAGAAGCCATGGGGGAAAGAGACAAAATCTCTCCAGCTGCACCGGACCCCAGCCATTCAGCCTTCGCGTGGTGCAAGCTCAGCCCTCCCGCCCAGGCCTCAACAAGCAAGAACCAAAAAGCAGGATTTAGCGGGATTCCCATGGAGCGCTGGCCTGCGCGGCCGGCCCGCGGAAGGAAGTCTGCTGGGAACAGAGAGAGGAAGCGGAGCAGGGAGGGAGCGCGCGGGAAAGCCACAAAACACACTGGTTTTCACATCCTGTCTTTGTGACCTTAAAAATAATTCCTAGGCAAAGATGGAGCTCATTTCTGAATCAAACCCAGACTGCAGCTCAAAAAAAGCCCTGGAGCTTTTGCTCTCAGCAAGGCTCTTTCTTGCTTTACTACAGAAATCTGAACACTTTATAGTACAACAGTAAGTGGAAAGTGAATCCAACCCCTCTCATGCATCATATCAGAGTGGATTAAAGTGCTGGCTTCCAACATGCCTGGAGTCCTGGGAAAATGACACAGCTCGCATCCGATAATCCGCTCCAAACTTGTTGATTTGTGGGACTTAGCAATCTTCTTCATAGGCTCAAAATTTGGCAGTTGCTCCCACTCAACTGACATTTTCAGGCCATTAAATCCTGTGATAAAAGGATTCTAGTTTTATCTCTTGCCTTTCTCAACATAAACCATTAGGCTTTTATTAACGTTTAGGTATGACTCAGGAAGCCTCTGACTGCAGACGGAATAGTCAAAATAACTTGGACATTGTCCACAGACAACAGCAGGGCACGATCCTCGGCCGGAGCACGCGGCGAGACCGAAGCCGGTGGGGCTGCGCTCCACAGACACGGCCACGGGCGGCAGGGCAGATGGTGGCGAGCAGGCTTGGGAGCGTTGTGGGAACAGAGGGCACAAGCCCTCCTCTGTGCGCGCCGAAACCCCGACCGGCCACAAAACCCCTCCCCAGGCTCAGCCTATTCATCCGGCGCCTCGCAGCATCGCCAGCCGTTTGCACACACAATCATGCATTTATCTGCTGGAGTGTTGCAACCAGAGCTGTCAAAAACAGGCTTTTTAGGATGCCCGGAGGAAAATGTCATCCTTAGAAGAGGACCCCACTGTTAAGGCACTTGAGACGTAAGCGGTCTCTAATTGCAGCGCTGCTGCAGGGACAGCGTTACCAGACAGCTCCTGCACCGGCCTCATGCTGCACGGGCAGCAGGAGGCAACTCGCTCTGCACTCCCGCCCAGGTCAGCACCCGGGCTGGGAGGCACGGAGAAACCGAATCCCAGCGGGATTTCCCCCAAGAACCATCCGCACTGAGCTCCCGAGCACAGCAGACGCCGTTGGAAGGGCAGGGCTGGAAGCGCAGGGGCGCCGGCTCCGCGCTTTGCTCACACCACCGGCCCCCGGGTGAGCTCCGCTCTGTGTGCGCCGTGCCACACGGGCCACACTCTGCATGGGAGAGCGGCTCCTCGCCAGCGCCCAGCACAGAGCCAGGGCTCACACTGCCCGCTCCTCCGCGCAGCACGGTCGCTCATTCCTGCTGGGAGTTTCCTGGGCCAGAATCAGGAAAGTCCCGCTGAATAAAAGCAACTGCTTGTAAAATGTGACCCACAGATTTCCTCTGCCAGAGCCCAGCATCATCACACCCTGACAAATGAGCAGTCACTGCACCAGACCGTGGCACCCAGTGGGAGACACAACTGAAGCAACCGCCAGCTCCCCGCTCCGTGATGCCAAAAGGTGTTTTTGGCTTCGGCAGAGTTTCCACTTCCTGGTAGCTTTGCAGTCTCATATCTTAATTCTTATCTTGCATGAAGCCTTTTGTTTTTTCTTTCCTCCCTGTCATATAAAACTCTTTCTGTCCTCTACTTTTGACTTGAACCCTCTTCTCCCCCGCCACCCCCTGATATTGGCGCTCGGCTCCTTCACGGGGGAATCCACCCGATCAAGGGGAGTGAGGAACTCGCCTTGTTCCCCTCAAGTTAAGTGAGCAAAGCAAGCAACGAGTAAAACCAAGTATGCATGGCTCCATCTCCATTAGGAAAGGCAGGGTGAGGCAAACACTTTGCAGACAAGCAGTTCTCCTGGGACTTTTCATCCCCTCAAACCATTTCTGCAGCTGCTCTGGAATCTCCGCACAGTCAGAGGCTCCTGAAAGCCCCATCCTTGACAGCTCTGCATCACAAAGCTGCCCTTAGCAGTCGTTCTGCATTGCTCCAATTTCTGGAGTTTCCAGCAAAGATGGCGAGGTGATTTTATCATGCACGATAAAGTGACAGGTCAAGGACTCTGCACTGCTGAGGCCAGACTCAGGGGGGAACCAGTCTAGGAAACTGAGACCATCTTCTTCCCAAATAAACCAGAAACTGCTTGGAAGTGAGACTGCAAAGACTCCAAAAGATCCAGATCTTCAGTGGGTTCTCAGGGCCAAACTCAGACGAGATTAAACTGCTGCCTCTAAACCTAAGCAGCTGCCCATTCACCCTGCTGTGGGCGAGGAGCTCGAGCCTCCGTGCTGGAGGAGCTCCGCAGGGCGCGGCGAAGCCTGTGGCCCTCAGCCGGAGGGCCGAGTGCGGAACCCGGGGCCAGACCTTCCTGTGGGTGGGCGCAAAAGGGCCCGGGGCTTCGCGGGGGCTGCAGCCCCACACGGGCGCCTGGGCAGGTGCCCCTGGGCTCCAGCACCACCTCCTCCTGGCGGACTGGCCGGGGCAAGGAGGGAAAGCGGCCGGAGCCCAAAGCAACTGCAAAGTTAGAGGATATTTCACAGATTCCCTCCCTGAGTGCCACAAACTGCCCCGGCACTGGAGCTTCCCACCCTGGCGCAGCGGTCCAGGCTCCCACAGATGCATGTGCCATTCCAGGGAAACCACCGTAAGCAGAGAAATAGGAAAATATCCGTCTTTTAACTGCACACCCTTCATGCTGCCAGGAACACTGGTCAAGCTTATTATGTCAGTCTCCATCCTGCATTAAATACAATGCTCGGGATTATACAACCAAATCCCCCAGGAATGGGCAGGCAGGAGGATTAAGTAAGAGCAGGCTCCAGAGGGGCTGTCATTGCCCAAACAGCACATCCGTCTGGAAGGGTCCACACGTCCTTTGCAATCACCCTGCTGGAAGCGCTTTTGGCCGCTCAGCTCTTTAGGGACGAAGAGGAGAATTTATCAGTCCGCGAGTGCCTCACTCCAAGGGCGTCCTCGCTACTTCTGGAAGCTGGACTAAAATGTCCCCATCTAAATGCTTTGGAAGAAGGAGCCTGTTTTATTCAGAGCATATTTTCTTAGTTGCTCTTTCCCCTGAGAGTCCCCCACTTCCACCCCTCGAGCTGAGTTTCTCATTTATGTTTAGCTTTGGCTTCAGCAACCAATTTCAAAATATTCCAGCTCCTTCCCACAGGAAGGAGCTCTGGACAGACAGCAAATCTGGCTCCTGGGTCTGCAGAGGTTATTTTTTTTATTATTGCTGCTACTAACACTTAGCACTTCTCATCCTCAAAGTGCTTGGAAGGCAAATTTGTGCTGGGAAAAGCATCCATTAAAGTAACAACTTTTTACCTAGCAGAGCTGGTCTTTTGCATGTGTCACTTCAAATCTGCCTCATTTAGCAATAGTTTATAGTAAATGTTTTCCTGTATTTTCCTCGTTAGCTCTGCAGAATCGATTCCGCCCTGAGATAGGGATCAGAAGTGTGGTGTTCTTTTGCACATCCCCAGGAAATCTGCCTCTCCAAGCCACAGCGGTTCCTCCGTGTCCAGCACAGGGAGCAGGAGCCCTGCACAGGAGCGCAAGGATGGCGGCCAGGGCGATGTGCCAGCCCCATACTGCCCTTCGGGAAGACAACACCTCCACCTCCTCTCAGAGTGCAGCCTAGTTAGGCAGTCTGGCATGAAAAAGATTTATATATATATATATACACACACATACATATACACATATACATACATGTGTGTGTGTGTGTATTTTAAGCTTTAACCGAGTACTCCAAACATACAAGTGACAGAGGTACAAAACCACACACTGCTTCACTAGCCCATGAACACACCTCTGCTCTGCTGCAGGTCCTTCTCTGACACCTGCATGGTTTGTAGAAATGGTTTCCAGGACCACTTGGAAAGATCCAGTCAATGCTGCCAAACCCACTGGATTTTGCCTCTCACTGTGGAACCAAATCTCAGCAGCACGCTACGGTACACACAAGGAGGCTGCAGGTATCATCACGCCGCAGTTCAGCATCTCCCCGAGCCTGGAACTTCGCTGGACACGCTCATGTGGCAGAGCCCTCTGCCCCGAGCTGGAGCTCAGCACAGCTTCCCCCCAGCTCCCAATCCTCCTTGGAGCCCCAGGCCCTCCAGGCACCGGCTGCTCCCAGCATGCGGCTTCGTGGGCTTGTGTGCTGCTTTCACCGGCATAGCAACCACAGGCAACCTGAGAAATGCCGAGGGGCCAAAAACCTTCGGAAACAGGCTTTCTGCTAAAGGAAAAACAAGACCTCATCCTGAACACGGACAAACTCCCCTCCTTTGTCAAACACTGTCACTGCGCTATAGCCGTGGCCCAGCTCCCCCACAAAGGCGCTGCACACACAGACGTGTCTGGAAACCACCCGGCCTTGGTGGCGGCTGCATCGCAAGGACCTTTGGCCCTGGTAGCTCAAAGCACGTTAGACGCTGGCAGCGACCCACAGAATAGGATAAAAATCTAGCGGCTAAAGGGCTCTTGCTCCAGAAGCAAGATGTACGAAACAGCTTAATACTTTAAACAGAGACGAGAGGGCAACACAGATTCCAGATTTCCCTCGAAGAATAGCAAGGGGTTTGGGGGATTTTCTCAGTCTCGACTTTCAAGTAGCTTCGCTCTGCCTGGACCTGGGCAATTTGCAGCAGGGCAGCGCAGGAACCACCGGGCCCTTGGGAGCGTGTGGGCCACGACGACGGGTGCAGGGCTGGGACTGCTCACACAGCAGGACACAGCACTGGAGCCCTCGGCTCGGCAGCAAACTGCCAGGGCAGCGTGTGCCGCAAGGCAGGAGTTAAGACGGCCACGGGAACCTTGGCTTGATTTTTCACGTACAAATAAATGAAGTGCAAATTCCCAGTTTCCTTTCTGTGGCTAATCCTCTAGATTTATTTGAGTAGATGCAAGGTTTGAGCACATTTATTTTCATGTTTAGTATTTCTAAATTACTGTAAGCCCTCACTTCAAAGTAACTCCGCTCCTATAAAAGCCAGTGCCACAGCGAGGCCACGGTGGCTTTGGGCAGTAAGTAGATGCTTTGTCATATTCCCACGTGGATACAAGTTTTTATTTTGGGAACATTTTCTCGCTGGTCTCAAACCCTGTTTCCATGCCCAAGCACACACAGTGTTTGCAGAGCCTGCCCGAGGGCTGGTGCCATCGTCCAGCCGCCGCAGCAGGGCCCCCTCACGCTGCGCCGCCAAGCCCGGCGCCCTGTGACCACACGGGAGCTCCAACCAAGCCACAGGAGCCAGGAGCTCGGGAAGCAGAGCCAAGCTGCACCGTTATCCCACGCCTACGTCCCTCAGTGCATAGAACAGAGTTGCAACCGTTTTTTGGAATGCAGACCCCCAGGCATTTCCCAGGGGAGTTGCAGATTTCTAGACAGCAAATTTAAGTCTAATGACACCACATCTGCTTTCCTCAGGACCCTTCCAGGGGGTTTTCTAGAAGGAGACTGTGGTCCCAGGCCCTGTTTTTAGCATGCTCAGAATAAACCAGCCAGCACCCTGAGCTTGGCCAAGCCACAGCCTGCTGGAGCCCTGATGTCCTTTTGCCCGGACGCCTGGGCCCAAGTTCTGCTCTGACTTTTGTAGCCGAAAGCGCAACCAGGACCCCACGCAGCACTGCAGCCGCACGTGTACAGAAACACAGCTGCGTGGTGCCAAGCTTGTTGTTGGAGGCTCTTTCTGTCGAGGGAGAGTGATCCCAGAGGTCAGCCACTCACACTCAGTCCAAAAAAGAAAAACAAAAGGCCCCAGCTGACTCCTGCCTTAACGCACACTCCTTCCCCAAAGCCCTCGCTACTGATCCAGCCCCTGCGAGTGACTCTACGTGACGCTTGCTGGGGACAATCCCTGCAGCACAACCTGCTTGCTCGGACCACGTCCTGCGGCTGCTTCCTTTGCACCACAGCCTTGACCACTTTTCCTGTGTGTTCCCAGGCTGGGACACAAAACAGGTCAGAAAATATCATCACCTGGAAGATGGAAACCAACATCAAACTTGTGCAGCCCGCAGGAGCACAGAGCTTGGAAACGCAAATGGTCTGTTAAGATTCCAGCAATTCTGAAGGTCAAGTAACAGAAAAAGAATATGGGAAAGCTCTCCTCCTGCCTGGTAGCAAGGCTTCCCAGCAGGCCTGGTCAGTGTTTTAGGGAAATGTGCCTCAAATAAATGGGAAGTGCAGAAATATTAAGCACAAAGGCATATTAACAGTGTGCTTCGCTTACACCCTGCTGCACTGACATCAAAGGTCTCAAAGCAGCTTTGCAGCATAATCCCCAGTGCCATGGAGCCGGGCTCCTGAGCGGCAGTGATAACTACAAGCTGCAGCAGGGGAAACTGAGGCAGCTGAGAGTGGAGCGTCCTGCACCAGCCCCAGCACCATGCGGCACTGGCACCAAGTCCGCCCAGCTCGCAGCCTCTTCGCACGAGCTTCCTGCAGCCTGGCCTTGCCCCAGTGCCAAGGGGTCCCACTGACCTCGGTAGCACTAGAGGGGGCCCAGCATCCTGCAGCTTGCTCTGAGCACCACACGCCCAGTCCTGAATTCAACCCTCCTCACAAGCGCAGTCATCCCTCTGCAGAACAAATAGCAGAATACCCCCAGTCACTGCTGTGCACAGGTAGGTTCCTGAGTATTTATGTCAGAATTAAGATAATCAGAAGTGCAGGTCTCAGAAACATTCACTGACTTTGTTATTTCCTGCGGGTAATGGCTCTGGGCTGTACAACCTGCTCCTCAGCCTGCTCTGACCCTGTCCTTGGTCCAGTCCTGGCCACACCACTCTCAGCAGCATGGGGCCACGGCATGACAGCCGTGGGGAGCACATCCGGGGAGCAGGACACCTCTCATGTATGTACTGAGTGACCTGTGTGCCAAGGAATTGGGAATTCAGTGCCTAAATACCGGATACAAATTTGGTATTTCAAATATTAATACAGAGAGCTGTTATTTTCCCCACTGAGCCAAAGACAGAAAAAGAGCGAGTTTCACAAATCCTCTAGGAGTGCTGAGGAGGCTCAAGGGAACTGGGTGCCTCACTGCCATTGAGTTTCAATTAAAATCGGACCATTAACTCTTAATTCCTCCCAGTGACGGCTCCTGGAGGCATTACAATCCTGCAGGATGCTGAGGGCCCGACTCTCCAGGACGCTGAGCTCCAACCTGTGTCAACCAGAACGGCGGGTGCTTCCCAGCCCCGTGAACGCGATTCCCAGCTCCACTGCGAGCCGTGACCGTGCCAGATTTTGGAGCTGCGCTCCACTAACTCGGCAGCCAGGCCGAGGGGCAGAGCCCGGGCGCTGGGCAGCGCGCTCGGACCGCACCTCCGCGCCGCGCGGAGCCTCGCGGTTACCATGGCAAAGGCTGCTCTGCTGCTGCGCGCCCCGCGAAGCCCCAGCGCAGCCGCGCCGAAATCATACACAGGTTCCTATGATCCCGCTGGAGGGGAGTTTTGCCTCCTCCCCAGAGGAAGCGAAGCGCCGCGTTAGAGCAGCTCCTTTTTTTTTTTCCTTTTCTTTCTTTTAACAGTGCGAGTCTTTACTGGAGGGCCAAGCAGGGGTCTTTACCTGGCGCTAGCATTTATGTCCCCTCGGTCAAAAGCGGCGGCAGCAGCAGCTTCCCCCCCCTCCTCGCCGCGCAGCGGGGCGGGCTCCGCGCGCAGCGCCGGGAAGCGGCCGGAGCCGGGGGGGCTGCTCCGCGCCCGGCAAGCGGGAAGCGCGGTGAGTCACCGCGGGTTGGCTGGGGACGTGGGAACCGAGACGGTCCTCGCAGAGGTAAAACACCACCAC
>VZSV01000243.1:404027-418863 GCA_013398735.1 Nothocercus julius | reverse complement strand
TTCCACAGGAACTTTAGGAAAAATTTCTTAACAGTGAGGGTGACAGAGCCCTGGCACAGGCTGCCCAGGGAGGTTGTGGAGTCTCCTTCTCTGGAGATCTTCAAACCCGTTTGGACGCAGTCCTGAGCCACATGGTCTAGGTGACCCTGCGTGTGCAGGGGGGCTGGACTAGATGATCTCTAGAGGTCCCTTCCAACCTTAAGCATTCTATGGTTCTATGATCTGCTCAGGTACAGAACAGCACCAACTCCCAGCTCTGCAGGGAGGCCCTTCTTGGGCAAGTCGGGTCAGCTCTGTTATGTGCAGTGGAGCTTGCAACCCTGTCCTGCACACAGGCAGGGTGGGCAAATAAAGCCAGTGCTGCTTGAGCCCCGCAGAGAGGCCCAGTGCTTGTAGGGAAGGGCAGAGACCCCTGCGGAGTCCATTCCATGTCCAGGCACCTGGGTGGGTGGGAAGCAAAGGGATGAGGAGGCCCAAGAACACGGCTCTGCCTCCCTCCTCTGCCCAGAGAGGCCGATCGCTGCTCCCCAGGGCTGACGACGGCTCACAGAGACCTCGGACAAGTGCGAAGCTCTCAGCAAGAGGCTCGGCCCTCACCACACACCCCACTGCATTTCCTCAACCCGCCCCGGTCCCTTGGAAACATCCAAACTAGGCCAGTGTTAATAGCAGAGGTCTTTATTTAAACTTTTTATATACAGTAAAACTGTCACAGATAAATCCGTGACAACTAGACAAGACAGATGTAAATCTCTCTCAACAATTAGCAGCTTAAGATCTATAAACTACAGTGTTACGTTCACAAGTGTCATTTCTGTACTGTTCAACCCGTGCAAGTGAGTTTTTCTGTTTATTTTTTACACTTTTAAAACACACTTACAGCTAAGTCAATTGCCTACCACTATACCACCTGGCATACACAACACAGACACACAGGGGTTTAACTCTTTAGCCACATTCAGAATTCACTTAAAAACTGGCAAAACTACCCAATCTTGAACTCTTTGTAGCTTGGCTTCTTTTGTTATAATGCTGCTTTTTGTTTACTTAGAAAATGCGTATTTTTTGAAGCTGAAAGACAGCGTCTTTTCCATCCCAGTACAACATATACAAACTCAGTATTTAATCTGCTCAGACCCTAAGAACTCACAAGACTGGAAAAAGCCAATGAGATAATTGCAGTGAGCATGCTCAGTATCATGAACTAAACTAATGAGGCTGAGAGGAAAGAGAACTTTATCAAACTAAAAAGGGTAGTTCTTTTGCTCTTTTTTTTTTTTTTTTCTTTGAGAAGCAGATGGGGAAACAGATGCACTTTGCTTGGACCCTGGGATTTCACTGAAGAGCTGCTGCTTTTTTGAACCAACAGAGCCCATTTTAGTCTTCCCTTTTTACATGCCAAGTTGATATGTGCTAAATGTATCTACGCAATTTCAGAATTGTCTCAACCCTGAATATGAAATGTTTTGGGAAACATTCTGCAACTCGGAGATGGTCACAAGAAGGTTCACATACAGGAGAGAGGCTAGTAGAAGGGACTCACACACGCATACTCGCATCCATGGCCGAAACTCTTCTACGAGCCGTCCAGGAACGCTTCACCGAGAAAGGGAGCACAACCACTTACAAGGAAGGGGAGCTTTAAAGCTAGAATCACATTTCTAACAAGAGAACTGTGGTGAAGTATCAGAAATCATCACAGTCCTCCAAATTGAAGGAGAAAAACCCAAAGCCTTCTGCTAATATGCAAGGCAAAACACATGGCAGTAGTGTTAGGATATGAAAAGTGGATGCAGCATCATATATGGCATTACTGCAGATAACTTTCTGGAATGGAAAAACTGTCGAGAGAGAGACAGACAGACAGACATTGTCCAGAGACATGTATAATTGGACTTCCCCAAACAGTTTTGAGGTGAAAAGTTTCTATTAAGCCCACACCTTCTGCCAAGTTAGCAAACAGTGTTCCCTAAGAGACTACATGACATTAGGATGGAGAGAAGAGAGAAAAATACTTCCTCCAAACAGGATGAGTATATGGTACTAAGCATCTAGATTCGACAGATGTCAACTCCCTTGTGCTCTGACCACATATGAAACCTGCCAGGAGCTCGTCTAGTGTGATCGAAGAAAACCAGATATGCAAAGGTCAGATATCAGAAACAAAGGCAACAAAGCTTTTTAGTGCCATACCTAGCCACTTCTCACTGCTAACCCCACCTTTGTTTCTGACAAAACCTATGTAATGGGAAGGTGAAAATGATCTGTCTTGTCAGTATGGGCCACTGGAGGGTAGCAAACAGGACGGAGCTTCATTGGAGCTAAAGTAGGGTCCAGGGAGGGAAGGTTTATGCAATCCTTGCTCTGCCTGCAACTCTGTAGAAAGAAGAGTGATTATTTTTGGCTTGAGTCAGTTGCAATTGGCAATTCATACTGTAATGAGGACAGGAACAGATTAGTACATGGGAGGCAAGGGGAGGTGCGCTGAGATCCCTGGGGAGCTGGGGTACCCGAGTTTCAACACAGAGCTGTGGTGATGGAAATGACACAGAATCTTTAAAGGAAGAAGGATGGCAGGGCAGTGGAGTTTGTCTCTGCCAGCCATCAAAAGATCCTCAAGAGTGTTAATCTATTTTGGGAGAATTTCTCAGGGCCCTGAGTTTCTCAGGGCCCCAGCATAAAGTCCTAGGCTTCCATGTATATCCATGGAACTTATGCATGATATACATTTGTGTATGATATCAATTATTTTAGGTCACTTGGGAAACATTTGGTTCCTAGATGGAACTTAAGTCTAGAGGGAAGGAAAACAGCGGGATCTAAGTAAACACCACAAATGGCATGAAAAAAAGAGAATCCAGGAGTCTTTTTGGATTTAATTGAGATGGAAATAGAACTTGTCTTTGCTAGAGCGGAAAGGGATGTTCTACCTGTTAAAAACTCAAGAGGACCCAGGTTCCTCAGGCACGAAGGCTGGTTGCCAGCATGGATGGGCCACCCACAACAGCGCTGCTGGGACGCGAGAGCTGCACGCGAGGGTGGCCTTGCCCTTAGGGCTGCGACGCGGTACCTGTGCTAAGCACTGCCTGCGTGGCTGAAGGGAAGGGTGCTCCCTCTGGCACACTACGTGGACACAGTGACAAAGATCTCAGCAGACACACAGATGGTCTTACTAGAGTGACAGGAGGAAAACTTTGGCTTCACTTTTTAGACACTTATTTAAAAACTACATCAGGGATATTTCCAAGAGAATTGTTCCTTAAAGCAGACTGTCAATTTAGTATTTCTTTCCTCAGAAGAACCTGTCTTTTTCCTAAGAAGGGATGGACAGAAATTCCTTGTTTTCATCCAGAGGCCAAGAAAGAGATATTTGGACATGAGAAATAAAACCATATTTTCCCTCACATTTGGAAAAAAAAGATAAAAAAAAATGCATGACAAAAATGTGTAGAGAAGATAGATGTTTTTCATGATGCTGCATCTGCATGCACAGGAGGACAGAAACATGGCATAGGAACAGCACTGCACTCCAGCCAGGCTGGCGCTAGAAACTACCCTCTGCCCTCCTCAAAACTGTTTCAGGACAAGACGGCTCACAATTATTCACGCATTTCTTCATTTAAAAACATCACTTCTTTATTTAAAAGGAAAAAAAAAAGTAATGACCCTCCCAAACCCCTTCCAAAAAAACCCCAATAATAATAATAATAATAATTATAATAAAAAATCCTATTAGAAACAATAAGGAAGCACTGAGAGTTTGAGTATTACACTCTTCAAGTATGCTGTTCGGATTTTTTTTTAATCTGTGAATATACATATATAAAAAAAACCTCAAAAGTGCGACCAAGGGCTTCTGTTCAAAGATAAGTATTTAAAGGACTACTTCAAAATACTGTAGCACAACTGTGCAGTTACTGTGTATGGCATGACGCTTCCATCTCATATGCTCAGCAAAGTCAACCAGCCCTATAGGAAACTATTGTAAGTCAGGTTAGCACAAATGGCAAACCCAGGTGCTGAGTTGGGAGAGAAATCCATATGTTGCTTTTTCTCTGTTAAGGAACAAAACTGCTCTGAACCCATAGGTTTGGGCATGGAATGTGAGCAGACTTCACAGTAAAAGTTTAGTGTTACTGGTTTGCTGTGGTGCCTTCACTCACGGCTGTGCGCTAGATTTAGCTTTGCTCATTTTAAGCTAACCACATTCTCCTCTTCCTGACAGGTTTAGTACAGTAGTTCAAGCCACAATTTAAATTGCCCATTGGTATGCTTCAAATTTGTGTATTTTATTTATTTCTTTTGTACACTTTGAAGAATCTTAAGATTTGCATCCAAAGAGAACCATGCTACATAAAAATTATCCAGGATTCTCACCAAAAAGAGTTCTTGAATAAAATCTAAAAAATACTATTGCAATGCGTCTCGCAGAGAAAAACCGTTATTCTAAATGTAAACAAATTCACTCGGACACTTTAAAACTTCAGCGGAATAGCTGCTGACTAATCTTTGCCACGCTCGCGCCCGCGGGCACTGGGAGGGCGACGTAGCGACTCCTCGTGCCATCATCTAGGAGGGGACAAGAACCGTTCCAAGTAGCCCGTGATGGCGTCCCAGTGCTTCCACAGAAAGGCAATGAAAACCACTATGAATAAAGTGCTGAACGTCCTATTGCGAGTCTTCATGAGGGGCACGACGCAGTTGGCCACGGTGGAGACGAAGACCAGGAGGACGGCCATGACGGCCAGGAGGATGTTGATGAACTTGCCCAGCAGGTTCCTGGCTGTGGCGTTCTCCAGCCCCTCCAGCTGCACCACCTGCTGCTGCTGCTGCTGCAGCTCCATCTTGGAGATCCGGGTCTGGCAGGCCTCCAGAGCCTCCTGTCGACAAGAACACAGGGCCTGTTGGCACAGCCCTGGGGAGCGGCGTGTGCCCTGCAGGCCCCCGCACCGCTCCCCGCCCCGCTGCGGTGCAGAGAGAGCAGGGCCCGCTCGCATGGAGAGGCTCCTCGAGGCGCCACAGGCAGGAGGGGACACGTTGGCTGCCGCTCGCCCTCAGTGGCCTGTGCATGCACGGGGTCACCTCAGAGCTTACCATCTGTCCTCTCCTTTGGGGACCCGAGGGACAAGGACACCGAGGCCCCTCGGCAGCCAGCAGCCCTCCCCTGCCCCAGGCAGGCTTGCTGCGGCTCTGCTTTCAGGAGACCAGAGAGGGTGAGGGCACTGTGCCCCTCCTCGCCGCCCTCTCCGCTTCCACTCTGTGTGATCCCAGGGGCTCTCATCTCCATCGCTTGCCTTCCACTGGTCCCTGCTAGGCTGACCCCTGCGGGAGCCCACTCACCTCTACTCAGCCTGGCAGGAACCTAATCCACGGAAACAACCAAACAAAAGAGCTGGGCTGCCTTCTGCCTGCTTAGTGAGCTGAATGAGCTCAGGGGAAGGTCGAGGAGGGCTGGGACAGCACACCTGGGGTTGCAAAGAAGATCTCCGAACCACAGCAGGCCGTGACCCCAGCACAGCCCCAGGCAGCCTGAACAGGTGGGAGGTAGGAGAAGTCCAGAAGAAGAGCAAGAGCACGGGACTCCTGAGACTGCCTACAGGAAGAGGCAGAGCAGAAGCATGTGAAAGGAGAGTGCTCTGCCCTGCACAAAGCAACCCTAGCGTGCCATTGACTTAGGGGTAACCTGTTTTCAGACATCTGTTCATCCCGATGAACCTCAAGGGAGGCAACCCCTCCGCAGTGTAACGCAGGCAACACGGGGCAGCAGTCCCGCACAGACTGACCACTGAAATAGGAATCGGGATTTCTGCCACTGCTCCCTTGAGACCTCAGCCCAGGCTCTCGTCTTGTGTTTCATGTAAGGAAAGTTAAAACTTACTTTTCCCTCAGCAGCACTGAGTCTGTCTCAATTTGTAAGGTTATATTAAAAGTGCTGAATCATAAAGTGAACAATAATAAAAAAAATCTATTCAGAACACCCATTTCAATTTTTCTACCTTCTTTCTGCTCTGTTAAGTTAGAAAAGAGAACAAAACTCAAATATTGCAACACTTCCCAAAACGAAAACCTGCTGTTTACTCTATCAGAGACCATGGCACCACTGACCCCATACACTGATTTATTTTAACCTTAGCTTAAAGGTCACTATCACCTGTTACATTCCCTGCTGTTGCATAATGTCTGTGGAGACCAATGAAACATGAGGGATTCTATTTAGCTACATTACTTGAAAAAAAACAGGTAAAACTGATGAGCTTGTTCTAGCAGCAGGAACCTGAACGGACATGGACTCAATGCAACTTGCAGCTGGATCTCTAAGACTGCCAAAAGCAAAAGGCCTGCTTTGTCTCCAGAGGAAACCACCTGGCTGCAGTGCCTTCAGAGAGAGGAAAGAGCAAGAACTTTGACCTGTAACTCTCAGCTCAAGCTATAAATACCTCAAGTCAGCTATCAAACTGAGATGCCTCCTGAAACTAACAAGAACAAGGATTCAAAGCAGAAGATAGATATATTTTTGAATTGGCCTTTTAAGAGGTTTAGCTACTGCTCAGATCATGTCCCAGGTGCTCTGTCTCCTTCTGGGACTATGGAGTTCCCTCCAACCTTATAACCCTAGTCCATAGCCTTGGTCTTTCACATGCTAGGGGAAATTTCAGTCTGAAGAATACCTCCTTATTTGGGCAAAGCCAACAGAATGATCTGTTTCCTGACTCCATGCAGTGGATACACAAAGCCAACTACCATTTTTCCCTTAAGCATCTGTGGTGAGCACTCTAAAATTAGTGACAGACAAACACACCCTAGATCAGTTTACTGGGAACACTACTGTAAAAGAAATTGTTTTTAATGTCATAACCTATTAGATTCCAATCCCAACAAAAATCTTTAAATATAGCCAGTGCCAATGGTGTGTGTAGGCTCCTACTATACTGTAATGTATTTTAAAATCCTACTGCGGAGGATTGAGTGGTAGGACCCTCTCAACATGAATGTGCCTGCAGGTGAGTGCAGGCTGTCCTCCCAAAGGAAGTTCCTCTGAGACCCCTGAGACCCAGGCACTCCACAGAGGTCTTTCAGAAATCCTTAATCTACAGTTATGCAATGAAGTCACAGGGATTAAAAACAAATACTGAAACAAAGAAGCATCTCAAAAGCAAAGGAGTAGTTATTGAAAGAGCATGTGGAAGAAAGCCCATGAGCCCTCGCTTCTGTGACCCACCTGGATGTCCCGGGCTCGCTCGTAAGACTGATAGGCAATTTTCTCCTCCATGCTGGCCAGTTCCTGTTTTAAATTCAGGATCTCATTCTGATGGAGCTCAGTCAGGTCATTTAGCTGATCTTCTAGTCTTTCACATCTAGAAATGGGATAACAGCTTTAGTGAGAAGAGGCAGGTAAAATTACACTGGCAACAAAAGAGCAGTGAATAGCAGAGCCTTTCTGTTTGCTTTGATTTTTTTTTAAAAACTAGTGTGGTGACCTCAAACTTTCCACCTGTATGCTTTACAAACAACGTGAGATCTCCTCACGCAGAAATAAGGAAGTCCTTTCCACACGGTGGAATGGTGTTAATTTTATTTTACATTAGAGGAAAACCACACAGAGGTTAAACGACAAACTTCAAGGGAATCAAGAAGCAAATTAGGAGCAGAATTACTTATTTTCATGACTTTTATTTTAACTGGACTAAGCTCCCATGTAATACCATATACTCTTAAGTACTTGGCCTTCATTCCCAACAGTGACAAGCAGGACAGTGACACCACACTTAAATGCAGCTGGCCTCTCTGACAGTGGGATGGTCCTGCTTGTCCTTCACAGGTGAAGGCAGATGGATGACTGTGATTTCTTTATTATTTACATTATTTTTAAGAAGGGCACGTGACTAATGCTTTACTGATGGTGAATGCATTGGGAGCAGTGCAGGGGAAAGGGTTTGCACAAAACTCCGAGTAGATTAGATTCATGTTATTTTAGCAATTTCAAAATGCGCTAGGGATATTTTCCGTAAGTAAGTAGCACTTCATTTTTAGAATTTTAAGTGGTTTACAAGCAAACTATATTTGAATACCTTTGAAAATCAGGCAAGTATATATACTGCTTCCAAAAGGTAAAAACAAATATGGATTAAGCCACTAGTTCAAGGGTCACAAATGCTGAGTTAGGTACGATCGATACCAGCCTCTTCCCTGAAGTTTCCCCACTGGATTCCCATTCTTAGTTCACTGTGCGTGATAGCTCTGACGGTTATTTAGGCAGGGGTACAGCTATTGTGGATGTTGGGATTTTACCACTCGGTTGTCTGCTCATGGTAACAGCATGGAAAAAGCTTAACAGTATTGCCTTTGTAATGTGACCCTTGACACAATTAACTGGAAATCCATAGGGAATTCAGCATGTAGAGATAATTTCCTGTTTCAAATTCAGTTCCCCTCTACCTCAATATGACTTTAATTTATACAAGTATACACACACATAGAATGCATAAACAATACTTATCTACTAATTAGAGTTTAAGTTCTGAAACTAGCAAAACCAAGAGGTATTTGGCTACTTCCATCTTTCCCAAAGTGTTTGGTGCTTCATCAACTCAACATTAAGAATCCCAAGGAATAAGCTGACCTCTAGAAATGGACTGGGATTTTGTTTTAAATGAAGATGCAGAAGAGACTTTCCCTTTAGGTCATTCTGCAGCTTCCCTTAAACTACGGAGGAGGACTCAGACACTGCATGACAAGTGCAGCAGCGACCAGTGCCTGTGGTGAGCCGGGAGTGAGACTAGGACAACCACCAGCTGACAGCTCAGCCCAGAAATGTGCCAAAAGAGCCGCGGAAACCAGGGCAGGGCAGGATAGGACGCACAAAAAAACTGGTTTCCCAAGAACCACAAGCTGCAAACATGGGAACAGCAGTGTGATGACTGGCTAATAAGAAGGAGCCCAGATATTTAATATTGCCATTTGTTCCCACCCTGTTTAAAAAAATAACTTGCCAACCACCAAGAAATCAGGACCAAACTCATTTAAATTCTCAATCTTAGCATAAATTACATGAAATATATTCAGTTTGTTAATATATTTCAATTTTCTCCAGTGGGTTTATTAAAAAAGGAACTTAAAACATTTTAGAAAATATCCTGATTATGTCTTTTGCCCTCCTCCCACATAAACACATTGCATAAAGCAGCTGTTGCCAGGCAGCTTAAATCCTGTTCTCTAACAACAAACAATTATATTTTAATAACTTCAGTGCTACCTCAATCTACAGGAAGCATAAGGAAACCTTCCAAATCCGTACATTTAACAGTCTGAGCATAACACCATTAGCCAGAAGTTGGCTCCAGCCCTTCTGCCCTGAACACAGAACTAGGAGCTTGTCCCAAATCCATTCTTGCTGTGCAGGGAGCCTCCCTGCTCCCTTGAACGCCAACTCCTGTGCACCCAGGAACAACCCATGGGCTTTGCAGGCTGTACCTGGTATGTGAGGCAGTGCAGAGCTGGGTTACCTAAAAGAAATCACTTAACCTCTGTTCACCTTTTTTTCTTCCTTGTCACTTTATCCACATCTTAGAGAACACTTTTTTCCCTCCTGTTTCTCTGTACTGCTGTTCTAACACAAAAAGCTAAGATAGGTTCATATGGTCAACAGACCCAGAAACTATGTTTTTCTGAAGGAGAGATGGTTCAGATTTAATTCAGATGCAAAAAGAAAATGGGTAAGACACTAGTCCAGAGGGTTAAAACTTACACTTCCCTCTCCCAACACTGGACTGGCAGCATCTATGCAAGAGACTAAAACTACCTGTAAAAACAGCCAGGCCTCAGCTGAGCAAATTCTAGTTCAGCTACTGAAATTCCTCATCAGACTCTAAGAGTTATCTTTTCACTAGCTAAAATTAAACTTCCCCTTAAAATTACTAGCGTCTAGATAAACAAGGTGCAGCACAAAACCCTTTCTATGCAATGGAGCAGCAAACACGGCCACAAGTATCTCGGCATCAGAGGTGGCATGACATGAGCAATGGAGATATCCCATACACTACTGGAGTGCTCACTTAAGTCACAAGATATGGAAACACGTAACAGAAAAGTCATGTTAGATTTTCACCCATTTGCTGAGACTATTTGGGAGCCAGGGAACTGGCCTGAAAAATGCCAGGAAAAACAGTAGTGACAATATCACTTGTCAAGAGTTCTGGGGCATTTTAAAGTAATAGCTGCAAAATGCAAAGCCAACAAGCATATGTAAGGCAAAGATAGGACAATGACACTGTTTTATCTGCACTGAGCAAGTGATCTCGCAAGGGAAGAAGCTGTCTGAGCTGAAGCAGAAAGATGTTTACAGCATGCAGTGAACTGAGCTTAAGACCTTTCTCTACAAATACACCTCCCAGGGTGGACTTTTTATTTTTTTTTAAATAACTACTTCATATAGAAACTTTTTTTCACTTCTGTTATCCAAATATGTTTTTATGCTACTGAACACATTGCTCCCAATAGTAGAGCAATAGCTAAAAGCAGTATCTATTTGCAGTATATTCCAAGTCTATCTAGATGCGCACAAGGGACAGAGCTCGCTCTCTGTGCCGGTGCTCATGCTGTACTTGTAGCTCTGAAGCCTTCCCTGCTGGAAGGAGACAGCTTTGCAGGAATGTTTTGGTGCTTTGACATCTGGGTGAGGATCTTTCTGACTAAGTGTGCAGATTTCTTTGCCCTGGCAAACTGCAGAAAGCACATTTAACCATTCCAGATCGTAAAGGTTTAGTGTGCTTAATCTTCCAAAAAAAAAAAAAAAAAAAAAAAAAAGAGGACTGAATGAAATCCAACAATTAGACTACAGCAAAAACAGGTTAAATAAAAACTCAATCTTCTCACATTTTGGCTAATGGATTTCAGCAAACAGGAACATGGGAGATCTAAATACACTTTCCAAGGAAGCTGGTTTGGGAAAAGACAAACCTCAGACTGGCAGCATTTCAAATATGTGAGCTCATGCTTTCACTGTGTGCAAACAGGTTCCTAAAGGGACAAGAAACATGAAAATACTCATTGGGAACTTTATTTAGGTCTCAATAGCACAGAAAGTCCCTGCTCCTATCAGTAAACAAGTGCCACCTCCAGCTGATGAGATAAGCACAGGGCTATTTGAGCGGACAGGCCGGGGCCAGGCTCTTCCTTCCCGATGACGCAGCCCAAAGGCGCCCTGGGGCCCTGCGAGAACCAGCCCCAGAGGAGGCTGAGCACCGACTGAGCCGCTCTGCTGACTGATGGCACAATCTGGAGCAGGGGGAGGGAGGAGGCTGCCTGGGTCATGGAAAACCTGCAGGGCAAGTCATGGCTGACAGACAGGGACCGCCTGTGACGGAGAACACCAGAGCCTGCAAAAAGGAGAAAACCTAAGAAAAAGGAAGTGGACAAAGCGTGAGGAAGCACTGTGAAGCCTGCTTTCCCCTAGCTGCCAGGTACAACACACAGGACTCAGCACAAGCTCCTCTAAAACACTTCCTTTTTTAAGCGCTAGCTGCACACAGTGCTCATTTTCCAAAGCTCCCCAGAAATAGAACATGGGTATGAGGTATTTATAGCTTCTAAAGGCCAGTTATGATTAATTTGAATCCCAAGCCTCCCAGCTTCAAACCACAACTTCCATTCCCAGCTTCTTGTGTTTTTGTGAGGAGGCCGAGAGCAGGTCACTAGTGAGGGAAGCAGGTGTCCACCTGCCTGGGCAGGCCAAGAGTCAGCAGCTCCCTCTGTGGCCCTGGACACAGCGCCCAGCCTCCCTGCTTTGGTCTTCCGATCTCAGGGTAACACTAGGTTTTATCCTCATGACGTTTTAAAGACATACAAGAACCTGGATTTCTGCAACAAGGTCGGTATTTGCCTCTCTGTGATTAATCCATGAGCTCCCCATGGGTTGTGCAGTTACCTGCGCTTCTCTGGAAACTTGTAGAGGGAATAGCACTCAGCGCAGTGTAACCAGGCTCCTGTAAAGGTCACTCGTTTAACTCATTTACATGAATTTCCCAAACAGCAAGTCTAAGTCACTGCCTGTTTTACACATTTATAGGTCGCATGCAGCTTCACTGGGGAGGGTTTTACTCCAGGCTGCCTCAAGCAGTGGCTGGGCTCTGGGCTTGCATACAGGCAGCAGTCAGTAAAGGCAAATGGCGTGTGACATACATCTTTATATTGGACGGTGGGGAGGACCCCACGACCCCCACTGAACGGGTCCAGTACAGCCTGCCTGTCCAGCTGACAACCCCCCACAAAGTCCCATTGCACCTTCTGGGGTTCAGTGCACCATGCTTGCACAGAGCACGCCCTCATGGTGCGCACTCAGAGCGCCGCGCGCCCAACAGCTACCGCACAGCAGCCGCTGCCAGACCCGCTCTGCTCCGTGTCGCTTCACTGCGCAACTCCGTGGCAGCAGAACCACAGAACCCAAAGCTGCTGTGTGAGCTCCAGTGTTAGCCGAGCAGC
Organism: Nothocercus julius; assembly: GCA_013398735.1. NCBI lineage: Eukaryota > Metazoa > Chordata > Aves > Tinamiformes > Tinamidae > Nothocercus > Nothocercus julius. The sequence continues at coordinate 406,386 of VZSV01000243.1, read as the reverse complement.
TGGTCGTTGCAAAGCAATGTTGGTCTCTCTTTGTTAGCCCGGGCTTGCAACACATGTGGAGAGCTTGTTGTCTCTACAAGATCCCGGTAGGCTAAGCCTGTTCCAATACACTTCTCAGTAATCTGGCAGCAGCACGCCTAAGAAATCACAGGGCTGTTCTGTATGCTACTGTGTGAATGGCACAGCACGCGGAGCTTCGTAAGGCTGGGCCCTTGCACCAAGCCAGCATGCGGAGCCTCCCCCGTTGTGCTGCACAGCCTCCTGTCTGACATGGGCCAGAAGCAAACTCCCTACAGAGCCTGCTGTCCTCCTCCAGAGTGAGGAGCTGAGTCCCTTGCATTTCTCACTTACAGTTTTGATCGTGCTGTTTGAGAATCACATTGGATTTAGATTGTGGTGTGCCGAATAGCTGGCAGAAGGCAGCCCTGCAATCCTCCGTGAGGGAAGCCCCGTGACTGGATGAGGGACTGGTAGCACTGCAGCAGCTCCACTACCTTTCCATTCCTTACAGTATAAGGACAAGACTGACCAAAATATGGGGTCACCGCTCCCAGAGTCCCATCTCCTCCAGGAGAAGAATACCACTAGTAGCTAGTCTCATTTCATTAAATTCTTGCTGTTCCAGAGTGACAGAAGGCCATGGTACATCCTGGCTTTGGTAGAGGCAAGAGCATGTCTGGGGAAAGCCCTGAGAAAGTGAGATATTTGTTTCTCTACCAGATGTGAATCTGAGCATTGGTGGAGGCAGAATCAAGATACTGACTGCATGCACCCTCCCACCATGCCCCAGACCCTTGCTTTTGTCTTTCCTAGGGAAAAGCAGGGTGTGGAAAACACTAACTGCATCAATGTACTCCTGTTCCTGTGGGACATCTTTCTAATTCTCTTTGGCTTGCTCTTTCACCTTGGAAAGGTTATGAAATAATTTTTTTCCTCTGCAGAAAAGGGAGACAAGCAATGGGACAGCAGCATTTACACAGGCAAAATTAGGAAGGTGAGATATTGAGAACACTAAGGAGCTTCATCACACATCCAAATCAGCCTTGCCACATACTACCCAGGGCTCTGGTGCATCACAGTTTGCAGTATTTAATATGGCAACCAAGTAAAAAAGTATTTACCTGTACCGCTCCTCTTGCAGAGTCTGCATTATTAATGAGTAATCCCTCTGATAACGAACCTTAAGATCCTCAAATGATTCTTCCAGTCTTGCCTGTGTCTCTCGAATTTCTTGAATCTCATGTAGTATTGCATCAAACCCTGAGCTCTGCATATCCAGAGTGTTTGTTTTGGAGCTAGAAGCTCCCACAGGGGCCCCTGTGGTACTGTTGGCCCCCACGGAGCCCGATGTGGCACTGGAACAATCCTCTTCACTGCCATATTTTGGACTTGACTGAAAGTTCTGAATAACACCTAGCGTCTTGCCTCCTGCCCCATCTTCCTGGCCTTCCTCTAAGGAATCTTTCAGGTTAGCAATATTGTCTGCACTTCCAAACTTGTTTCTTATAAGGGAGGCAATCTCCCGAGGTTTGGAAACCACAGCTCCTGCTGCCGAATGCGTGGCTTGGGAGAAACTGGAAAGCCCACCCTTAACACTGTCTACTACACCCTCACTGAAGCCAGTGACCTTTGCTCCAACATCCTTCAAACCCTGATGCATATCCCTGAACACATCCTTTGGCTGCCGAGGGATCCCATTCTGCTCAATCTCTCGTAGCTTCCGGTGGTAATGTTCTAGTTTCTTCTGCAGCTGCAGGATGGTCTGGGCTGACTTCTGATTCTTCTTCTCAAACACTTGCTTGATGCGGGCGCTCTGCTGCTTGTCAGCATTGTTGGCCAGTTTCAGGTATTCTGCCACATTGTTATCACGGGCTGTTTGTTCGATTTTGATCTGCTCAGTCAGCTTCAGGATCTTTTGCTGCAGGTGAGTGATGGCCACCTTCGTGCGCTGAGGGTCTGGGGTCCCGTCAATGGAGTCGGCGTTGATGCTGCCATCAGTGCTCGAGGCGACTGCGCTAGAGGTCTGGGCGAGGCTGCTCACTTCCAACCGCTCGATCTAGGCAAGGAGAGAGACAAGCATGAGTACAAACCACAGGCTTCCTTAGCATAGAGGCCTCCTTTCTCCTACTGACCAACCTGCCAGCGTGCATAAGTCTGCAAGAGGGCACCTCTGCTCAGCTGGCCATGGTACAGTATCAATAAACTCTTATTCTCAACATGCACACACAAAAAGCATAACAAGCCCCGTGGGCTCAGGGGCTGGCAGGAGCAACGGCTGGGGCAGGCATGTCGCAGGGTGCAGGGAGCAGTGGGGTGCAGGGATGTAGGGAGCAGTGGGAGAGGCACCTCATGGAGTGCA
>VZSV01000243.1:362486-402992 GCA_013398735.1 Nothocercus julius | reverse complement strand
AATAAATACACCTGGCAGGAGTAGAGGTGAGCGAGAGTGGGACTAGTCCCACATCTCACAGCCAGAAGGCCAACTTGCTGCATAGCTTTGCTCCTGCTGAAAAGCAGCTTGCTGCAAGTTGGACTGAATTGGGCAGAGGGATGCTCGCCCTAACCTACACTAATGGACACTTGGCATATTATCCATCACGTGGATCTCATTAGGGAAAAGTTCGGTGGATTCTAGCAGGAAGCATGCAGGACTCCCTGCGAATGCTCCTGTCCAAGAAAGGCCACCCGAAGAGCTGTGGGGGATGAGCCCCTGGGCAATGGTTTGAGAGGCAGTAGCTCTAACACGGGAACACTACTCTGCAAGAACATGAAATTTTTTTTTTTTTTTTTTTCCTCTAATTAAAAAGCAAATGACTGTGCAGAGTGTGATTCTGGAGCAGAAACTAACATAATTTAAGTAGTTTCTCTGTATTGCCAAGGCCTGAAAAAAAGAAGGACTCAGCACAACCTGGGTCCCTCTGAACACAGGGAGATGCTGGTGACATTTTATTGATTAAAGATGACGGCAATCTGTCCCCAAAGGATGATGGTAAATGAAATATAAGTGCAATGCTCAATGCGTGTATAAAAATAGGAGTTACAATTCAATTAGTCCAATCTCTTTTACATTACAATATTCCAGCATACTGAGTCAGTCGAAACGGAGGTCTGCACTGACCTCCCACAAAAGGTATTCTGAAAACTACTTTGGCATCCTCCCATCAGTCAGATGCATGATGGGAGGATCTTGTGTTTTTGTCCTCTCCAGCATCTTTGGATGCCCTAAGGAGTTTTGCATCAAAATTCTTTTGGAAGATATTTTACTTTAGCATTAAAATTGGTCCAACTTAGCACACAAAACATACAGCTGAACAAAGAATCAGAAGCTCAAATGTCCCTAGGAGACAGTTTTGTACCAGCAGGCTCCATTTTTTGTTGCTACTGCGAGCTCTGATTAGAGCTCTGATTAGCATTTAAAAACACTTTGGTGCAAGGGACAGACACTCTGTGATTCCCATTCCTGCAAACGTGGGGAGCTACACAGAAATGCCAGGATGCAGTATCAAAAAAGATCTGAAATCTGATGTAAATGGGTGAAACTGATACTAGCCATTCACCTACTGTCCAACAGGCCAAGGCTTTCCATCACTATTTAAAAGTAATTTAAAAGTAACTTTAGAAATAAGACATCACTGATGGCTGTTTTGTTAGGAGAACTGGAAGAAAGAAGACGACAGCTCTCCGGAGTTCTTAGCACGTGGCGCTGCAGAAAGCAGCAGCGGTGCCGGTGCAGCCTCGCACCTCGTGCAGTGCTGCGGCCGCTGCGCCCTGCGCTCGGAGGGCTTGGCAGGGCGCTGTGCGGCCCCGCGCCTCCGCAGGAGCTCTCTCTCTGCACTAAGGCTGCCCGAGGCCAGAGAAAGGAAGATTTGTTTCTGTGTGACTGCTATAAACCATAGGCATGGATGGACCTTGGTAAATTCTCGCATTTCCAAGAGACTTAACCTTGTATATCTGTCAATGCAAAATACAGTTTTTTTTTTTTTTTTTCCTTGCAAGAGCAAAAAGAGGGCTAACTGCATGAAGCAGAAGACTTAGAGAAAAGTACATCTTGGTATTGTTCAGCATCAAGTCCATTTTGAGGTATGAAGCCAAAAGCCTGACAATGTTGGCTGTAGAAAAATCACAGCCGCACAAGCAGGAACAGAGGTGTTAACCTCAGTGTCTTGTATTAATCCATTTCAGGTAATTCAACAAATTTCTCATTTGCCCCCATGTTTTTCCTCATTTCCCTCTACTTCATGATTTGTACCATGCACAAATGACCTTAGTATGACTGTGTATCTGTGTTAAAACATCTTGCTGTACATGTTTGTAAGGACATAAGGATACGTGCTCAATGCTTGTGAGGTACACAAGGAGATATTTAAACATCAGCAATTACTATGCAGTCAACAACTACAATTAAATGTAATTGGTAATAACAGACAGAAGTCATTGCCCAGCATGAAAGTTGCAGCACATGATTCTTTAAACAATGTCTGAATCAAGGTTTTAGCAACCCTCCTGTCATATGAGTGCTTGGTACCTAATGCCCTTACTGGATATGATAAAAACATAGTATATAAATTATACAGAATACTCTGTGCCTCATCCACTCTGGTGGTAAGCTATTCATAGCCTACAGTTTAGAGTGCTTTTTAAATATATTTTTAAAGATATTTTGCTTCTTGACAAATATCACCTTTGTAAGGCATGTGAATAAAGATGAAACAGAATCTCAACGTGTAAGCCTGTCAGTCTGTCTAGTACAATACTGCCATGTATCTGGTATTACCAACCCTTGGGTTGTCCACTCATTTCAAAATGATATTGCAAATCCTGTGTCCCAAAGGTCTCGTACTCCAGATACACTGGCGGGTGTAAGCGAGAAGACCCCTGTCCATTTACCTCTAAATTAAATATAGACCAGAGACCCAGGCACAGCAGCACTGAGCCACTGCTAAACCCCGCAGCGCGTTCAGGGCACGCACAGGGAGAGATCGGCACCTTCCCGCTCCACTGCCGCATGTACTCCCCACCGCGGAGCGCAGCCAGCCCATGTGCTGGGCTTTGCAGCCCACGGGAACAGAAAGGGGAAACAGGGAGAGCAGGTCCAGGTGATGCCCCACGGCGCCTGCTCCACACTTACCTGCAAAACTGTCTTGCCCCATTGAGCCCTGAGAAGCAGCAGCAATGCTGCATTTTAACCAGCCCCATCCCTGACTCACAGAGACCTGGTGGCACCACTGCTCAGCACCTGCTTTGGGCAGCCCCTATTACACTCCTAAATCAAATCTAAAGCAAAACTGGCCAAATAAAACATGAGCAGATGGACAACCCTAGACAATACTGCTGGGTATTTGTAATACTGTAGCTAAAGGAGACACACCATCTTTGCCTGCGGGTAATAAGCCCTTGAGGTTGTGGGAAGATCATCCTTGCAATGAAAAAAAAGCAAGGAGAATATAAAGAAGAAAAATTATCCTAAAAAAAAATGACTTCCGATACAATTTTTTGGTTGCCTAAGATAACAGCTAAAGCAAGGCACACCATTGGTAGCACCAGGAGGAAATATCTTTGCAATTTACTCATAGAAATTAAACAATCCTACGTGCTGATTACTAAAATGTCTGCACTGGCACATTACAGCTCCCAAGCAAAAGCAAGCCAGGCGTTTCTCAACATTCCTGCATGGCCAGCAACATCCGCACTCTGGAAAGGGGAAGAGATGGCAGATAAAGAACAAGGCTCAGAAGGGTTCCTGCGTGACAGAGAAACATCTTCGAAAATGCCTGGGACCTGCACATGATTTAACAGTACCTCCTTGTAGTGACAATGCCAAGGTAGGCAGCTCCTTGCTCAACTTTGTGCTGGCACAGCTGGGGAACAGCAAAGGAAGGGTTTGCAGGCATGACTGCTGAACTAACCTGCGCACTGATCTGTGTTAACAATAATTCCGAGACACAGGACTTGGAGGTATTTTTATTCTCAATAAGCTCGCGCACCTGTTTGCCATAAGGCTCCACAAGCAGTATCCTGGCAGGACTGCAGGAACACTGCAGGAGGAGAAGGTGGTTGGGGCTGTTGAGTTGGCTCCGGTGCCCGAGGCACACGCACACGCACGTTGCAAAGCCGGCTGCAGGGCGGCTCTCCTGTGGGCTCAGTACCCAGTTCAATACAAAATGAAGCCATGACTTCACTTGCTGGTTTAAGCAGTAGGAATAGTTTAGCTACAAAGCAACCGGTTGCACTTCTCTTGTATTTGCCAACTGCAAAAATCCCAGAAGGGCATTTATGGGACCAATAATTCAACTTTACAAGCTGATGGAGGAGAGGGATAGACTGGTGAAGGCAGCTGCTGCTGTCTGACACTTTCCTTGCTCCATCAGAAGCAATTGTGTGTGTGGCCATGACAGCCAGCATTACTCATTCCACACTGAAACTTTAGAAAATCTCTGTTAGTATAATAATACTCACCACATAAACTCATCACATCGCTTGTCCAGGCCTTACAGAGCTTGACCTTAGATTTTCCCACTTTTTCCAGCTACCTATATGGGGCCCTGTGCATCTCACAAAGCAAATGCTATCACTTATTAACTGCTTAAGTAGTAACTGGTGCTATAGAACTGACTTACAGCTTTCCCAGCTGTAGTTAATGCACTTGCATCCCTGACCGCCCATCAGTTGAGACAAAAAACATTATGCAAGATGTACCCTCAAACAGGATGGAGACACACAGGATCTGCTATCAACTTTGCCCTCGAGTACCTCCACCTTGAAGGAAGAAAGCAAAAGGCACAACATAATATGTTCATGAAGATACTGTCTATGGATTCTTTAATTCTTTTTAAAACCTAGCTATTACCTTCCTGTTCTTAAACACACTGCTTCTGAAAGCCTAAGAAAAGACCTTGAATGCAGTAAGATAGGGCTTAGTGGTCCCACCCACTAATGGTCCCCAAAGCTACAGAGCAGCCAGGAAGAGCATCAGCCGTGCAGGCTGCATGAACAGACAGCAAGGCTGGCGCTATGGGTGAGGCGCAGCTGAGGGGATGCATCAAGTGATCTGAACGGAAAACAGGAAGGAAGGAATTGAACTGTGTATGCAAAGGCCTGCAGGAACCTGATTTTTGAGGTGGAAAAGAATGACACAGTAAAAGACACAGAGTACACTCATGCATGCTTATTTTAGCAGTTGCAAAGTTTTAATCAGGGAGGATTGCCGATCGGGCCAGAAATTACAATAATAAGGATAGGAAATGTGGTAAAATCAAACCAAATTTAAGTACAGGAGCTGGGAGGAAACGGTGGATCTGGAAACAGGTTTATCCAACGTATTTTCAGAGAATAACTATGTAATGTGACAGGGTTTTTCATCCATTCTGACTTCTCCAGTAAGTCCAAATCATATCTCATTAACTTAGCAGTAAGAAGATCGTTAACACTTCTGAGAGAGTACAGTTCATTCTCGTCATGCTTCAAGCTGCTATCTTGTAAATACAGATTATTATTTTATCTTACATGCTCATTAGTAGAGAAGAGAGTTTAATTTTCAAATAGCAGGTTAAATTTGACTTGCAAAGTAACTGAGAAAACGGGATTTGGAACCCAGGAGAAGAAATATTCACCCTCACAGGAGTGTTTCTACACAATCGCTCTGTGCAGGGAACCACGTACAGAGGAAAGATGGCCTTTCTTTTCCAGAAGATTTTTTTCCATTGAAATTTAACATCTCCACCACATAATTTAAAGAGCTCATGTATACAGACTCCATTTACCCACCTCCCCTTATTTATTTTTAGGAATAATATTTTTGCAAGTCTTTCACAGAGTATAACAGTAACCAAAATCTATCATGAAACACTATTTCAGAGTTAATCTAATCAACAGTTTATACTAGAAGATAAATATTTCAAAACAGTGGTATCCATGTTTCCCATGAACATATTTCTTTGCCATCCTTATACATCATTTCCTGCTATGTTGTCTCCTCATTTAAAGCCTTTCTAATATAACACATTCTGAGGACATCAGCTAGTGTTAAATCTGTGGGAGAGCAGTGCAGCAGAGCTGGCCTCAGAGCCTCCCCTCCTGCTCGACGCGGTTCTGGCTCCGCTCTGCTGCTCAGCTCTATGTGCTTCAAGGTGCTCCCATTAGTGCCAGCCCGAAACACAGGATTGCTCCAAGGGCCAAAGGGAAAACTTAACCGAGGACTAATGTAGACAAGGGTGGTCACCGCAGCACAAGGGACGCGGTGGCCACGCAGGTCCCACCAACCACACACACATGGCACCGACAGAAGAAAATTGTACAGAATGAGGCAGACAAGAAAAAGTTGGATTCCAGGGACTAGGAGGAGCCAGCAGAGTAAGGGAACACTGTATCTGTCTGGAAATCAATAGCAAACACAGTATGGACTAAATACTGAAACCAATACATTACTTCCAGCCTTCTTGCAACGACCCCAAAGTCTGATCTGAACTCCATCTACAGACAACTCTGCTGATGCTGCAAGGCGAACCAGTCACAACAGCCTCTGGAAAACACGATGCAACAAGCATCTAAGTCCGTGCTCATGGCAAAACTGCCTGTATCTAACTTCAAGAGCACAGAACATGCTATTGCACTCTGGACATTCCTCTTTTCAGCTCTTAGGAGCTGATGTATTAACCTAATGTTATACATGTGATATATGCAAATGTATAACTGGATTGTGTAACATAAATAAGAAGCACTCTCTCTTACTGCTCCCTCCTTTCACAGCTACCTGCACCAGTTTGGCTCTCCATTGCTAGCAGAGCTGTTCCCAAGAGCCACCTACGTGTCACTTTTATTAAGCAGACTGATGGATGCAGCGAATGGAAGTGCTCCTCCCAGCACAAGACATCCAGATTTGCCCAAAGAAAAATAATGCGTCTATTACATATTTTTAATCAGATGTATTTACTTCCAACACAACAGTAACACTATGCAATTCTCACCCATATCTTCTGCAGACAGACACTCCTCCATGGCAAAGTAAAATATCTGGATCCTGTATTCCTTTTTTCGCTGAACAATGGAGTCGCAATGCACTGGACACCCAATTGCAGGAACTTGAATAGCTCCTATTCTGCATAAAAGATCAAGTCTCAAAGCCTTAGTCTCTCTTCAATATTTAATGCATGTGGAAGGAATGCAGCTTGCTGTTAACACAGGCATGCAAAAGGGCGATGCCTAGGTACATTGCTAACAAGCCAAAGAAAAATACTTATTCATTTCTGAAGGTCACTGACTCCACAGAACGCCATATGCTCTTAGTCTTTTTTTACCTGGAGCAAAATATGATTCTGCAGTTTGTTTCCTTCTCCCTAGAAATAAACTTTGTGCAGCTGAAATAGCAAAACAAGAGCTCACACTTAAAAATCTGATCCAATATCGATCCAAATATTTCTCTCTTACACTGGAGCTGCTTTTACTAGCCCTTTTTTGATCCTTCATTATATTATGTAAACCGACCTCCGAAACAGCAAAACAACAAAAACAACAAAACCTAAAACAACAACAGCACATTGATCTAGTATAAATCACAGCACTCACTCAGACAGGAGCCCTTTTCACACTTCCCACCTTCCAGAGTGCAGAGAAGCTGTATACGAACAAGCACGGCCCCAGCAGCGCCCGGAGCAGACTGCCGCATTTCCAGGAGCAGGGCTACGAAGCGAGGTCAAGTGCCAGTAGAGAGCAGCGGAGTGCGGTCGCGCGGGATGAGGTGCCGCAGCGCGGTGGTGCCGCGACCCCTCACCTTGGCCGGCTCGCATAGGTCCCTGTCGCAGCACACGCAGGTGCAGCAGCACCACATAAACATCGCCGCATGGCGGCCGGCCGCCTGGCCGTGGCGCCGGCAGCCGCTTGCCCAGCCTCCGGCGCTGCCCGCTGCGCCCCAGGCATCTGCGGCACGGGGAGGGCGCTGGCACCGGCTGCACAAACAGGGCGCCTCTGCACAACAAGCGCGGCTGTGTGCCGGCACCCGCACCGCCCGCGCACAGACAGGGGTCCGCACTGTGAGCTGTCGTGCTGCGGGGCTTTCTAGCCCGGGTCCTACATGCAGTGTGGTATTTTGAATTGCAACGTGGAGCCAAAAAATGGGACAGGATAGCAGACCATCAGCAGTGCATCCACAGAAAGAATCTGACATGCGCATTCCCAAAAAACAAAACACTGGACTTGGTAGCAAGATTCAAGCAGAAATGAAAATGAAGACCCAAAGATGCAAAGCAGGATATAAATCCACATACAGAGCATAAGCTGTCTTTATATTGACTCAGTATCCATTTAAAAAATGCTAAATAAACTTTTCAAAAGATTAATATGATCTCTTGTAGGGCTCCAGTTAAACAGTAATGGTGTCGTAAGGACATGAGCATGGATCTGAGAGTCAGGAATGGCATTTTTAGCATGGCCTGCATTGGCACAAGAAAAAACCTCCCTACTTCTTAACCATTACCCTCAATACTCTTGTTGAAGAAAAAGCATTTTACTATCCTATGCAGAAGATGTAAAGTACATGCTCATTACTGCCCTGTTTGCCACCATTGGAAATATGGATCCTGTGGCATAAAGCCCTGCTCCAAGCCCTGGACACTCAGACTCATTTATTTAACATCATCCCCACCCCTTCTTGACTTCTTCTCCCCTTGCTCCTCTCCTCCTTCTTGGTTGATTCAAGGCACAGGCAACGTGGAGGAAAACATTCCCAAAAGCAAAATTTATTTTTCATCAGAACTAAAGAGGAATTAAAATCTGAAAACACGTTTTGCAGAATGCTGAATCAGAAGAAAAATATCTAAAAAACATCCTCTTAAAACCTACTGGTATCTCAGATGGCATTTCTGGAAAAGCATTAAAATGAAAGAGCAAGTATATTGCAGGGGACTCAGAAAAGGAAGTAAAAATGAAAGCATGACCTGGGAAAATACTAATCAAGTTTGATTCATGCAGAAGACAAATTTAGACAAATACTAAAAGCTTAATTCCACAAAAGTGTTTTGTGGACACTTCTGTTGTGTTAGGAAGCTTTCAGCCTAAGGTCAAATTGTTAGCACACAGACTTCATTCTGAAATAGAGAATAAAGGACACTAAGGGCAAAGGATGAAGGAAAAGGATAAAAGAATCTGGCAATCAAAACAATGCACGGTGCAATTTTTTTGGAATGAACTGTACAGTGTGGAACAGGTCTTGGGTCTAGACCCAGGTTCTGCAGCAGAGTTTACCACCATTTTGCCTAGTGTGGGCATGCAGCAACAAGTGCTAGTGCTGCTGCAGCAGCAATGTCTGCTCTGAATGCCTTTCTGCAATGCACCGCTGCAAGAGAAGCAGCCTGAAAGCCATTCCTTGTGCAGTAGGTCTGCACGTGAGGCAAGGAGACCCCAAGGAGCAGCAGTGCTGAAAATGGCTGCAAAACGTGCGCTGAACTTGAATGAAAACAAAACCATCATCATTCATCTAATTAACAAACAAGCAAGACCACAACAGGCTGCCTTGAAAATGGCTGCAAAACCAAAAATTACAATGAACTTAATTCAATTAACACTTACATTGCCACTTCTCTACAGATATTTTCAGTGAAGTTCAAATGGTAAGAGAGTCACTAAAAATTGAATTACACTATTTGGCATATTAGACAGAGCAAGTCCCTGAGGTTTTATTACCCACTTGCCTGGACCAAAGCTGGATCCCATAACCAGTGATCTAGGGCAAACAGAGCAGTTTTGCAACACTATACTTCAACATCGATCTGCCAGATTTATTTTTAAAAAACTTTAACTGTGTTTCAGACCAGCTAGAAGTAAAAACCAGGCCAAAAGGCATTCACTTTGTTGCAAAAGTCCAGTGAGAAATCTCAGCTGAAAAAAGCCTGTCCAGGACAAATACAAAGACCAAAACATTTTTTCCTAATTGTGCAAGTTCATAGCACGCAATAGATTTTGAACCCTAACCTGCACAACTACAAGAAATTAAGACGAAATGTCATGAATGTCATGTGACATCTGTGACACACAAATGTCATGTCTTACTTTTTCAAGGAACCATTTTACATTCCTAGGGTAGATTTCATTCCAGAGAAACAGTATGTCTACTGAGAAATCTCCACATTTTTAATAGATGTTTTTCTATTCATGACAGAGGAGAGAAGATGCAATCCTCTGTGCAGGAACAAGGTCTTTAGCCCTATGTAGGGAGTAATTCATGTCAGGTAAAACCAAGATGGATTCATGGGAATTCTACTGCTATTCAGATAGATCATTTCAGCTTATAAAACACGAACAGTTATGTGAAAATATATGAAAATACATTCATTATTCTACTTACCATAAGCAGAGAGATCTCATGAGCTTTAAAGAACAACCAAAACAAAAATCAGCTTACCAGGCTCAACATCACATCCAGTAAGATAAATTGGTTTTGTTTGTCACTGAGAAGCAATGCATGTTTTCTTCTGTAAGTTTTGTTACTTGGATTCCCCAAAGGTGTCACAACTCACTGATGTTCAATACTATTAAAAGTAGAATTTAGCACCCACAAACAAATGGAAGTATCTCAAAACAAACACCAACAGCTTCGAGCCCGCCAATGCAATTCAAGGAGTCCTGGCAAGCCTGACAGCTGATCCCCGTGAGCCTCGCCGCAGCAGCGACTCCTGTCCCGCTTCCCTACGGCCGCGCTGCCTCCCTTGCTGTGCTCTCCAGGGCCGCGCATATGGAAGAACACAGCCCTCACCCATTCAACTACTGCGACAGAAGCCAGATGACTGCATCAAGCCTCTCATTAACGTGGGGGAACAGAAATGTTCCCATGCATTCCAGCCAAGGACAGAAGAGCCTAAAAACTCAAGAGACATCACTGGGAATGTTATGAGTCGCTCGCTCCAAAGGTGGAAGGGGATGGAAGTACTCAGCGTCCAAGGATCTGTCCCTGCTCCTTCCCTCCGCTCCACCCAGCAAGTCCTCAGTGCACTAGCAGCAAAGGAGATGAGCGAAGGGGAGCTCCCTTGCTCTCTGCAGCATTTCTTTCCTGAAGTTACTTTGTGAGCCTGAAACTGGAGGCAGGAGGGATAAAAAATCCGTCATGAGTTTTGATGCAGCTTAAAAAGTGCTGGAGATTAGATGCTCATATGACCATTGTAACAAGAGAAGTCTTTCCAAGATTATTGGAAACCAATAAGTTTAGGGGAAAAACTAAGTTTGAGGCTAGGTCCATGCATTTGGTGAAATCTGAATGTTGCCAAAAAGCAAATAATGAAAAATATGAAGCAAGAAAGAAATCAGCGGAAAAGTTGAAAACAGATTTGTGATCATACCTAAAGCAGTGCTTAGGCTGTGCAGGAAAGGTGACTTCCACCTCCTGCTCTCCCAGCCTGCAGTATTTGAGGTATGTGAAATATCTGCCTTTAATACCCCAGGTGCACACTCAACTGATAGGAAAAGCAGGGAGCATGAGCCAGCTTGTCATAGCAATAATTTAACAGCACACTTGCCTCTGTAAAACTGGAGAAATTAAGTTACAGTAGCAGTAATGGGGACAGAAGAAAAAAGAAACAGTAGAGAAGCTTAAAGAAGCAGAATATAAGCGAGTAAAGTGGGGCGGGACCACAGCAGGCCAATCTCCGCTCCCCAGCCTTTGCAAAGAGCCCAGAGTTCCGTCCTGTATCACCCTGCGCGGTGCCGGGTGCAGGTGCAGGCCAGGGCGCTGGGGCAGCCGCTTTCCACCTCTTAGCCCCATGGTGCCACCCTGTGCCCTTCGCCACCACCTTCTCATGAGGACTTGCTTATCTGCAAAGACTTCCTGGAACCGCACAAACATGATGCGGCTGCAGGCCACAGATAACCGCAAATGTGGCAGCCAAGGGGCAGAAGAGTATTAACTCACTCATTGCTGAAAGCAACCTGAAGACAAGGAAAGTGCAACTGCAGTGTCCGTACTGCAGTGATGATAGGAGTGCTAAGCCAGACTGCAAGCGATCCGAAGCACACAATGCTTCAGGTAGGTTTAAGAGAAAATCAGATCCACAGTTTATTACCTCTTTACTCTCTTCATCCTAATTAAAAGCAAGCTTGGGACACCACTGTTTGTAAAGCTAGATGGCTCAGTTATGAGAGCACTGTATGTAAAGACACAGGACTTCCAGGTCTGACTGACAAACAGTGGGAGGCAAATGGGGAAAAAAAAAAACCACATGCCAAAAAGCTGCATGTTAGCGCTGAAACGATATGCTTATCCAAACTTACCATGGGTCAGGTTTCTTGTGCAGGGGAAACAGGCTTATTCCATTTAATTGAAAGCTACATTATGATCAAATAGAAAACAAATAGTTTTCTGCAAGTATTCTGCAAGAGCAAACTAAGTCTCAGTTATCTGTGGCAAAGTAAACGTACAGACTTTCTTTTCCTTATCTCTTATCCAGTACTGAAGCCAGTTGATTAGGCTCCTGGTTTTGCAATAGTTGCTTAGAGACAGTTTTTATGTGTGTACAGGCCCCCTTCTCAGTGACTCAGGAAGGACTTAAGAGGCCAAACTAGTGTTTGCATGTAGCACTTCAATAAAAGAAGAATGAGTAGGAGTGTCAGGCCTGTTAATGCTCTTGTTCTGCGTACAGAAAGCCGCCAAGGTTGGAAAATCACAAGCAATCTTCTGGAGAAGGTTTTCCACAGGAAGGATGACAGGTGAGAGAGAGCAGAGATACTCAAATCCGTCTGGACAGGTCCTGGGCAACGTGCTGTAGGTGGCCTGCCTGAGCAGGGGGCTAGACCCTTGGTCCCAAAGCTCCCATCCAAGCCCAGGCCTCATGTGAACTGCGCACACTTAGGAACAGAGGGCAGAACTGGTGCAGAGGACCAGGGAAGGCGCCAGGAGGGCAGGCGGCTTCCCCGTGCTGCGCACAGCAACTTCGCAGAGGTAGCCCAGCAGCAGCAGCAGGGCTGAAGGGAGGCCAGCGAGCGGGAAGCAGTGCCCGCACACGTGCTCAGCAACGCCGGGAGAGCTCTGTGCACACAAGTGCGCATGTGAGCCAAGGAAGGGAGGAGGGAAGCAAGCGAACAATCGATTTTTGTAATCAAAGGGGCTTGCTAGGCAGCCAATGTTTTTTAAACAAGTATATTTCCTCCAGGAGCTTATGCATGGATGCATGTTAGGTTCTATTTCCCTAAGTGATATACTCACAAAAGTAATCATTTTTTAAGTTAACTCATTTTTTCTCACAATCATCTACTCTTTGTGGCTGTCTAACATTGTGGTTTTATAGTGTCAATATTTATTCCTACCTAAGCTAAAAAACACGGGATTGTTTGCCAGATTTTGTGACCTGTACAGGGCATAGTCTTATTCTCTTGTAGTAGTAAAACAGCAAAATTACTGCAAGTTTTGTTGTTGTTTTCAACTAATAACTTGTGTTTTCTGATTTGTCTTTTCTGCAGGTTCAGATGAAGAGGCACATGTCTGCAACTAAGAATGGAGCACACATACTAAAAAAGCTGTCCAATATCAGCAAACATGCCCTAAGCAAGCAAGCTTAACATAAGTCAACTCATTCTGAGGACTTCAAGAAGAAAACATTCTCACTAAACTCCGAAGAATTTGTAATTCTACTGGTCTGCTTGAAACATAAGAAGATCAGCTTTCTTCTAACTGAAGTAGGATATTCCCCACAAGATAAATACAACATTTTTGCATTTTAATACCAAGAATACAAAACATCTTAAACCTCTTAATAATGCTACAAATTATTCTTGTTATAGGGCTTGAAGACATCAACAAAAATTGTACCATTTCTCCTTTGACTGGCTCCTTCCTAAAAGACTGTTTGGTTCTGCAGGCATTTCTCGGTCAGGTAAATGGGATCTTTAGCTCTGGCAGCTTCACACGCCTCATCTCTAAAATGCATCACCTTGGCTCGGGAGGTGTCACGTAATACGATGACGAGCAAGGTGTTTTCCTATCTTACAGACTCTACAACTGCTGTTATTGATTAGGCAGCATCACCGATTCCTTGAATGTCCTAGATTTCCTTGCACAAAGGGGCAAAGGGATATTAGCTAATCTGTTGCAAATACCAGTTTGATAAAGTAGGTGAGAGAAAATAAAAAATAGTCGGGAAAACAAAAAATAAAATAGGTGACAGGAAAGATAAAGATACCTCATTTGTTACACTCAATAAAACTTTTGGATCTACAACCCAGCATTCTCTCTCATGATTCAGGAAATCTTTTTACCTAAGTTTTTTAAAAGCTACTACTTCTGCTTTTAGAGCATGAAGGCTGTCGCACACAGTCACAATCACCTTCAAAATCCCTGACTTCAAAAAAATATATATGTTGGACAAATAAAAGAGATATCTTCAGTATAAAGTGACCCAACAAAATGCTAATATCAGAGTTTACAGTGACAGTTTAAAATGAGGTATACTGCCTACTCCTTCTCTTCACAGCTGATAAAGCAATAAACCTTCAGGTAAGCCTATACATCTCAAAGTCTACTATCTACCTATGAAGTACGCAATGACAATTAATTAGACAACTAATTTTGAAAATACGTTCTGATAACCCATTTCAGTCCAGGTTTCATGCCCTTATTCAGCTGCTGACAGTTTTACAAGCAACTGAAGCTGAACAAGGAAGCCTCTCTCTCCTGTAAAGGTATTGATGTTTTCCAAAGTCTCAGTGCAGACGGAGACCATGAAATCGGGCTTTGGAAAGTAGCGGAAGTTTCAAAAGAACGTTATTTCAAAACCTGCCTGAAACTTTGCATCTGATTCAGCAATACGGAATATGAGATATTTAAGAGCTCTCAAAGAATTAGATGTTCACTTCAAAGTTTTGTCCAAAGAAACTGATTACAGCTAACTTTAAATTGATAATTTCTACAAAACTAAAAATTTATATCTGAACTTACTAGTGCATATTAAAAGGATGTAAGAGCATTTACACAGCAAATTAATAAATTTGGTGTAAGTAAATAAACAGGTGAAAAAGTTTAATGGCTTGTAACCACTAAACATTCAAAGGAACAGTGTTAACTGAAAGCTGAAAGGCACATGATTTGACTTTATTGACTAGAACTTGATGTAGTCAACAAAGAGTTAATGGTCAAACATGGTTACTCATATGATCAATAACCTCTGTGATATGAGAAATCTTGCACAATGCATTCTGGTTAAACATGTGGTGATTAGTGATTTTTTGCACTGCTGCAAAAGGATCTAACCACAGATGTCTGGGCTTGACCCATAGTAACCCCAAAACTGAAAGCTAAGGCTCTGTTCCCATGCTCATTGCCTGGAGACAAGGGCTGAAGTCCCCTTAGCTTTTTTGCTGGCCAATACAAATTACAAAACCATGTGTGATCACAAAAACTGCAATAACATAATTGTATGGGGTACCATTTGGATCAGAAGCACTTTAATGCATTATTTAACATTTACCTTCTAATTTAAGCTCATACACTTCAAAGTCAGTGCACAGAACTGGAGTTCCCCTCCTCTGTACATACTCACCAGAATAAACATAGTTTTGACTGTCTGCCTTTTACAGGTTTCACTCAAGAGATGCTACAAGTGGAACCTGCTTTCCTTGTTACTGTTTGCAGCTTCCAGTCTTAATGATCATAAAAAACCCAAACCTTCCCTTTCATACACACCTTTTCCAGAAGTGTTCAAGATTTTTCTACCAGCATTTAATATAAGGGAAAAAAAAAAAAAAAGAGAAGGTTAGTCTGAATACTACCTGCTCTAGCATGCCTAGTTGTTTACTGTGAAGCGTGGGAGTCTTGGTTGCATTTTGTAATTAGTTTAGCACACAGTAGTATATACTCAGAACCCCAAGAAAGAGGGTCTAATGACGCATTCAAAAAAAAGTATTTCTAAATGCCAATCTATGGTCAAAGTTATAATTAACCAGTAGATGGCTCCATGAACTAGCTTAGCAATCTCCTGTAGGGAAAGGTGGATCATTTTTTGGGAAACTATCAACACAAACAATGTTTTCCAAGGAATCCTCAAGACTGCTTTGTCAAATCAACTTTCCCACATTAAGAATGGGAGAACTCTTGCAGTCACCTGCCAAATTTCTGCTATGACCAGATTTGCCTATGCATTTAAAACTATGACAACCATTTAGAAAAGTGTCTCAATATTTATAACGCAGTGGGGAGATTTAAAAGTTTTTGCTGTCCTTGCCAAAATTGTATATTCCATCTGCTCACGTGATGGTTCAATACCTCACCCTACACCAGTCTGCTAGTGCTGCTGGAATACCCCTTTCTGACACACAACAGGACTTTCTCACTGCAGGCTCTGCCTTCCCACTGTCCCCTGGCCTGCTGCTAACGCATACCCCAGCTCCCTTGTACAGAGGAACAACAGTGCCCTGGAGAAAAATATCTGGAGAGCTGGGACGGCACGGTCTTGGCACGGGCCAGGCTCCAGTGCGGACAGACCCTGGCTCGGCCCCCTGGCAGCACTACAGCAGCTCTCCAAACTCCGGTCCCCTCGTGACCCTCGTGCTACCTGATGTGCTGTGGTGGGCACCCAGGACTTCAGCTTAGAAAGCACACAGAAATAAAGGGCAACGGAGTGCCCCGGGGAGCTCAGAGGGGATCCTGGCCGAGCACCACGGACACAGGCGAGGCTAATGCACCTCCAAGGACACTAGAGTGTGGTGCTGCTGACTGCTGCGCCTGGCCCCGGCACGAATCCCTCCCTGGTGGCTGCTCTCACAGCTACAGCTCTCTGAGCAGAGGCGGGATGGTGACAAGCTGGGAGGTTCACTGACCCTCCGTTTCCACTTTCCATTCTTTAAGATACTGGCCTTTGTTGGAGAGATCTGGGATAACCATCTGCACCTAAGCCCAGACGAGCAGTGGGGCTGAATTCAGGGGCTGAATACAGCCAGGAGGGACAGCACAGAGAAAACAGAGCTAAAACATATCTGATTGGTAACCTGCAGTAAGAAGGGCATGCTGGGACCCCCAGCAGCCGACAGGCAGGCGCCAGAGCGGGTTGATAAATGGACCCTTGGAGTGCGGGTGTGAGGAAAGGAGCAGGTCCCCCTCCAGCCAAAAGGCAGAGCAGAGGAGGACCCTTTGGCTGCACTCAGCTGCTCCTGTCCCTGCCTGATCTTAGGGTTGATAACGTCCAAGGAGGTGCCTGAGGGCCAGGCTGCCATGGGGCAGCCACCCGCCACCCCGTCCCACCACGCAGCCAGGCCTACGGTACCTTTGCCTTCCTAAGAGCCGTGGCAGCGCGCAGGCCAGCGATGCCCGTGGGGGCGAGCCCGGGAGCCAGCATGTCTGCGCTGGCTGCCTCCCGACGTGGGGAACCTTCCGGAAGCCCTGGGATTGCGAGCGGCTGCTGCGCCCCAACCGCCTAACGGCCACTCCAAACAGCTGCTGTGCCCCAAGGGCCACTCCAAACGGCCACAGCGTCTCAACCACTACCGCATGTCAACCGCTGCCAGGTGCCAACCACCTCAACGGCCCCCCCAAGCTACCGCCACGCACCAACCACTGCTTTGCCCCAATGATCACCTCCAACAGCAGCCCCGATGGTGCCTCGTACCCCATCACTTCACACTCTGCAGCAAAGGGCCACCCCAAAGTCGCCTCACACCTCGCCATCTTGCACACTGCCCCAACGGCCTCCCACCACCTCACAGCCTCGCAGCCCTGCCCCAAGCAGCCACTCCACCACCTCGCACCCCGCTGGCCTCGTACCCCTACCCAAACGGTCACCATCACCTTGCACCCCATGCCAAGTGGTCATCCCAACGGCCAAACGTCACCTCATGGCCCTCCCCAAATGGCCACCATCCCTCCCTTTACCCCGTGCTCCATCACCTCGTGCCTCGCACCGCTGCCCCACGTGTCTGCCCGCTACCTCTTGCCCTTGCACAGCCTTTAGCGCCCCACGTGACTTCCTGAAGGGTCCCTGGGACCACAGCCACATCAGAGTCTGTGCAAAGGGGCTATGTTTGCCCACAGAGCTGAACCTACAAACTGCAGACATGGAAGGGAGAACTGCCAGGAAGGCCAGGGTCTTGCTCCCCAGTTCCTTCTTTGCAGTGTGTAAATCCTCACGGTGCCCAGTGCAGGATGGCAGGAATGGATGACGTCCCAAGGCTTTAGCCTCACACTGCCAGCAACAAGACGAGAGCAGGCAGGGTGCTTCTTTCATTCCCATTTTCTTTTAACAACATTGTCCTTGCCTGCTTGCAGTTTTATTGGATTTCCATGCATCAAATTGATTATTTCTGGTTATCACACTGTTTAGATTTTCAGACTAGCAAATCTTGTCCTCTCACACTTTTTTTTTTTCCTATTAGAAGATTTAGGAAAAAAAAAAAACAAAAAACCAAAAACACAAAGCAATCAATAGGTTTCTTGGGGGCTTAGCTTTCCCCAGGCAGCAGCCCGATGCTCCATGAAGTGCGATGGAGACCCTGGGTGCACTCCTGAGCTGCTGCCTGCTCAGGATGGCATTGAAAACATGAGGTTGCGCTTGGCTCCTGGGACCCACTCTGCAGACCAGAATTTAAGGGCACGCACTTTGTTCCTGGCTTGCAATGAGTGTCACAAGCACCTTGCAAGACGTGCCAGCACAGCTCAACCTGCACAGGTGATTCGCTAACTCAGGAGCATGTCTGAGGCCCCATAACTGGTTAAAACACCTGGGTATGATGAATTTGGTAGCTCGCCTCCCAGCTTGAAAGTAAATGACAATGTTAGAGCACATTTCATAGTTTCTAAAGGAGCTTCAGGGCCATGGCCACATACAGCTGCAGTACCTAGGGAAAGCAGCACCTTTCCTGAATGCTCTTCTGCCATGAAACCAGACCAAAGTCACTGCATAACTGAAAATCTGAAGCTACTGAGATGCCGTCTGCTTTCAAAATTTCCACAAAAAAACTAACAGAAGTTAGTGAAACTCACTGGTAGCAGCACACAAAATTCAGCAACACCATCTGCCAGATTCTTGTTACATGACTTAACAAGTAATAGTATCTTGATTAAGATACATAGAACTAAATGTCACAGCAGACTGTGCGTAGAGGAAAGCAGATTCCTCGTGAGCTGTAGAGGGCAAATGAACACAGCACAGAGAAGGCTCCATTATGCCAGAGCACAAAACCAAGATGTGAAGGGAAGCTATGAACAGGGGCACTGACTACACGAAGGAATTCAGACAAAAGAAAATGTTGTTGCTCTTGCAAGTTTCAGAACAAGTCCTGAACAAACTACAGATTCAGTTTCTTTGTGTGCTTAGGGTTCACGATGTGAAAGAGGCTGCCAAGGTCGGTGACTGGCACACAACAATCCTATTTATTCTCTCCTTAAAAAAATAATAGTTTGAAAGAGTTCATTGATCAATTAATTCCAAAGTCACAAGCTCTGATAAACTTTGCTCATGGTGATCCTATCCAGAATTTTGTGAAATTGCATCATACTAGGCAATGGTTCATGGGCAGAAAGCTACATAATGATCAAATGTTCTCCAGATGTGTTCAAACTCAATTCCCCAAGAGACAGCAGGAAATTCTACCCCTTCCCACAGGCTATAAAGGCAACTGGCTATCACAGAAACTCACATTTTTGCATGATTTTTTTCAGGTTATTTTTGTCTTCCACATTATACTTCCCCAAATGAGCATCTCCTTCCTTCCAAATACTGTTCTACAGGTTATAGCGTACATGGCTTTAAATCCAAAGTAGATGCATTATTGACAGAAAAGAAACTGCAAAGTTGAGGATATCTTTGGAATCAAGTTCTTGATCAAGCAGGTAGCATTAGCTACCTTGATATCATCAAGCATTTCTCACTTTAAGTTATGCAATTAAATTTAAAAACTACGGACTACTCGGCAAGATACCACTGTCTTTAACCTTTTCCACCAGTTTGAACCCCACATTACTACCATTGCCAGTACTGACTCCTGGTGTTGCTTTATGCGTTTGGACACCTAAGAATGCATTGCTTCTAGGTCTACCCTTCTAGACAACCCTCCTCTTCCAGAAGAACTATCACCTAGTACTGGCCTTGATTGCTAGCACCTTTACCTTCCCCCTTACAGTCAAAAGTCATGGCGAACGTGCCCTGAACCAAACGCTTCTGCTGCTCGTGTCCGGCCCCGGCCCCCTGGGAGGGGCACAGCAATGGTGTGCTCCTTCTCCCCTGGATTCACGTCAGATCCTTCCTCTCAGATGTTCCCCCGACCTCAAGTGGGCGAAAGTGCTCGCCTAGGCTGTCCTATTGCTTTGCAACCATCTTCCCCAGCTGCCCTCTCCTTTTCAATTTTAAAAAGATTTCATTTTCATTTCGGTTATGACATATCCTAAGACTGTTTCATAGTGCAGGGAAAGCTGACTATAAATTAATAAATTGCTCGGGATATGACCTTTGTTCTGCAAAACATAAACTACTGATTGCCCTAATTATTTAACAGTTATTTTCCCAGCAGCAAAGGTAATAATGAAGCTTCCCATTGACAATATTCTGCTAATTTAATAGCTTGGGTCAGCGTGAGGAAGCTGCAGTATTACGAATAGCAATGCCAAATGTTACTGAACATTAAATCCCTGTCCTGGCCTGAAACATCTTGGTGTGCCTGCTCAACATGCAACATGAAAGTAGTATGAAAAAGGGACAGAAAAAAAAAAAGTCCCACAGCTCAAAATTGTTTTCAACAACAACATGTAATTCCTCCTTGTAGGTGATCCACAAAAAGGTTTTCCTGAAATGTAGCTTTGTGCCATTTCTCATTCATAGCTCATGCAGGAACTCACACAGCATGTCCTTTCCACCACACAAGCTTTTCCTTTAACCCACAATTAAACCGTAAGTATATAAACATCAGAAAATCTGATCTAGTCCCTTTTGGCTGCTGAAATATTGAAGACCCAAATATTTGTAACTAAAGTGATGACACAAAAAAGCTGAATTTTTAAAACCCTAAGTATTACTCATTGAAATTCAATATGTAACACACACATACACACACACAAAAAAACCTCTGAAAACAGATTGACTAAAAATAATTTCTTTGAATAGCTGAGTCGTCATTTATCTTTTGTACTAGTTCTCTAGGCACCTTTGCCTTGCCTTGATAACCTCCCTCTTAGAGAACATGAAGCTCTTCTCCTAAGGCCCCAAAGCAGGGCCCTTCCAAGACAGGGCTTTCTTTCCTCACCTTCCGAGTATCTACTTGGCTCTGTGGGCTGGCCTGGCAAAGCACTAGAACTCCATGAAAGCAAAAATCTCCCCAAGTAAAAAGTAAATAGTTTAAATGCTATGGGTATTTTCACTTTTCTTTGCCCAACAATGAAGCTCTGTCCTCTGGGAATGAGCGTATGCCAGCCAAACACAGCATGTCATTCTCCCACTCGCATTCCTACGGAGTGCCACCGACCCCTGTACCCCCGGCCTCACCGGACACGGCGGCGGCCTGGCCGGCTGCAATCTCCACGCGCTGCAGGGCAGATGGAGGCGCTGAGCCGAGCAGCCTGCGGCCAGCACAGCCACGTTCAGCAGATCAAGTGCAACACACCCAACGGAGCCAGCTTCCCTGGCGCAGGAAAACCCCCACATGGTTACAGGATTCAGTACCATGAACAAATGGGGAGGTAAAACGCGCTAATACTCCAACAACCTAAACATTCATAAACTTTCTTCTAGTTAAGGGAAGAGAACTGCTATGGGATTCACTACTACTGACTTATCACAAATAAACCACCTTAATTATCTGATAAAGCAAAAACATTTAGGGGTACAGAGGTTTTATGTAACCTGAGGAGTTGATGCCAGCCCACCATACATGATCAGATGTCTTTCCTCCACACTAAATCCGTATCCTGCACTTCTGGCAAATCTTCTACATTCTGTGCTGTTAAGGTCAGATTCAGGACAGTTGGTTGAGGGCGACCACTCTGCAGCATCGCTTGAGCTCCCACAAGAGTTCACTCTCCTTTGCTGGAAAAGCTCTAGCGATAAGCCCAAAAGACATGGGCCTCTGGCAATAAAAATCTTGTCTGATCAGTACACTATCCAAAAAGCAGCCTTGCTACACACACAGGAACCTCCTAATATCAAGTTGCCCTCGCCCTAAGAACAGAACAAGCACCTAGCGGCAAGCGTCACGTAAGCAGTGCACCCACACTTGCGGACTTCAGCGCGAAGCCACCCGGGCAATACCAGCGCTTGCTGCAGACCGGCAACAAGTGGAGAAACCCCAGCGGCCTCCAAGAGAGGGGCTGAAGCACACGAAGTCATCGCTGCAGCATGGCCATCAGCAGTGCCGGGGAAGCTGAGTTTACAAACAAGTGCGAGCAGCAGTGCCTGACGGGACGGCGGCGCCGAGGCCGTGCTGAGTACTCCTGCCTCTGCTATGAGCCAGCCCGCTCGCACTGCGGTACCACCAGCACGCGACACCGGCGGGAGGAAAGCTGCGACGTACGGGTCCAGCGGGCGGCAGGGAGCCTTCCATGCTGGCCCCGGGGCGGAAGGCGGGGCAGTGTGCTGCTTGCGGGGACCCTGCAGCTGTGCCCGGCGCTGCCGCGGGCGCCGCAGCTCCTGCACTGGCAGCCGGCTGTGCTGGCAGCGGCCCGAGTGCGCGCCAGGCGAGAGGCAGCAACTGCCTCCTCACATGGACACCCTGCTAAAAATACCGGCACCCAGCCCACCAGTGGCACAGCTCAGTGAGCGCCTCGCTCTCTGAAAAACAGGAGGACCAGAGGGGAAAATATTTTCTGTCTAGCTGAAAGTGATTCAGAAAAAGCAGTGCTGAGAACATCTCATATTTTCCTTAGGGCCGAGGCTGAAGGGCACCCTGCACATCTTCCAGGCCTGGCAGCCGGCGGCACCCTCGCTCGCCACCCACAGCACGAGCATCCTCAGGACTCCAGCTCAGAGCTACCGCAGGCAGATTCAAAGCCAGGCTGCTCAAGACACATTGAAGCCTTGTGGACTGCACAGTCCTGCCTGGGGCAAAGGGAACACCTATTGCTTCCTTGCTGCAGCTTGCCAGTTTCTCTGTAAGATTTCTTATTACAGTTAGCACGACCAGAGAGAAGAATCCGACTGCCTGGGAACAGGGCTAAAATACCTGACACATTTGCTCTGGGTCCTGCTGCAGCTGGGTAAAAGCAAAGTGATTCTGTACAGCACACAGCCTGGAAAGATCCGCTCCCTCGCCCTCCTCAACTGAGGGTGTGTTCACGGGCACTGAGGACAGAGAATCCCAAAGATTTCTGACAAGATTTATCAAGTCCCTTGGAAGAATATAGCATGACAAGGCTCTCCTACCCTGGATAAGCATACTGAGCACAACGGGCATGTTTTAGGATACTGCTGCATGGTGAGGAAATCTGGTCTTCTGGAAAAGCAGAAGTGAGAGAAGTTCTCTCAGCTCACAGGCACATGATAAGCCAGCCATGTTCCCAAACATCTATTCAAAACAGATTCACCCTAGAAAAGCAAACCTATTCTTAAGAGATGTTAATTTATTCACCAGGCAGGTTTTCACAAGGATTATGTTCTGCTAATTGCTAATCAGCTTGGTTGTCTGCACTACATTCAGTCAAGGACAGTGGATATCAGATCTAAAAGATACATACTATGCCATGTGCTTCTTTTATAATTTTTCAGGTCACAAACACAGCGGATCTATATTAGGATGTTCTTCAGATTTTAGTAATTGTCTGCTTACCAATAGCCTGACAAATTCAGCATGGATTCACCAAGAGGAAGTTGTGTCCAACTAACCTGACAGCCTTCTACAATGGGATGACTATCTGCATGGACGATGGCAGAGCCATGGATGTTGTCTGCCTTGACTGTAGCAAGGCTTGCAACACAGTCTCCCATAACATCCTCATAGGGAAGCTCAAGAAGTGTGGGTTACATGAGTGCACAGTGAGGTGGACTGAGAACTGGCTGGATGGCAGAGCTCAGAGGGTCATGATAAATGGGACCAAGTCTAGCTGGACGCCTGTGGCCAGTGGTGTCCCCAGGAATCAGTACTGGGCCCGGTGCTGTTCAATTTGTTCATCAATGACTTGGACGAGGGCACAGAGTGCACCCTGAGCAAGTTTGCGGACGATACCAAACTAGGTGGAGTGGCAAATGCTCCAGAGGGCTGTGCTGCCATTCAGAGGGACCTAGACAGGTTGGAGAGATGGACAGAGAGGAACCTCATGAGTGAGGTTCAGCAAGGACAAGTGAAGAGTCCTGCACCTGGGAAGGAATAACCCCAGACACCAGTACAGATTAGGGGTTGAGCTGCTGGAAAGCAGCTCCATGCAGAGGGATTTGGGAGTCCTGGTTGACAACAAGTTAACCACGAGGCAGCAATGCGCCCTTGCGGCCAAGGCACCAATGGGATCCTGGCCTGCATCAGGAGCAGTGTTGCCAGCAGGTTGAGGGAGGGGATCCTGCCCCTCTGCTCAGTTCTGGTGAGGCCGCACCTGGAGTATTGCATGCAGTTCTGGGCTCTCCAGGACAAGAGGGACATGGAACTTTCTAGAGAGGGTCCAGCGTAGAGCCACGAAGATGATTAAGGCATTGGAGCATCTGTTGTATGAGGAAAGACTAAACGAGCTGGGCCTGTTTAGGCTGGAGAAGTGAAGACTCAGAGGGGATCTAATCAACACATACAAATACCTGAGGGGAGAATGTAAAGAGAATGGGGCTAAACTATTCTCTGTGGTGGCCAGAGACAGAACAAGAGGTAATGGGTGCAAATTGAAACACAGGAAGTTCCATCTCCATCAAGGAAGAACTTCTTTCCTGTGAGGGTGCCAGAGCCCTGGAACAGGCTGCCCAGAGAGGCTGTGGAGTCTCCTCTGGAGACCCTCCAAACCTGCCTGGATGCCATCCTGTGCCACGTGCTCTGAGTGTCCCTGCTGGAGCAGGGGCGTTGAACTAGATGATATCTAGAGGTCCCTTCCAACTTCAACCATTCTGTGATTCAGTGAAATTTATGACACCCCTATTTTAGTGCAAATTCTGCTGTATTGCAACCTGTTCAGAGCATGGCACATTAGCATGCAATCTCAGGTGCCAATCTGCTAATTATTCCCACCAACCTGATTTTGCTTTTGCTGAGCAGTCCTGCTAAACAGCAACATTAGCAACAGCACTCATTTAAAGAGAGAAAAATGACCTGAAACAAAAATAAAATATAAGTGCATGAACTGTAGAATTATTAAGATAAACTGATAACAACAAAAGATCGTCTTGAAAACACAAGTGTCCTGTTCTCCTCTCCCTCTCCCTTCCCTTCTCCTCAACATCAAACACAAGCTTGGTTTTCTGATTTGTTACGTTTTGGAAAATAAAAGACACTTTTAGTCAGTGATCACAACTTTCGTTTTATCAGGAGTCCCTGCTAACAAAACAAAACCTCAACAACTGAGGTGAGTTTCAAAAGGGCTCTGGCCGATCTCTTTGCCCAGTGAGTGTACAGGTAGTTTTAGGGACAGGCATGCTCTAAATTTATACTGGGAGCGCGAATTTTTGCAGAAGGCACAGTAATAGTAAAATTGTTGATCTTTCCACAAAATTCCCAAAATACTGTGTTATTCATTTCTCTTGCACTGGTTTACATTTTATATTGATGAATATTTGGAAATCAAGTCCTTCCTTGTGCCTTTATTATTATTAGAAAACTCCAGATGTCTCAGTTTGGGACAGTTGAAAGCCATGTTCTAAGAATCAGTCCCAAGAAATTAAGGACGTTTTGATCTAACTTACTTTGGTGCGTTTCTTAGGTTTACTGAAACAATGCATTGATACATATGAATTCATTCTTACTACCATTTTACCTTATAGGCTTTGCATCATGTTTAGTAGGATTGATTCGTCACAACTCATCCCTTGGGTCACAACAAGCCCGCCCAGATGAGATCCCCTCTCCAAAGAGCAGGCTAAGCACTGCTTACTGCAGCGCAGAGACACGCCAGGAGGACAAGGCCTGCCGGGCTGCCGAGAGCCGCTGCCCCGGGCACCTTGCTGGGGAGTACTCGAGTGCATGACGACTGTTCAAGCACATAAAACTGTCCGCCTGCACTGCTCCAGAAGAATTTGTGGCTACGCAGCAATGCTATAAAGAAGAAATAAAACCAAGTTGGTACTAAAAAAAGTTTAGCAATATGGGAATTTGTTCATTGAGAAATTCTTAAGTTTTCTAAAGTTTTAATTTTTACTCAATAGTTTAGAAACTAAATGGTGAAGCAATGGACGTGCATCCTCTCCAGGCTGGCTGCATCTGTGCCAGCCAGCCAAACTGCCCATCTCTGGTCCTTGGCATCATCTTGCTCCCAACTGCTTCCCAAGTTACTTGCCTCATTGTTCAGTAAAAATTATCCTGGTAAACAGTTAAAGCAAGATATTTTTCATTAACCTAGTTAATTTTGACTGCTGTTCAGGAGTCAAAAGAGGACCACAGCTGAATTTACACAGCAGTTCCCATCAAATGCATTATCTCCATTTTCCAGCTGTGTAAACTTAGGCATCTGTCTCACAAAAGATTACAACACAAAAAAGGAATGTGCCAAAGAAGAAAAGTGCAAGTCCTGCCTTCTCATCATACCAACTCTACCAGCCTAATGACTCTCCTTGTCCAAAAACTGCTCTCTCAAAGTAGGTAATACAGCTTTCCGAAAGTATATAGTTTCTCTCTGCTCCTTGACTGGACTGTTTCTACAGGTTTCCAGTGAAAAGTCTCCTTTGATTTAGCTGAGGACAGGAAGCTTTAGCATAAGCTGTTAGGCAGCAAAGACTGTACATGGATGATGGCACACAAACCCAGGAGGTAGTCAGAAGTGGTACAGGGAAATACTCTTCCCGAAGAAACTCTGCTGCATAGTTGCAGATGGGCGTCTCATGCTGTCAAAAATAGAACTAATTTCTACACTGGCAGATGGAGTTTCAGCCAAAATATCCACTGAGCCCATTTAAAAATTGAGTTGCTTTTCCATGGCATAATGAATAAAATCTAATGCATTTTACTGTCCCGTTTACAAAATGTGGTATAAATACTCTTTGCTAAATATTCAGCAATGAAACTGATAGAAATAAGAGGCTTACACTACTTTAAAACACTGTGCACCATGCCTGTAGCTGAAATACTGCCAAGGCTCCAAGACATGGTCGATGTTCCCTGCACACAAGCTATTTAATCTGCCAGGTAATTACCTCCCGGAGCACAGCAGCGGCTCCGACTAGAAATCAGAGCTCCTCAGAAGGAGGCAAAGGCAATTCTAGACTGGTAGAGCCCCGTAACCTGAAGCCCGTGGCTGGACAGTGGCAGAGAAGAGATGGTGCACAGTGAGACCGAAACACAGATACAGGAGATGATAATTTGAAAGAGTGATATGAAAGCTACAAGGTTTTTTTGGTAAAGCATGTGAAATTTGTTTTTTCAAATCTTCCTGACATTTCATCGATATTTAGACAAGCTTCAAAAAACTTTTATATACAATCTGGAGCATGTAATATGAAGTTATTCTTTATTTGTGTTGCAGCCCTCTAAGAGATACAGCTAGGTGCATCTTCATTTTAAGTCTCTGCTACTATCTCAATAACCAATTTCAGTCTATAAGGGCAGAAGGACTGCATCTTTCCCCAAACACGTTACCAGCAACTCTCTAGTTCCATTGGATCCCTGGGTTACAGCATTGAATCGACTCCCATTTTCGAAAAAGGGTGCAGTCCAACAAGGGGAACAAGTATCTTAAAAGATTAGTCGCTGCTGAAGCTGAAGTTACGAAAGATATACAGGTGAATGATCTGAGGACTATTAAGTAGGGAGGAGGGAAAAAAGAGAAAAGCCATTTGTGCTCTTTGAGAAAATTTTCTAATAGTTGCATGATTCAAACCCATTTAACTCTATTTAGAGCTATAAAGGCTACTGTAGCTAAAGGTGAGTGAAATAAACTGTGATGATATTGTGTGTCAACACGAGTTAAATTCACAACTCAGATTACACAGCTATATGAGCACCACTGTGAAGCCAGTGAGGTTTTCAGATCAGAGGGCAGGGATGCAGGAGCAGCAGCTTCAGAAAAAAAAAAAAAGTCTTTTTACATAAGACTTGAAGTCTCCAAAGCAAAAAAAAAAAAAAAAAAAAAAAAAAAAGAACAAACAGAAAAAAAAAAAGATCAACATATTTCGTTTCTGCGAACTCTTTCACCATTGCCCATGGTTCCTGCACATTGAACTAGGATGACAGGCAAAACACCCCACGGCCGTAAGATCACTGCTCCAAAGAGATCTCTGTGTAGTGGATTACTTACAGGTACCGTCTTTCTTGCAGTAATCCCTGTGAAGGTGCCTTCAGGACCTTTGTTCCTGCTGACACCTGCACCAAGTCCATTAGCTTCTGGCTATCAGTTTTTCCACTTTTACAAAAACACTCCCAATGCTGTGCAGGGCCTACTATAAACTAGTATATATACCAGAAAAATTCTAGCAGCACAGTGATTACGTAGGATGCTCTAAAAAGTACACAACACACTTTGGATATGAAACAGTGCTGGAAACTCTTTGAAGTCTCAGTAGCTCATATGAAGGAAGTCTGAGGAAAGCATAACCTATGATGCAGCCACAGCAGTCCAGTAAAGCGTAGCAGACATACAAAGCACCTAGGCAGACACACCTGGTCCCTTTCTTTGCAGCCCCAGGCTGCACAGGACTTATCGGGACCCCCCCCCCCGCCATTTCCTTCCCCTTGCTCCCTTCCACCTCACGCTTCTCATCTCACCCGTTGGCCAACAGTGTTGGATAGCATCATGCACAGGTGACAACAGAGGGGACCTCCTTGTGCAGGCACGACCACGGACGTCTGTCTTTCCCCACTGGCACAAACGTTGGGTAAAAAACCTTCCGCTAACAAGGACATGCGCCGAGAGGCAGGCTTGGCAGCCACTGCCACAGGGTCCCGGCTCTCGGCTTGTCGGCGTCTTGCTTCCCTACTGCAATCAGTGTTACACTGATGTATGCTAGGAAAGAAAGCAGGGAGACTGTACCGTTTTGGTGGCATTATTTTTTCGATTAACATTCACAGTCTTCAGGGGGAAGACAGAAAGAGTGATGTCATTGAAGTTAATGTTTAAAATACTGTTACCAAATGCTAAATAAATATGAGAGTCATATTAGGTTCTCTGTTGAACCTCCAGCCAAACTCAGCGCTGAGTAAGATTATCATTAAGGACGGGCAGTCGCCACCAATTCAAATACAGGTTGTTTTATATCATAGCTGTTTACTGCAAGTGCTTCACTGAGGCAGCAATTCCCAGAGGTCATCTCAATCCCCCAGGCTGCCCTGCCTGCACTTCCTGGCAGCAGCAGCTCCCTGCTTGGTCAGGTGCAAGGAAAGGCTGGAGCAGCTGGAGCCTACGGAGGCTCTTACTAAATAAAGTGAATTAAATGAAAGAAGTCTTAAAGGAGATGTAAGATTACACTACCCTGGGGACTAAGTAGGAAGTATTTTACAAACCAAAACTAAAAGGCTGAGCAGTGGCACAATCTGTATCGCAGAGGGGCCTGAAAGGCGACAGGGTTGTCTCTCCAAGGTGTCCTGCCCAACACAGCAGGCTCCTGCCCTGTCCCCCGCTCGCCATCACCTCCAAGGGGGGCAAGGGAGGGAGGGGGAGACACGAGCGAAAGGTTCGACCATGACGCACCAAAACCTGCTTCAGTTTTCCCAACAGATTTAACAGGGAGCCAACACGAGGTTTACATACAGCTGTACCCAAAGCAAAGTGTGGAAGGATGCTTGGCCAAGAGCTTTAAAAACACTGAGGTAGGTGTAAGCAACTGGGAAGGCAAATAGCCACAAGAATGAGAAGGCCTCACTGGGAAATTAAATTAAACAAAATCACAAAAAGCCTCTGGGCTTTTGTTGGTAAATGGGCAAAAGGCTGTGGTTTTGTTTGTTTCCTTTCTCCAGATTAGAAAGGAGGGGAAGAAACTATCTTTGAAAACTGTGTCCCAATACTGACTCCTAAATCCACACCGTAATTTGCAGCGCAGCTTCCCCTCGGCTGCAGCTGGACACGGGGAGGTAAGAGCAGGATCATCCATAATGCTCGAGAGAGAAAGGAAGAAAAAAGATCAATAGATGAAACATGACCCAAAACAGGAAAATTAGAGATGACAGCTAGAAACTACATGGCAGCTTGAACAATTGTGTCTAACGCAGCAGTCAGCAAAACGCAAGCTTGCTAAATAAAGCACTGGTGCTGCAAAGCTGTACAAATTTAAGGACCGTCTCCTCAAACTCCAGACAGGCGAGAACGCCTTGGACGCTGCAGGCAGGCCGTGCGCGCTGGGACCTGCCTCCGCGGCCCCACTCTCCCGCCGGCACTGCCCAGGAGCTGCCCCGCGCCAGCACAGCCTGCCTAGCTCTGGACGCAGCCGCTCCGGTAACCTGAGCCCAGGCAGCTGCCAGCAGGAACCTGATCCCGCTCGCCGTGGGGACCACGGGGCCTGTGCCCGGAGCCCAGTGACAGTGCAGATCCGCTGAGCACACAGGGGCTTGCGCTCTGGCTGGCCACGTCACTGGGCACAACTGCCTCTTTAGCTGAAGACTCCCCAGCAGCACTAACCTTTATTCCTTTCCGGTACCATGTTTTCATCACTAAACACGTTTTAATACAGCTTACATAGAGTTTAAAAAGTGATCCAGCCTAGACAGCCCAGCTAACAGCTCGAGCAACAGCTACTCTTCTTGGGAGGGCACAGTGCCATAAAGAAGTGCTCTGGAGACACAGAGCACAAAGGAATAAATCATTCCAAAGCTGAATTTGCCTATGACACCGCACACCTAAAATTGGTTATAGCCATTTTGTGCACTTGCGGGCAACTCTCTGAGCAAAGCATATTACTGCAGGCTCTGATGTCCCGTGCATGCAACTGCAGCGCGTAGTGGGACAGAGCCTAAACCAGGCACTGGATGGTGACAGCACTCGC
Source organism: Nothocercus julius (assembly GCA_013398735.1). Lineage (NCBI taxonomy): Eukaryota > Metazoa > Chordata > Aves > Tinamiformes > Tinamidae > Nothocercus > Nothocercus julius. Next base: position 372,427 of record VZSV01000243.1, on the reverse strand, counting down.
CACTGTGTACCAGAATGACTAAAAATATGGGTCTTTTTAGAAATTAAATGCCAGATTAGTAAATCTTCCCAAGACACCACAGCAGAGCTCTGAGTCTCTCTCAGTAGATCATATTAATGACAGAGGAAGACGAACACTCGCAGCTTTGAGTCTGCTCTGTCCTGGCCAGAACAGCAAGAGAACCCAGGCTTCTTCTCAAGCACTGCTGGCAAACAGCTCTAATTTTGGACTTTCTAATTTTAAAATCTCTCCCTCTAAACATTTCAGAGAAGCTTTATTACTGACAAGTAAGAAAAGGATAGAACAGGAAGATTTTTTTTTCTTTTATCTGGGAGATGAAATATATGCCTAGTTGGCACAAGCCTCTGTTAAATAATATCAGGAATGTGTAAACAAACAGCACCAGAAAAGGGATCCTAACTTGAACTATTGCTGTGCTTTGGGAAGAGAAAAGGCAGAAAGGGTGTTTGGGATGGAGAAAACAAAGAAAAACAAACAAGTAGCTACTTTGCTCCAAAACACATTAGGAGCCTAGTTTGTCTGGAAGGTAGCATAGCCCATGAACTACAGAGAGAAACACCAGAACAAAGGGAGAAAAGGAAAGGTGACGCTAAGTACAGGGCAAGAAAACACACTATTCAAGAGCATAATTAAGAACTCTTATTTGGGCGTTCTTCCTATTCATCCAGGGATTTTAGCAATGGCAGCAAAGGAGGGGAGGTTTCCAGTGCAGCAGATGAGGAAACTGCATTAGAGCAGCTGCAGCCAGCGAGGGTTCCTAACGCAAGGGGTGGCGGCGGCGGTGCCAACAGGACTCCCTGAGAATCGGCTCCCATGCCAGCAAGGCTAGCGGCCTCCTCCGCAGCTCCCCCCTCACCGGCCTGCCGGGAGTTTGCAGGGTGCCAGAGAGAACCAAACACCACCGAGAATCGTTATGAGCACAAGCCCCTAACAGCAGAATTATCAGAGCCAAACAATGCCGGAAGAGCCCCTGCGAATGGCTGTTCCCTGGGTTCCACACTCAAACCACAAATCTGCTCTTAGGGCAGTGATCCACCCCCTCGAGACCTACTTCTTACTTAATGAAGGTGTATTTGCCTCTCACGAGGCCTACCCGGATTGTGTGTGGCCCATGCATGACCCGTCCTAGTTCAGCAGCTGGGCTGCTTCAGCTGACTGTGAGCAGCACTGGATGTGCCACACGGATATGCGCAGATCACAGGAAACAGGCATTCAGAAAGACACTTAGCATAAATGTTCCCTTCAAAGAGAAGACAGGGCTTTAGAAGTTACATGGTAAAGAAGGTATAGACATAATACACTGGAGAATGTGTCTTTAACAGCCAAGGTATTGCGGCGCAAAAGCAGTTTAACACAAGGTGTCAAATGGGGATTCTTTCTTCACCTTTGGAAATGGGTGAGAGGGGAGAGCTCATCTAAATTTCAAGAATACTAAGATTATACCTGAGCATTAGGGAGTGATGGCTTGTAATTCTCTACAGCAATCTGCTTCAACTCATCACTTCTTTCACTCCACACAGTTCTTCCTCAGACTATTACAATTTTGTGTTGCAGGTCTTTAGACACTGTTCCTAAGGACAAATTCTGAAAATTAAAAAGTTCGCTTGACTTGAGAAGGAAGATCAGATTAATAGCCTTGGAAAGTCCATGGCCTCTGCTGACCAATACTAGATTTAAATAAGTGTTCAGCAACCAAATTCTAAAATACAGGAGGTTGGGACACTTTGTTTGAAAAAAATCTATTACAAGCAGTTTGGCTGCTATTCCAGCTAAAATAGCAACTGTAACCTAGAAAGCAAAATCTTCTCTTTACTTCAGTGTTTGCACAGCTTTTTGCAGCAATGAAGATGTTAGCAGGAGCACAGACCAGATGAATCATTTGCATTTTCTGGAAGTTTAAAGATAGTCTTCTGCAACTGCAGCTCATTTCAGTGCCGGCTGTAACATTTGATATCCAAGGTCCTCTGGCTTTCTCAGGTTTGGCTTTTCCATCTGTGGACTACAGGGCTCCTGATCAGTCTGAGTACACACAGAGCTCCCTACTGAAATTAAGATTTCCAAAAATATCATCAAGAAAAACAAAGAGAAAACCTTCCACTGGCTTCTAGATCAAAGCAGAAAAGAAATATACACACAATAAATTGCCGTGCATAGACAGTATCAGCCAGTCTGCATTTCCTTCATTAGATGCAAGTTGATTAAAGCATACTCAATGAATTTAATTTTCCATTTCCACATAAAACAAATTAGCTGGACTAAATCTCTGATTTTGATAACTTTTCATACTTTCTTAAACATACATGTAAGTAGTGACTAGGTCGCAAAAGACTTCCAGTTCCCTGTGAAGTGATCCATTTTGAATAACTGACTTGAAAGTTAATAAGTTTGTGGGTTTTCACCACTCTCTTGAACCATAAGAGATCCAGGCAGGATATGTAATGCAGCACAGAATAAGAATCTGAATGCAATACTATCTACTGAGCATTACAGTGTGTCAAATTATATAGGAAGCTTTATTTCTAACTTTAAAAGCAAATTATGAATGTGTAATAAACTAGATCTTAAGGAAAACTGTATTGACCTGTCAGGCTAAATCATCATGATCAAAGATGTCTGTAAGAAAATACTCCAATACAGATTTGTATCTTTCAATAAGAAACGGGATTAATTCTTCTCATGCCAAGGAAAACAGCACCGCACCTTTGCCTGCGTTGCAGAGCGGGGCGCTCGGTAGCTCAGGGCTGCGCGCGGGGCCTCCCGGGCTGGGGCAGTGCCCTGGCGCCGCACGCCTGAGCATGGCCGTGTCCCGCAGGCGAGGGAGCGACCCAAGAGGGTCCGGCGGCACCACCGAACGGGCCCCGCACCCGTGATCCCGGCAGGTTCCGTAAGCCGAGCTCCCCAGTGCTGCTGCAGCCAGTAACCCTGACTAAGAGCACCGTCTTTGGCTCCCCTCATTTGTTTCAGGCTCCCTGGCCCATGAGGACGGCTGAAAGCTCCTTCCTTCTCCTTTGTGAGAGACAACGGGCCGGAAGACACTGTGCCAGGCCAATCTCCCTTGAAAAATTGATTTAATACTGCAGAAATAGCCAGCAGCTGCATTACTGCGCTATCCCAAGCCAGAACACAGCTGCCACCACTGCCGAAGTACAAAACATGTTCACATGAACCCACTCCAGAAGCAGAAAATACTCCAGAAAAGGAGATGCGAGCAGGGCATGTGCCCACGCTGAGGGATCCCTGAGAGCAGACACCTCTGCGCGGGGCTTGACTGTCATTCTGCAGCTCATTAGTAAACAAGGCAGCCCAAACTATAACCAAGACATCAACAGGTTTTTAATGTCTATGATACCAATTCACAAGCAACTCTAAAGTTGACTTTTCCTGAGACCTCTTAATGCAGTTGGATATTTTATTCTCCTTGCTTTTATTAAACAGAGGCTGCTGAGCCAGCAGGGTTTGATCCAAAGCTAAAACCCCCTCTAACAGCTTGGCTTCAGCGCTACGGCAGAGCACTTGCCAGAATCTCACCTGTTTGAATTTAGAGGGGTAGAGATGGCATATTTGCATGGAAGTTTCAGAAAAATGGAAACAGTGCGGTCCTTGTAAAATCCACCCATTGGGCTACTTGGGAGGAGAAACAAGGCTAGATGGCAGGAGACCAGTTCTTTACAGCTTTCTGCTGGCAACCATGTACTAAGTGGCAACCATGTCACCTCAAGGTTATTTTATTTGCAGCAGTATCACTCCACTAGGCATTAACTTCATTTCCAAATCTATACCTTATATTGAAACTGCTTATTTTCCTTCTCCAAACACTCTCACCAGACTGCTACGCGAGGCTCTGAAAGTGCTTGGTCTCCAGGAATGATGCAAAAAGCCACCAGTATGTACCTTTATGGCATAAGTTAAGATTCATGAAAAGATGTCTGTTCTTCATTATTGTATGAAAGCAGTGGAATGTCTTGCAGGGATTGCATTCTATGCAATTTCTGTGTCTGGATTTAAAAGAAATGTGTAGAATTCTTGTAGATACCTACTACACTCAGTATTGCAAGTTATTACATGTTTTTTCAAACTCTTTTCTGATCTAAGATCATAGTAAGGAGTGCCCAGGGCTGGAATACTAGAGTTTTACTTAGACTGTTTAGAGGATATCTATGGTTGCAACATTTGTGATGGATTGCATAGGTCAAGATGCCAATCCAAACGATGAGCTGCCTTTGAAATCTGCAAGATAGCAAAGATCCAAAAGTGGTTAAGAAACCTTGGACTTTCTTCCACTTCAGATTTTATACTGAACCCTAGTTATAAAGGCTCAGCCCAAGAACAGGAAAACACAGTCCAAACCTTGGCTTTTGGGTCAAGGAGCTAATCAGTGTTACACCTGTAGAGTTGCCTTGGCCATGAGAAGTGGTCTCTGCTTATTACTACACACATTCGCTTCCCTGTATTTTGCATCTACCCCTTCACAGCACTAAAGTGGTCAACATTCATCACAAAGTGTCCTTCAGAGTCAATGCTTCTGACTCAAGTACATTTGAATTTGCTGCAGACTCTTCTTACAAACAGTTTTCAATTTACAGCCCAGGCACTGCAGCTTGTGTAGAAAGCACACAGGCATTATAATGTTCATTTTTTTCACTGATGGAAAATATCAGAAAAGGAAGGTTAAAGCTGATTGGTAACACAGACATTTCTTTAATGTCAAGTTAAGTATTCAAAGATTTGATGTTTCACGTCCAACCAGAAAATATGGGAGTCCTTCAAGTGTGTAGTGTTCTCCGTTAAAATCCTAGAAGAAATGGTTGAATAGTCTTGGAGAACTAGGAGACCTTTCGGTCCAGCTTATTATTTTTCTAAATTCTTTGATTATGTGTATTTGTTCTTAGCTACCAGCTCTGGATGTCAGATCTGAATATCTGGATGAAAACTACATCAAAGAGAATGAAACGCAGTATTCAGCTGAGTAATACGCCAGTTGCTCAGAACTTAGGCTCGCTCTCTCTTGGCTACAGATGGCATCAGAGGCACCCCCAATTAGCTCGAGACACGACAGTTCGAAGCGCCAGGAATGGCTGGATCACAGTCCCCTCTCCTGCAGCATCAAGGGTCTCTTGGCAGAGCTGCCGCCCTTGGTACAGAGGGAGCGAGAGGTGCAGACCTCCCCGCAGCGCCCGGGCTGGGACAGTGCAGCGCGTCACAGTGCGTCACAGGCAAAAGCGCACGTGTTAGGGCTCTCCTGTGCCCAGTGAGCAATTCTTTCCTCACTGCCCATTACCTAAAGAGTCTCCGTAATGCACAACTTCACCTACCTGTTCCGTGGATTATCTTGCTTTTGAGACATCTCACTTTGAATATTTAAGATCTCATATTTTATGTAACCATCTCTTTCGAGCACGCCATGTACAAATGCTCTTCTTCCTTCAAGTCCGTTACAGTACAAAAAGGACAATTTTACCTAACCTGTGGCAGCTATAGAGGTTCATACACCTGAATCTCTGCAGAGGATCTACACGGCATTTTAGGGAAAAAAAAATCAAGGTTAAACAAACTCATATTCTGTGATACGTAACCCAATGAAAAGACAGAAGGATGGAAGAGACCAAGATATGAGATTATTGCTAATACATTACTGTAATTAAACAACTATTCCACTTGGACCACTAATTTTGAAAGCATCAAGCACAAATGCAAAAAAGAGCTCTAAATCTGACAGATATTTGAATTAATAGCTCTTTATCCTACCACACCGTATCTATGACTAAGAGATAATTTCTCTCCTCGATGCCAGGGCTCCACACCTCTGTAATACACAGTATTATATCTGAGATTAATGGGCCGGATCCCAAGATATGCCAGTCTCCTGCTAGAATTAATGCTTTGTGCACACAAAGCAGAGGAATGCTTTTAATCTTTAACTTAAAGAAGGGCAACCTACATTTTACTGAAAGAAGAAACACACCAACTAAAGCTCGTTTAAACAGAGAAAAATGATAGTAAAGCTCAGTCCTAGGGCCGAACAGTACAACTGAACACTGAGGAGCAGCAGGCAGCAGCTCCACACGGATACTCCGCATGCTCTGCGATGCCCCATGTGTGAAATATCACCCCACCAGCCTGCAGCTTCCCACCTGCTCCACGCCTGCGCTCGGTGCCGCCTGATCCGGCTGAAACAACCCATTTCTGACGGAGTACATGTTTCTCCCTGGAGAAGCTTTTGGTCACCACCAACGTCGCCACGGCCTTTCACGACATGGCGTGGGGCTGCAGGTTTCCTGCAAGCGGAAAAACAGCAATGGGCTCACCAACACCTTCCTCCCAAGCACCAACACGAAACATCGGGACACAGTAAGCACCTGTGGCTGCTGAACTGAAAAAACAAGGAGTTGCAAAAATGAAGAAACTTTTGAACACTGCACATCTGATTTCAGCAGCACCATGTGTTACTGAAATACTTTGACTTCAAATCTAGCTACAATTACATATATGTTAACATACACTAATATTTTCATGGATATTCTTTGAAGGATTAAAATCCTGTTTCATTGCCTGAGTGGTTTTTCAGCAGTTTTAAGTATTAACAAAGTTCACAAGTCCAGTATATAGCAAAATATTCCTTTCCAAAATCCTGGTAATTTGAATTCCCAATTCAAATACCAGCTGATTTCAGTAGTCTCTGAACTGCATCTTTAGAATACATTTTAAAATGAATTAATTTCTGTCTTCGAAAGATGAGACACTCAGACTCACCACATCTGAAGTGGCATCCTGAACGGCAGGTACAACTTTGTTTATTGCAGAGTAACAAAACAAAACCCTTCTTTTAAAATTTAGTGATACTCAGCATTGAGTTATTTGATGCAATCAGCCCCCAATTCCCTTCTGCCATGAATTGTGCAGCGAGGTCGATTCTGGAGCATGGAAGACTTGTTTAAGGATGTTGGGGAAAGCCATTCAAACACTAGAAAGGTTAAATTGCAAGTGCAAATCCTGGGGATTAATATTTTACTTATTGTAACATCAAAATCAGAAAAAAAGTCTAAGACAAGAGATATGTAATGACGTTAAAATCAAATAAATAAAAAGCATTCAAAAACGTCACTTGCAAGGAAACACCACTTGGAAGGCTCTGCTAACTCATGGCCGTGGTGGAACGTGCTTGTCCTCCTCTCTCTGAAGACCTAAATCAGGTAAGGCTGTGAACTTTTGCACTGCAACAGCAGGTCATCCAGTAACTTTGGTCTATGGAAAGAGACGGCACTCCGTGTTCTTCCAGACCTCCGAGGGCAATGGCACGAGAATGACAGCTACAACTGCTCCAGCCGTCAGCAAAAGCCTGTGCTGTCACTTGCTAACACTCTACCAAATCAAGTAACAAAAACAGCAACCCTTGGAAGCTCGAACAGTTGTCAGGAAACACCCAGGCTGGCATCACGCAGCAACTGTGCAGCCCCAGCGCAGCCTCCATGCTCTTGCCACCCTCACTTCACGAGGAAGGGGTCTGGGAAGGACAAGGAGGCTGCTCTGCAGAAGGGCTTCACCCTTCGGCTGACGGCGGGCTCGGACAGAGACTTGCTAGTGCCCCTCGATTTGCTCCCACTGGCTGTTTGCCGTGGAAGCACCCGTAGTGCTGCAGCTCACAGCAGAGAAACATCCTCGCCGCTTGCTAAGAATGGCATTTTGAAGGCTTGAAAAAGGGTTACTTTGGTTTTGTCAAACCACACAGAAACTTTGCCATATTATTTATTCTGAGCTCTGAAGGCTTTTGAATTTATTTTTGCTCACAAACCTTGCAGGTGCTAACCTACTTACGGGTCGGTACCACGTTCAGTTGGAGGAGCAGTTAGAACAGGAGTCCTGAAGACAGGAGTCAACAGAGAGAAAATTCAAGGAGGGGGCCCTATAATCTACCTAATTATACTAAACAAAGTCCAACACATGAAAATCATAGAATGAAAAGATGAACTTTTACTATTCAAGTCAGACATTCATATATCAATTATATGAGCATATAATGACACAGCTGTGGTCCAGAGGCAACAGAACTGCAACAACCAACTCACCTTGTATGGCCACAGACATCTTACTGAACTAACTTTGGAAAAAAAGAGTAGATTTAACTTACAGAATGGGCAAATCCTGACTTCTCTCTCTGAATCCCGCAAATTCTCTGAAAGAAACCTTTCCTCTGCTCATCAAGCACTACTGTTTACAACAAATCCTTAGTAAGGCAATAAATTCTGGAGGCCACTGTCGCATCCCTAGCCACACATCTTTTGCCAAGTTAAGGAGTCCAAAGTTGGATGTTGGGCCTTGCTCCTGCGATTTCATTTTCCCCAAACCTTCAAAGCCTTTTACCAATGTAAGTGTTTTTCCATCCTGACAAGGGCCAGTTTACATACATGTTTTTATAATGGGACACCATCCACGTAGTTTATTGTAGGGCATAACTATGGGGAGGGGGCAAAGGCTGCACGAGCACCAATACCTGTGAAGGACCCCTAGAAGCAGCTAATCTGGAGTAAGAATTATCTATCTGTCGCTGCTGATAGGAAATTCCAGTAGTTATTGCTCCTCAGCTCCAGTGAGTTCCCATTCCAAAGCAGGATGATATTCTATAAAGCAAACAGCCACGAGTTGCAGAATTCCATTATAACAATAAAAGATGCATTTATGTAAGCTGCATCCCACTTGCAGTCTATGCTTACATCTGTTCAGGTCACGAGCCTGTTTGGCAATGAACCACCCTAAGCAACCTCCCAGCCGACGTGCACAGGGTAACGGAGCTTTTTGGAATTACCTGAGCGTCATTCCTCATGAAGAGAAATGCTTGTTCAAACCTCTAACATCTCTGGAGGCACAAACTTAAACTCGCTGCTCATCACCAGTGTGCCAAGACTTATGAAGATGCTCCAAGTCGCTCTTACGTGTGCACAGTCATAGCATTCATGGAGACATTAGATTGAGACCAAGTTTGATGCAGAGGCAGGACCTCAAAAAAGCCACAGAGGCACCGTCCGAAAAGCTCTTGCTGATACAGCTGATGAAAGAGAGGGCAGACTGCGCTGGCAGCACGATTAAGCTATGCACAAACCTTCAGAAGAACTAGGGGTACTTCCTTTAGGGAACGCTCGGACAAACCTCAGGTGTGTATAAACCCATTAGTATACAGGAAAACTTATTGGTACAAAACAGCAAAATAGGCCACTCCACAGTTTTTAACAGTATTTCACATGCCAGTTAAATGAACTGTCATTCTATTTCACACACAAAAAGATACTTTTTCTAAGCCCCTTTTTCTGCTATTCCTCCCTTAATTTAGACCTGGTCTTTTCTAGGCCAAAGCTCAGCTACACATGAAAGCACTATCTAGCTCACCTAAATATTGGAAAGGCCGCTGCTATGGATTTTAAGTGAGAGATAATTCTCTGAACACAGCTTGCATCTACCTCAATTATTTAAGTTTCGCCACCTTGGCCAAACACACGGCCCCACATGGAGGTGCGAAGCGGCTGCCTGCAGCCTTGCGCCGTCGCACCCAGGGCAGGGGCCTGGCCGCAACCACAAGGCGGCAGCAGCACGTGCGGGTTCGGGTGCAGCCACTACTGCCCTTTGAGGACTCCCGAGCAGAGCAAGAGGGAGAGCGGTGGGAACCACAATATGTGGAAGTGCTTTGCAAACTGAGCACAAGAGGAAAAAGGGGGAAGGAAACAAACATAAAGTGAGTATCCTGAGTTTGGCCTGGGCGTTGGCGGGGCCATGTCTACCTGTAACGCGCTGCGCCTTGGGGCCTTCTGCCCCACGCAGCGCGCTGTGCTGCACCGCGGGGCAGCCCTGCACACCTGGAGCACTGGGTGGCTGTGTCCCATGCAGCACGCTGTGCTGCGCCGTGGGGCAGCCCTGCACACCTGGAGCACTGG